>JAKTWK010000010.1:0-311897 GCA_030561035.1 Wickerhamiella bombiphila
GAGCCATTCGCAGTTTCACTGTATAGATTGCTTATACTTAGACATGCATGGCTTAATCTTTGATGCAAGCATATATTACTGGCAGGATCAACCAGATAACTATCTTGTGTCACCCCAGAACGGGGCGTCCCAAGCTTCTCGAAAGAGAAACATAGTTATTCAAGCTGTTTTCAGTGGTCAAGCCAGATCCATCGAAACAGACCAAACTTTCGCACATCCGATTGCCATTTTAAGATTTCCCAGCTGAAGTCCGCAAAGCATAGCTTTGCATCATCGGCTTGAGAGGAGGTTACCTTCTAAAGTTCACAGCAATTAATACCGGTTAACTTCAGTAGCATACCCCCAAGTATTTTCTATGAATATTTGCCATCGGCCAATAATCCACAGAATTCAACAGTGCTTCCTTTAGCTTAATGCTTAAGAAGACCGTTCAAGATTCCTATGCGGAATCCTATTGCACTCCGAACTTGCCTGAACTGCGTTGCGCAGCGCCAAACATCAGCTCGAAGCACATCGGCTACGAAAAGACCGCAGCAGTCTCAACTTCCACTTTTCAGACTTGTCTAAACTGCCTTTGCTCTCTCTTCATAAAGGTTGGCTTTAACGTTCTCTGTGTTACAAATTTCTATTTTATTGGCATGGGCTGTATTTTTCAGCATCTTGGAGAGTTGAAATAATACACGAATCACATCACATCATCGGTGATTATCTATATATATGATCTATGAATCATCGTGGTCACTTTGAACCTGTTTGTTCGTAATTGTACAACTATATTTCCGTCATATCCTAGGTCTAGATATTGTTCGGGTTGGTGTATTCCCCTTTTGATGCTGTGTACTCTATTTGAAGTATTCGAGACCCCAGAACATAAATATACAATGGTGTGCGCATTCCTGAGGCCTGTGGCTCTTCTTGTTGGTGTGATCTCGGTGTAGCGACTGTGACCTAAAGTTATATTTCATTTTGTGAAACTTCGGTTATATGTGATCATCTTATTCCCGTATCGGCTGTGACTTTTTGAGAGGTTATGCTTGTTATTTATCATCCGTTTATTGAAAATGTAAACCAGGCACTGAGCTCTATTGGATTAGGGCGAATACCTCCACACCTGAAAGTGACACAAGAACGTGAAATAACATAAATACACCATCTGTCACCGTGTACGCGTTTATACCTGGATCTGGGAGCCCACAAAGTATACCCCTTACGCAATTGTCAACCCAAGATAATACTAGGAACTATAGACAGCAGCATATCCAGGACTCAAATAAAACAGTAATCATCATCTAGAGCGTTATATTACCACAGAAGTCTCTACACAGACGGGAAAGTGGGAAGGACTAATCTCGTCCAACATACTCATATCAAGCGAATGCCTTAATGAACATCACAGCCAACATGGCATATACTTCAACTACTACTAAGATACTATAGATCCCTGCAGGGTTGCAACACTTCATTTCACTTCCGCTTCGACGGAGGTACATACGTGCCTCTCGTAGGAGCAGGAGAATCCCTTGTCCCTGCCGGTTTTGCATTGCCGAATGGAGAAGGCTTGGGGCCCGTGACGGAATCCTTAGTTGTAGAAGCGGGCCTAGCATTACCGAATGGTGATGGCTTGGCACCAGATCCCGTCGTAGTGGGTCTAGCACCACCAAATGGCGAAGCCCCCACCGGTCTTGCACCGGGTCCGGTAGAAGTAGGCCGGGATGCACCAAATGGCGAAGTTCCCACAGATCTGGGACCAGGAGCAGTTGAAGCAGGCTTTGCAGCACCGAATGGAGATGCAGGCTTTGCAGCAGGACCAGAAGAGTCCACCGGCTTAGCAGCTCCAAATGGAGAGGCGGCCTTAATGCCAGGTCCCGTAGCAGCTGGACGTGCAGCTCCAAACGGCGAGGCACCACGTGTTTCTACCGGACGAGATTCAGCCGGACGGGCAGCACCGAATGGAGATACCGTACGAGCCGCAGCACCGAATGGCGATGGCCGAGCGGGTTCCTGACGGGCGGACTGGAGAGCAGCCTCACGGGCCGCCTTGCGTGCTTCCTCAGCCTCGCGACGAATCTGCTCATGACGCTCACGCTCAGCCTTTTGAGCCTCCAAGCGCTCCTCTTCACGTCGACGGGCCTCCTCTTCGCGCGCACGCGCTTCCTCGACCTCGCGAATTCTCTGGGCCTTCGCCTCTTCGAGGAGTCGAGAGTTCTCAGCACGTTTGGCATCGAGGGCAGCACCCAAGCGTGCGAAGGTCTCGGCAGCATAGCTGCGATAGGCTGGAAGCATCCGACCAAAGCGAGAGCTGGCAATCTGCTCCTCCTCAAACCGCTGGCGAGCCGAGGCAATCACAGCATCGCGACGTGCCTCCCACACCTTGCGGTCACGCTCGATCTGCTGGGCAGCGTCAGCATGCCACAACTTGGCTTCCTCACGACGGTGAGCACGCTCCAGGTGGTCGTATCTCCGGGCAATACCACGCATCCGCGAACGCAAGTCGCGAGATTCGCGATCAAGTTGCTCAATCTGAATGCGCTGGAGGTCTTCTTGGGTCATCTTGTCGAGCTGTTTCATATCAACATGGACAACACCCTTGGAATTGATATCCTGAGCCAGCTTGCGTTTGAACTCGAGATCGACAGCAGCCTGCTCCTTAGCAATACGCTTGAGCTCACGCTCACGCGTCTCATTAGCCAGACGACGAGCCTCAGCTGCCTGTTGCTCAGCCAACTTGGCGGCACGCTCCTTGGCGGCCTGCTGCTCTTTGATGGCCTCCTCAGCCTGGACCTCTTCCTCTCGCTTAGCAGAGGCCTTTTGTAGGCGCAAAGCATCCTCATAATCGGCCTGCAGACCCTTTTGGGCTGCTTTGAGGACCTTGGTACGCACCTCTTCAGTGGTAGGCACCACCACTGAGAGACACTGCGCCAATGCCTCGAGTTCGTGGGTGATCACACTCCCTGGGGCGGAAGGGACGTTAAGAGACGGGACGAACTCCACACTTCCGGCACGGTGGTCAACATGGGCATGGAAGTCAGAGCCCTGGTAACTCTCAGTGACTAGCAACCGCTCGACCTCCGCAGCGGACCCACCAATGGGTAGTGTACACAAGCTTACAACCTTTTCAAGGCTGACCACCGAGTACATTTGGGCCAGTTCCGTGATCACACGAGTGGCAAGCACATGCCACAATGGACGCAGGTACAGCGTATACACCTTGCGACTCAAGATATCCTCGGCAATCGGGGCCAGATCAGCACCAAGTGTTAGGGGGTGGAAGCGCTGTTCCACCAAAAGATAGAGGTCACGGATCTCAGGACGGGCATAACTCAGGACATTCTTGCTGATCGCAGCATCAATGAGTGCCTGACGGTCCGGCATCCTGCTCAGGTTAAGCAAAGCAGTCCACCGCCGCGTACGAGCTGATGAGGGATCCTCAACAGTATTAGGAGGAATACACAATACCGATAATACCAAGAATGATGCAATACGTTCGAGTTCACCAGCAGGAGCGCTGTGACGCGTGGCGTGAACCATCGAGTAGTACTTAGCCCATGCAGCGGCATGGAACAAGTGGTTACCCCCAACAGCACAAATACGAGCCAAAGTCTCATAATACGTAGCCATATTCTGGATCCGAATCGGGCGACGCGAAGCCGTCAGGAGAGTGTGTACATCCTCTACTGACCGGAAGGCCTCTTGCCACAGCTCTAATTTGACTGCAGCATGTAATTGCTCGAAACGAGCATCCAAAAACCGCTGCAAGGTATCAGGATCACTCAAATTAACCGGAGCAGCTCCAGGGGCCAGTTGTGACAGTGGAATACGGGCTTGAGCTGCGGCAGCCTGCAAATGGGTCCGCAGAAGTTCACATAGACGACGGAACTCGGTCTTGCGGGCATAGCGTACACAGAAAGCAATGGCCTGGCTCGAAACACGGGCATATGCATCTTCCAGACGAGCATTGTTTCGGAGCACATCGAGAACTGACCGGTACGACTCCCACAGGAACTTGAGCCACGGCGTCACTACCTCACGATCCGCACGGTCACGCGACTGTTCACTGCTAACAGTGGCCATGAGAACATCCTGAGGTGATTGCTCGGCTTCTAGGTCGTCATCAGCATCAGCTAGCGCCTCGGCTTTACCTTGGGCCTCGGCCACCTTGGCTTCACCCTCGTTCAGCACACGCTGGACGATCGTATCAAGCGAAGCTGGGGTTGCGGGGACCACCAGTTTACGGTACTGGTGGAGTCCATCCTTCAATACCTTGCCACGACGCAGTTCCACTGCAAGATCAACGAACCGAAGCACAATGGGCTCGATATATTCGACGGCTGCTGAGCGCGTACGACGCGACAGAATCGTGTCGTACAACAGATCCAAAGCATCAGCATCCTTGCCCATCGCCACGAGCTCCTCGGCCCGCTTTAACACATTCTCCGGCCGGGGGGGCATATTGAATATCCGGTCTTCGGGTGAAAAATTTTAGCTAAGCCTGGCGTACCATGATTGTGCGTAGAGAGTATATTCTATCGAGGTAACTAACATTATGAATGGGAAAAGGACTGAGGTATACGCTATATGAGAATAACCTCCCCCCAGTCTAGCTGGAATTATTTTTAAAACACTTGAAACTGATAACATGACCTGATCATGGGCATCGTTTATTAGAGAGTGGACACCATACGCACAATGCACTTATGCATATACTCTGAAATATGTATAGCTCATTACATTATGCACACGCACATGTATTTTCGAACTCCGCAGTTAAGTTGTTACGCTCAACCCCCCCCCCCCCCATGCGCATTACGCACACAGTCGCTTTCCTTACGCACGGGATCCGTGTGGTACAATTACGACAACTGGGCTGCTACACGTCATCTGTGGAGTACTACGCCCAGCCTACCCCACAAAATCATTCTAATACGTTGTATCCACACACACCAGTCAGGCGGCCTGGCGCTTCTGTAGCGTTGCCCCCCTTTGCCGGAACACCGACACCTGCATTGGGTGATCACATGCCGGCAGAACTGGACGACGAGGTTCCAGCCGACGATTTCGATAAAGCGTACGACTGGTTTAGTAGCCAATATGCAGACCCACGGGGTGACCCGCCCCTCCTAACCGAACGGGAGTCCAGGGTGTTTTCGCAGTTTCTTGATACCATTGTACGAGACCCTGGTTCACACACGGACCCTGCCCGGTTTTTGGACAACGACCTATTCCAGCGGTTGCGAACACGCTCGGAGCTTGCGGGACAGGCTGGAGAATCCATGTTTTACCGAGGGTTTGTGGATCCACGGTCACCTCCACCTCCTGACCAGTCCAAGACCACTTCTACATCTTCTGATAGTATTCATGGTAATATTCGTGACAGCGCTCGGGGAAATATTCATGGGGATCTTCATGAAGATACTCGTGGGGGTTCTAGTGGTGATACGCGCGATAGTCGTGGCGGTGCTTCTGAGAGCGACCATCCACACGAAGATGCTGAGGATGAGGCAATGCTTCGAAGGCGTGAATTTTTGACTGAAGATCAGGTGCGACAGAACCATATTGTTTCCGAAAAGAAGCGAAGGGATGCTATCAAGCAATTATTCAACGAAATGGGGACCCTAGTCCCAGCAATCCGGGATGCTGATGAGCCTTTATCCAAAGCAGTGGTGTTGCAATTCGTTCATGCCCACATTTTACATATGGCGACCGAAAACAGGCGGTTGCGGAATATTCTTAAAGACCATGACGTTGATACATCAGCTATTGAGGGACATTCAGATAATGTCGAGCTCCCGTGATGCTTATTTCCATATACCATTTGCACTTAGAACACCAGTAAAAGTTGCCATTAATACCCATATTACCTTGACCCCAAATCTCATTATAATTCTCATCGATGAATCCAATTTGAAGCAAAGGCTCAGGTATGGTCTAAAACAATAACTTGCGTGCTTCTTCTACCAATACTGCTCCTGCCTGGGTTCCTGGGGGCTGTTCCAGAACTGCCTCCGCATACTCGCGGGCTCGTGATCGATCACCAGAATTAGCGGCTCGTTGGGCCAGCCACAACCGTGCACGGGCCACGGCTTCCACAGCAGCATCCCCTGCATCTTCGGCATCGTTACTACCAGCTTCTACTGCAGCTAACATGAATTTGGCTGCCTGATCATCGTCACCAGAATCAGCTGAGAGTGCCCCAAGACGATAACTGATGAACGCATCTGTACCTAGTAGTCTCAGAGCCTGTCGATATGCTTGTGATGCCTCAGGGCCGCGGCGCTGAAGCTCAAACACATTAGCTAGAGCCTGCCATACCCGCACATCGGACGGTCGCAGTGACACAGTTCTTTGGTAGTAATACTGGGCATATGAATACATACCCAAAATCTCATATGCCTGACCAAGACCATACCATGCTCGAAAGTCCTGGGGCGTGATATCCACGGCCGTACGGTAGCTTTCGATGGCCGCATGGGTATTTTGTAACTCAATGAATTCGTGCCCCATTAACGTCCATGCGGGCATATAGTTACGATTCAGGATTAGTGCACGTTGATAGTAGCTTAGTGCCATCTCATGCTTTCCCACCAAACTGTAATAGTTGGCGATCACACAGCATGACTCTGCTCGGTGCTTATCTGTGGTGGCTGCCAATTGAGCAAGAAATGCCAGTTTGGCCCGGTTTTCTGTTACATATAGTTCGTTAGAGAACTGGTCGAGGTCCTCTAAGCGGTATGGTTCACGTTTCAGGACCTGTTCGAACAGTTCAAACCCTCGGGCATGCTCCAAGTCATGGAACCATACCAATGCCTTTTGAACATCCAGGAAACTAAATGCCGAAAATACTGCTTCAAGATCAGAAAAGTCCCTAGCCAAGGTATCCATTGGTTGATATAATTCCTGGTATGCGTATACGCGGAATATGTGAGCCATAATTCCGCCCACTTGATATACCACAGAGTCCACAGCTGCGAGTCCACCAAGCACTAGTAAAAGCTCCATCCACGCACTCCAGTTCCAAGGATATGCAAGTACCGAGGCGACCAGCGCCTCGCGAGCATCGTCATCCCGCTTCTGCGCTCGTAGCACCACGCCCTTAAGATACAACATGAACCCGTCAGACAATTCAGGAGTTACGTCCTCAAGCTCACGCAAAATCTCGACAAGATATGGATTTAGAGGTGGTGGCTTGCCAGAATCAGGTTTGGCAAAGAACTCGCTACCCTGTGCTTCCTCTTTTAGCTTCTCGCCAGAGTGGTACCGAGAAAACAACCGTAGAAACAATCCCGCAGCATCGGGAGGGTCTTTTAATACATGCCAACATCGGTCATATTCATGTCCATCAAAATAGAGTTTTGCCTGGAGCGTGCGTGGTGCCAAAGTTGGAGGAGGATGTGGTTCATACGTATGTGGCAATGCGACAGCTGCAGCACCCTCCGCAGCCCATCGAGCAGCTCTTACGAGGCCCCTATGACCTAGTTCCCATGCAGCTTGGTTGAGCTGTTTCGCTAGCTGCTCTTTATCCATGTTAGACGGGTTCATCCTCGTGGAGGAAAGGACGCGTTATTTACGTTTTGTGCGTAAGACATATAACTCCACTGATAATACACATAATGTGTACTGGGCTATATGCGGCGATGTGGGGAACAAGTCTGTCTAATCTATGAAGGATCTTATTTAAATTAGTATTAGAAGGGCAAAGGGTGAGGAGTCATACAAATGGGGTGAACCCTGACGTTTCACTTTTATATTTAGATGCAACACTCGCGCGTTGCGGGACAGCTTTCTTCGACTGAGTTGTCCACGTTTTGCGTTCCTTGTCATTTTGGGTCGGGGTGGTGATTGTAGTCGATGCTTCGGGGCCAGAGACTCGGCTGTCAAATGGGCTTGGAAAATCAACAAATGAGGTCGAATCGTTATCCTTGTCCTTGTCTACGGTCTTGCTATTGTCACTGGGGACTTGAGGGGTAGAACTATCGGAGCTTGTTCCACATGAACAATTGCTAATTGCACTTAAACACTTTGTAACATTAGCCGACGACAACAAGGTACTGATTCCATTGCTGATTGCAGTGCCCACTTTCTGTGCAATGGGACCAATATTATTGGAAATGGCCGTATATGCGTCACTGACTACATCCGAGACCAGTGTGGTTAGCAAAACTGAACAATTTGAACTGGTAGAACCCGACATCGCTGGCAAGTACTTTATTATCAGAAAGTTAAGTAGGACTACTTCAGGTTATATTTGGGCAATCCCCTCGCCTTCAGAGGTCATGCTGGCAAGACCCTCCGTTCCATAATCGCGCATGATCATATATCTACTGCCCGTCGCTTGGCAGTGTGGTATAGTCTTGCAGGGTCCGAAGAGGCCCTCTTACGGTTTAATTGTGGTCCAACAACAGGAGGTATTACTGGAAATGCTTCAGCGGGTCGCGAATCCCACATCCAAGGCAGTTCCATACTATCCCGTATTGAGGCCCTCATCCCACCGGTTTGTTTGGGACCACACCATTCCGGACCCATACCAAATGGAAGACAGCAGCAATATGCTTGCGTTTCATCGATAATCTGGCTACTTTTGCTTTGAGGAAGAAAGCTGCGTATCCACAATGGGAAGTATGCGAGGGGCATGGTGTCAGGTTTACAACAGTTAGTCCATTAGCGGATACCCTTAATTTAGGATTATGATGAATACTGTATATACGTTACATTCGGAATCAAGGGGAGGTTATTTTCCAGTGCAGGGAATTTTAGATTGGTATCGTCATTATCTAGGAAACGCAAACACATAGGTCAGAAAAGCATTTTGGGTGAAAAAAAAGAATTCCATTAAAGTGGAACAAAATTTCAAGCGAGAAACGAATCTCAAGAAACAAAAATAGAACTGATCAGTCGAAATCAGGGAAAATTCAGGTATATATGTGCCTTATATACTATACAAAGCGAGGGTTTAGTGCACAAAAAGTTCATGAACTATTAGTATTTGCTGGCCACAAAACTATTACCACTGCATTTAAGGATGCGCATGGTGAGTTGCGGCAAAATCATATGAATACATGCTAGTATACAAGACTTCACGCCAAGAAGGCAACCAGGGCGGCTACAGCCATGCCAGCAGTTCCAGCCTTGACGGAACCAGCACCATTGGCGAAAGCAACAGCCGTGGATGAACCGGCTATACCAGCTAGACTCTCGGGTGCCTCCTCAGGCTGCTGGGCAACACCAGTACTAGCCTCAGTAGGCTGAGCGTGCGACGAAGTAATCGTTAGGGTCAGAGTCTTGGCCCTGGTGATCGTGTAAGTCTGGTCGTTCGTGGTTAGAGTGGTTGGGGTGGGTATGAATGTCGTGACAGTAGTGAATCCAGACACAGAAGTCGTGGTTTCAGGGCTTGATCCAGAAGGAGTAGGAACAGCGGCATTAGTCTGCTCAGGCTGAGATCTGACACTAGTGGGGGAAGACTCAACAGCGGCCACCGTAGTGCAAGGAATAGTAAGTGTAGTGGCCTCCGTAACAGTGAAAGTCTGCTCGTTGACCGTGAGAACAGTGGACTCCGGGCAGTACGTGGTGAGAGTGGTGTACACTTCGGTGGTATATTCTGCCTCAGTATGAGCTGCTGTTGAAGCAGATGACGTGCTAACAGGATAAGATGTGGTCTCAGTGCAAGGGATGGTAAGAGTCGTTGCCTCCGTCACCGTGAATGTTTGATCATTAGTGGTGAAGGTAGTGGGCACGGGGCAATAGGTGGTCAATGTGGTGACAATTTCCGTGGTAGTATATTCTTGACCAGTGGGCTGAGCGGAAACCGCAGCTAAACTCTCAGGGTAAGAAGTGGTCTCAGTGCAAGGAATCGTGAGAGTCGTTGCCTCTGTTACAGTGTATGTAACTCCATTGGTAGTGAACACGGTAGGTGTAGGGCAAGTGGTAGTGATCGTAGTGAAGATCTCAGTTGTGATCCAGCTCGTAGGATCGGAAGTGGGATCGGAAGTAGGATCAGAAGTAGGGTCAGATCCAGTGGTAGCAGATGCGGGGCTAGAGCCTGAAGAAGTCGAAGTGGGATTGACGGATGCAGAAGCCTCAGAACTAGCGGAGCTAATGCTAGAGGACGTTGCTCCACTTGACTGAGAAGAAGTAGTGCTCGTGGAAGATGCAGAGCTGATTGCATTTCCTGCTGCCGAAGCACTGCTGAGAACTGAGCTAGTGGCACCATTAGTGGCTTGACCTGTCGAAGAAACGTTGGACACCGCCGCTAAGGTATTAGATGTGCCAACTGAAGAACCAACTGCCGAGGAGCTGGAGTTCACTGAACTGGAAGAATTCGCTCTGCGGAACAACCGAGGTTCAAAGTGACCCGGAGCAATGCCAGCGTTAGCGGATGCCACAACTGCAGGGAGAATGGCAGGCATTACTGCCGCCACTGCCAAAAGCTTATCGACCAGCATAGAAAAGAATGTATGTAGGCAACTAACAGCCAGATCGAAGGGGGGTGCGCCCAGCTTTTAAGTGTACGTATTTTATGTTTATCGATTCTCCTGCCATAGCTGATCGAAACATTTGCATATATGCAAGCCCCTTTGTTTTGGATCGGCGTGTACGATTTTGATATGGAAAGAGCCTAAAATAGATATTCGGGTAGTTTTTGAAGTTAAACACTGGAATCAAGTTAGTTCATATCGCTAAATGATAGATCTACTACACTTCCCGCATAGAGATAATCTTCAGTGCATAGATATATATGCCGTGAGTCTAATTGCGATCGTCGAAAGCTATTGCATTGATGGCTATTCACATAACGTAACGGGTCGGTGCAGCCGTGTATGCACGAGGGTGGGGGGCATAGCACAAAGAAGAAATATCAACAGTGTACGGAGAGGGTGATATTCCAGCAAAGTAGTCAATACAGAACAGAATTATACACGTGTTTGACACGTAAATGATGCGTGAACGACGCGTGAAGCAACTTTATTTCCATCAAAACGCCATTTAGTGGTCACTGATCCGCGCGAATCTGCGGGTACGATCCCGATGACGTAACTGGTGAGACCTCCAAAATCTATTTTTATGCCATCGGCGATTCCAGGAGTCCCCAAATCAAGTATTCCGCCGATTGACAGCAGTGGGGGGTTACCTACACCACGACTATTTACATTCCCACCATAGGTGTTAATTAAACAAATTCACTCGACATTGTGCCCTACATCAACGGGAAGTCTGGCCAGGGCTGGGAACATGTGATATCTCGGCACCCCGACGTAAATCTAGGGGCAGGGAGGCAGTGTGAGAGCATGAACGCGACAAAGTTTCGGTTTGCGCCATTGCTCATGCAATGATAATGTCCCCCTGGTAGGTATCGCGTGGATCAGAATTGCAAAATTACTGTATAAGCTTAAAGTACATCCGTACATCCGTACATCCGTACATCCGTATAACGGTATTATCATCATACATGTTCTCTTGCAGCGTGATTTGCTATATGACCTGGAGAACTGCACCGTTGGGGCCAATGTGCGTAACCCAATTGGCACCATTACGCACAAATGCTGATCTGGGCCGCTCTGGCCGCTCTGGTCGCGCTGTGGGTGTGGATCGAACTCACACCTGCGGATGTAGATCCTGAGCTAGTGAAAAAACAAGGTGTTCCATCATCTACCCATGCTGCTGGAGAATCTGCAGTGTACCGGTCTCCGGCTAACCCACATGGTCTCCCACTGTTAACACTTAAAAAGTTTACTACCGCAGAGTTATGGGAACCAGAGTCATTCACAGTTAAAGTAGTGAATGAATATGGTAAGCTTGGAAAAGTGGATCTTCGTAGTCTTGTTGCTGGGTACCAGAAACTACTACCCAAGCATCCTCGCGTCATAGCTTCAGTAGGTGCGACGCCTGATTTTGTGGCTCTATTCTTTGCCGTTACATTATTGGGAGGACGCTTGAGTATTAGTTCGGATCTCTCTGATACCGAAGAAGCCGATGCAATCGTGGCTCCTGCCAGGATGGTTGGCGGGACAGGTCCCAAGCTTGTGGTACGGCGCAAGGACAGTAAAGAGCTGCATCAGGCAGTTGCTTCAAATGCTCAAGTGATGCTGGCTACTCCAAGTAATGCTGCTGTCCAGATTGAGGGTCAGGAATTCTCACAGGAGGCCCTAGGAACTGCTATTGCTGCGCAATTGTCGGCGCTAGGTCCTCAGCAGCGGTGGAAGTCGTCAGACAGGGTGCTAGTTTTCACGCACCCTCTTTCACCCTTCATTCTCGTGATGATTCTTGCTGCTCTCAGCTCCAAAACTGAACTGATCCTCATTGAGCCTGGACCTCTGCTTCAGCCATTCCGACCTCTTGAAGTGGCACGACCTACGGTTGTTATAAGCGAGGATATGACTTTGCGAACTCTAGTCAAGCACATGGATGAGTTTTTCGTGGGCAAATGGATAGTTCATGGTTACAAGCGCCTTCGACTTGCTAAAGGTGCCTTGCCTTCAGCTACGATTCCACAGTTCCGCTCTGTGCGCCTGGTGCACACAGAGACTGGAGAGGATCCCTATGCTTGGCTTGACAATGGAGAATCTGCGAATCTTCGTATATTGATGGGTTCCCAACTGATCAGGTCTTTGACCACCTCAAAGCAAGCATTACCAATGGCCCAAACGGTTGTTGGCGATTATCGGGCACCATCATCCGATTCTGGCGTATGTATGGGCCCTCCACTCCCTGGATATGAGATTAAGACACGAAACAATAAGGGATTTGTGCGGACAGCCGCCGCATCCGACTGGCAGGCCGCCGGGTTCCGTGGCTCTGTACACCGCGATGGATGTGTTTACGTGGAACCTGAGCGGGCAGAGATATCTGCAAAGTACTTTTATACCGGGGAGCTTGATTGAAATCTAGTACAGTCTTCTTGTATTGTAGGATTTTATTATAATTCGACCAGGTACGTCATGCCAAACAGTATGTGATCATGGTGTGGGCACTTTGGCCTTGGTACGCTGGACTACCCGTGAAATCCGTGAAGTGATTGGAATCACAAACCATCTTGCTATCCAAGGCATTGCCCACAACGAGAATACGAGCCGAACTGGCATCAGTGCTTTGACAGCTGCGTATGCTGCTGCACCCTGAAGAATAATGCGTGACCCAGACTCGGCCGAAGTAACCAGTGTCCAGTTATTTCGTTCTCCCATTTTACGTATAAACTCGGAGCCACGTTCAACCAACCAGTCAGGAAGACCCACAGGGACATAATCGCAATAGTATAGACCACCCCATACAGCAAAGAGCGGCACGATGGCAGATAGTTCGTGCACTAATAGAAACGCTGTAATATGTGATGCAGGTGCCGAGTAGATCCGTGACGCGTAGCGAGTCATGAACCGAGGAAATAATCGCTCCGCAAGCTGGCGGCCTCTTTGAGGATCCGTAGGCGGCTGTGGTGGCTCGGAAACCTGTTTTGCGGCTCGGGATACTGCTGTGCGAACACTACTAGGTGTCCTAAACACATGGCGTCCATAGAACCCACATGCACTGATTCCTCGCCACATCGTGCCGAAATGCATAAGTGGATGACAGTGCGCACATCGTCTTGAATTATGCATAACGTGTCTATGCAGGCAGATGATCGCAAGGATCAGAGATTTTAGCGTTTGTCCCCATGAGATCAGGAAAATTTATTTCGCGATGTGAATTGATGTGAAATAGTTAGTAAATAGCCTCAAATCTATCTCTTTCTCACCATTGGATAGTGCAAAGGCTCCGGTTTAAAATGCGAGATGCGTGCGTCACCTAACCCGTACCCTACTAAGAGGTACCTCGCTGGTCTAAGCCGACTAGAGTTAGTCAACAGAGAGTCCATAAAAGCTCATACTGGTCTTTTCATTGAGTTTAGAATCAAATTCAATACACTATTCACCTTTAGAGGTTCACTCCAAACCCGGACCCACCTGGTGAATAGCCAGAGTCTCGACCCCTCCCCGAGTAGGCATATCACCTTAGTCATGGGTTTGATGAGCCAATTATCTTTTTCATCTCTCGTCAGAGGCTGCTGCCCCTTGTCACATTAATTGCCCACGTCGAAATGGCGGCATCTCCAAAGCCGTTGGTAGCCAAATCCTCACCGCAGCTGGTGGCCAAAAGCCCGCCTTCGCCGGCTCAGACAGGCCCTGTCAAGCTGAATGTCTCCAAGACCTACGTGATCCCTCCGAGGCCGAAACCGGGCCGCAAGCCCAGTGTAGATGCACCACAAAGTAAGCGCAAGGCACAAAATCGAGAGGCACAGCGGGCATTTAGAGAGAGAAGGTCGTTGGCAGTGCGAGAGTTGGAGGCCCAGCTTGAAGCCCAGGCGGCCCAGCATGCTGAGGAACAAGCTCGGCTTCAGACACAGATCACACAGCTCCAGGAACAGATCAGGACTGGTGGTAGCCAGGCAGGGTCTCCACTGCCAAGTATGGCCCCATTTATTGGTTACGCTACTCCTACGTCGCCGGCCAGTGGCCCTTCTCCCATGAGTATGCCTATGGCTCATTCGCCCATATCTACAGTCACGATGTCTGGATCTTCACCAGGAAATACGGTAATGATGGCCAGGGACCCGTCAATGGACCTCCTTGACCATGTTTTGGACCAGAAGTTACCAGTCCCACCGAAACCGATATCTCATCCATCACCGGGATCGTCTCCAGGAAGTTCAGCACAGGCTGCTGGATATGCTGGAACACGCAAGTTCCCTCGATCTCCGCATGGTGCCAGCCCAATGCCACCACCAACTCAGGGCCTTGAGTTGGCCAACACAGATTGGTGGAGACCAGCGGTTCCTCTACGACGACGTCAGGGCTCCTTGGAGACAGACTTCACCTACAAGTTCCGGCGTAAGTCTCAGACGCTGGAGTTGAGTCGTCGCAAGTCCGTAAGGTTCGATCTCGCGGCCCCACCTACGCCCTCTAGCCGATGTGGGTTTTGCAGCGATGACACTCCATGCATTTGTGCCGAGGCTGCAGCCCGAGAGTCTGCGAATATGGCTGATGTCGAAACTTTGGGATCGCCTGCGGATCTTCCTGCACTAACAGGACCTTCTTCTCCTGCGTCTTCACCCCGGGCTACCATGACTTTGGTGAAATCGTCGACTCAGCACGCATCATCGCCCTCTTCATCACCCTCTTCACTAGCCCCACCTGCTCCACTTGTTTACAGCCAAGGCAATGTAAAGCCATTGAATAATGGAGCTACTGGCTGCACAGGAAACCCAGGTACATGTGATCAGTGCCAACAGGACCCCATGTCGACCTTGTTCTGTGCCACACTGGCTTCACGCCCTCCTATGGGCATGGCTGGGTCTGGAGGCACCTTCATTCCAGCTCAGGCAGCATACCAGACATTGTCTAGACACCCGAACTTTTCAAGACTAGAATTCGATGTGCTGGTCAACTCATTGGTGACCCGAGGTACCCAAGTGGAAGTCAATTCCGTAGCCAAAATGCTCAGAGTAATGGACTGATGATGCACTGATGAATCTATGATGATGCTATGACGATGTTACCGATTTGATGCAAATTCCCTATTACCACATTTGACACGATTCACGACTGATATATATATATTTAACGAGATTCTTTTTAACAAGGTTGTTAATCTTTTCCTTTTTATGACACGTCTATCAGGTCCGAATAGCATAGTCTCCGGACTGTGTGATATAGCGCACCCAAGGACAACTCTGGTATTGAAGTTTCGGCTCGACAATGCGAAGATACCGAACTTGGATGCCCGAAGTTGTGAAATACGGGATCGAAAAATTAACCTGGATGGGCCGCTTGGCCTGCTCCTCAGCAGCCTCCACAGAGGGTAGGCCTAACTCCGCACGCAATGCAGCCTCGCGTCCACCGCCAAACTGTTTAATTTTCCATACCACACAGGCCTGTTCGGGCCGCCATTTTGCGGAGCCTTGCGTGGTCTTGAGTTTCGGGGAGTCAGCATCATCTGGCACAGGAATAGTGATTATGACGTCGTTGGCAGTGGATCGTGCCTTGAATTGTGCCTTAGCCCTGGCTACAATCTCGATTCGTGATGCCGCATGCTTGGTGACTTTGCAGTCGACCCACACCAACGGCTTTACATTGGTGGCCAGCCGGTAACTCATGAGCTGGAATTCGCCATCAGGAGGGATGAAGGATATTGTACGGTCTGATTCAAACCGCGACAAGCGCACACACTGGTGGAACTTAACATCTTCCATTTCAATGGCACGCTTGCCACCAGGTGCCACTTTTCCACCAGTGGTGTTTGATTGATGGTCCCAAATAACTCGATCGTTAAGACCAAGACGTAATTCCGGCATTCCACTCAAATAACATTTCATCATCACGCTGCCCAAAATTTCCGAGCGCAACACCTGTCCTTGAGGCGAACATAGCATATTGATGGATTCCACCACATCAAGGAACGCCTCATTTTTCCTATAAATGATTCCATCACTACGCCAGCTCACAGCATTGGTGACAGCAACCGGTGGTTTGGCCGGTCGGGATGGCTTGAGCTGGAAGATGCGACGGTGTTGTGTGATGTACTCCTTTAGAATGCGCGTCTCGGTAGTCTGCGGGTGCCCAAAGTCCATCATCTCATCCAGTAGTTCGTAAATTACCACAAAGTTATCTCGAATCGATTCTTCTGCCAGTTCTTTCAGGTATCCAGTTAGAACTTCAACGACTTTGTGTAGCCACAATAATACCTCCATGGCGTTGGTATTATTACGCGATAGTGCAAGCACATAGAGATCATTATGAACAAGATAGAGGTAGTTAACACCATCGTGACTTAAACACGGTGGCACTACACTGTGCTCATCTTCGGTTTCCATCAGTAGCACCGGAAAGTGGTCGACGGCCGAGATCGGCACATCTCCGCGGTAGTTCCGTGAGAGAAGCGGTTTTCCTTTCTTGTCCAAAAAGAACACTGCCGATGCCATCGTCAACCAGCCCTGATCCAGCGCCTGGCGTTATTCCTGGAGAAGGCCGATGGAAATATGACCAACTAAAGGGGAAGATAAGGTATAACTCATAACATACGATAATGACCGCCACTACGCGTAAACCATAAGCCCACGCACATGGATTTCTGGGGCCCGGAGTATGTGGATACCCCGGACTATCCCCAGGCTTTAAGGCATTTTATACGATATGAGCTTGATAGTATTCCAGCAATACGTCGACTTGCTGGTGAGCAAGCTCAGAGAGAACGGCAGTGGGCCTCGGGCCGCTTGAGACTTGTGGAAGCTCGTGTTGATGCAACTAAACTTGGTGAATATGACCGAAGAGTACTTAAAGAAGCTCATGAGTGGGCAGAGGAACTCAGCACTAGGCTTGCGGCCCTAAATATGCCTCTATTCAGACCTGGAGCCTCTATTGAGGCACGCACGCAGTTTCTAGGGTTCCTGTCTGATCTAGTTCGAATGCCGCCACGATGAGCTTTCCGTATTTAGAATATGTATCTCTAACTGTTAGGCGCGCGTGAGTACTTCAAAGCTTCCATCCTTTTTGCCAATGTATGCAACGGCACCGTAAGTAAACAACCCAGTCTCGACTACACCGACCAGGCGCTTAACATTTTGATCAAGGTCATTGACGGCAGATGGCTCTAACACTCCAAAGTAAGTATCCAAGATGAAGTTGCCATTATCAGTAACGCATGGGCCTGCTTTTGATTTCCCACCTGATCTTAGGGTTACCGTTTGGGCCCCCAGTGCTTTCAATTCAGCTGTGACTTTGGTCAGGGCCAATGGCACAATCTCAATGGGTACCCCTTGCAGCCACTTGGTACCAAGGTTGGAGCTAACCTTAGATTCATCGGCAGTGATCACAAATTTACGTGCACACATACCAACAATTTTTTCCTGAAGCAGACACGCGCCTCCACCCTTGATGCAATTCAGCTGTGAATCGATCTCATCAGCTCCGTCGAACACAATGTCCAGATCACCCGTCTTATAATAATCAATGTCCTGGCTGCGCAATCCTGCTTCAATCAATAACTGCTTTGATTGGAAGCCGGTTGGAATGTATACTATCGAATCTGGGAGGGTTCCCTGACGGGTCAGTTGCGCAAGGCGCTCCACGGCAAAAACTACGGTTGATCCTGAACCTACACCCACGAATTTGAATGCAGGATTCATGTGTTGATCAACAGCCTTGTAGGCCGCTGCTTGCTTGGCCTTCACAGCGGCGTCGACGCTCATACTAAACGATCTCCTGGTGGAGCACCACCTTTTTGCTAAGCAAAGTGGGAAGACGTTGCCCTGGGTGGGGGAGAAGTAAGCGTGATACAAACGCTTCCCGGCAATCATGGGCAAAGTGGGAGGTGACAGAGAAACAAAGGTGGGATCCTTCTGTGCAGATCGATTCTGGGGCTCAACTTTTCAGTAAGCCGTTTCTACAGTTCCAGAATTCCGCTGGAAACGATATTCGTGGTGCACTCTCCTATATGACTTAATCCACTCCGTTCCAGTAATAGATAGAGCGGTTGGCGGGTAATGTCAATTATTATGTACATAGGCAAAGGAAATATGGGACCATCCTAAAACCATGTTTCAAACTTAGAGACAAATAAATCGGCCAAAACTGTATTTGATAGATAAGAGCAGCAGTCTGGAGTCGATGCTTTGGTACTATATATCATGTCCAACTATGATCATTGTCCTGCAATCCTCTACCGGAAGCTCACTACAATAATACCTCAGTTAAACAGTCTATTATTGTTCATGTGGTTTGCTGGTAATATGAAATAATTAAATATACGACTTGGCTCTACGTGATATAAAGGGACTGCAATGCGGCTTAAGTAAAAGTGTCGATGGACGACTTCGTTGAGCATCTCCAGAAGCGTGTGCGCAACCTTCAGAAGCGCAAGCAGCGTCTTGACAGGTATGCTGAGCTTGCAGCTTCTGAGCCAGGTAGCCTGAATGCTGATCAACTTGCTGCTTTAGACCATCGTGATAGTGTCGAAGCTCCGCTGAAAGAGCTGACGGATCTGATGGCACAGTATCGTAGCCATGTTGATACCTATGCCTCTATAGAGGCAGAGAAGGTAGCTGAGGCTGAGAGAAAGGGCCGAACTGCCGGTGAGGAGGCTGCTCAACACCAGTTGACTACCGTTCTCAAGTTCTTACACGTGGCAGCGCTCAAACACCAGTCTCCTGTTCCAGTAGACCCTAAGGAACTTTTGAGTGTCGATTTAGTGTTGGAAAAGCTGTACTTGGGTAGTCCTGAGGCAGAGGCTGCAGCAGAGAAGTTAGTGAATGGGGTTGCTGAGGCTGTTGGTGAAGAGGAGGGCGTATTGACGTGGGCTCAGGTGCGTACTTTGAGTGTTGAGCCTGTGTCTATCACCTCAACAGAGGAACAGCCGCACGTTGTGACCGAAGAGCAAACACAGCCTACCATCTCGTTCCTCCAAGAGGACGAGCTGGCATATGGTGATGCCAAGATGTCGAATGGGTCCGCCAGTTCGGAAGCTAAAAAACCGGCTCCCAAGGTGGAACCCAAGGAGACAAAGAACCAGAAGGACACTAAGGCAGTCAAGGAAACTAAAGAAGCTAAGGAAACCAAGGACACTAAAGATGCTAAGGGTCCATCAAAGAGCCAGTCGAGGGCTAAGGGCGCTGCTAATAAGAAAGACCAGAGCCCCAAGCCCAAGGAGCCAAGCCCCAAAGCTTCCAAGGCATCTAAACCATCTAAGGACGCAGGCCCCAAGTCAGAGGACGAGTTCACCCCCGTTGCTCGCAAACCGCGGTCTCACCAGGACGACGTTAAAAAACGCCCTGGTTCAAAGCCACGCAAGCCACAGCCGGTTAAAGCTTAATCCGGTTATACAAGACTTAATTAAATGCATTTAATGTGGGTGTACTGGAGACCTACTCCCGTTAGAAAAAATCCCATAGGGGAGGGGGAGCATGTACTATGATGACACCGGTCGATCCATCTGCCCCATTTTATTCCAGCTGCTGGAACTCACGTTAGGAACCCAAAACGGGCCTGGACGAAGCTCCATCGATGAATATTCGACGGTCCAGCTTGCAGGAAATGGGAAGCCTGAAGAATCAGGTTGGACTCTAACGCCTTACAAATTCTTCGGTTATATAGTAAGTACATCATGGTAACGGTCACTGGGGAAGGTGGAGCAGCGGTAGCCAAAGCTGAAGGGAACGCTGCCTTTAAAGAAGGAAATTACCGTAAAGCTGTGGAATGTTACATCCGTGGGTTGGAGTTTGATCCCAACAACGCAGCGTTATGGGCGAACCGAGCGATGTGTGAGATCCGGCTTGAAGAGTACGGAAGTGCGGTGGAATCTTGTACACGGGCACTAGAGCATGATCCAGGGTACTACAAGTGTCTATTCCGGAGGGCGACAGCACTATGTGGTATTGCTGAGTATGCCAAGGCTTTACCAGATTTCCAGCAGGCGGTTGCGTTGGCACCTCAGGATGCTGCAGCCCGCCAAAAGCTCGCGGAATGCCGGAAAATGACGCGCTATTTTGCTTTCCAGCGCGCCATTGCCGTCGAGGATCAGAAGAGCGTATTAGAGACCTTGGATATTGATTCTATGCCCGATAACGATGATCTCGGCCCGCTTCCTGACAAGGTGGATATGGCGTGGGTACGCAAGCTAGCGGACCATTTCCGTGAACAAAAGCGAGTCAGCCGTAAAAAAGTCTACCAAATTGTGAAACGGGCTATGGAGTTGTTCGAAGCCGAGCCCACGATGACGGATATAGACCCGTCAGAGTCCCCTGTTACGGTGTGTGGCGACACTCACGGGCAATATTACGACCTGCTGCACATTTTCGAGGAGTTCGGATGGCCATCAGAACAGCACACGTATCTGTTCAATGGTGACTTTGTAGATCGGGGCTCCTGGTCAACGGAGGTGGCGTTGGTGTTGTACGCCATGAAAATTGCGTTACCGCAGAACCTATACATTAATCGCGGTAACCATGAAACTGACTCGATGAATGTCACCTATGGATTCTCGGGTGAGTGTAAGTCTAAGTATACGTCGGACCATGTGTTTACTGCGTTCAGTGAGTCGTTCAGTAAGCTACCTTTGGCTAGTCTAATTGGGAATGCGTTTCTAGTAATGCATGGTGGCTTGTTCTCAAAAGATGGTGTTACTCTCGATGATATTCGTAGTATTAACCGCTTTGCCCAGCGCCAGCCTGATCGCGAGGGCCTGATGATGGAACTTTTGTGGGCTGATCCTCAGCCACAGCCCGGCCGTCTACCATCCAAACGTGGCGTGGGTCTGCAATTTGGACCTGATGTGACTGCGCGGTTCTGTGACCAGAACAAGCTCAAGGCAGTCATCCGTTCGCATGAAGTGCGTGACAATGGCTATGAAATAGAGCACAGTGGACGTCTTGTGACTGTTTTCAGTGCACCTAATTATTGCGATTCGACCGGTAATCTTGGCGCTATCATCAATATTGGTGCTGATCTTGAAATGGCGCCGAAAACATTCCGGGCATCGCCACACCCAAACATTCCCCCCATGGCCTATGCTTCGGGAATCATGCGCTAAAGGTCTGAAATATAATATTAGCCCTTTAAACCTCCAAAATAAACACCCCTTAGATAACGCGATGGTTCGATGAGTGTCGATATTCGCCTCGCCCGCCCAGTAATACGCATAAACTATATTACGCACATATCTCGTTAGCTAATTTTTTCGTGCCCACAAAATTCCATTCTTCCTGAAATGCCGTCTGGAATTAGGAAACGCCGGGCCATGCGCTCTGGCGAGGCTCCGAAGAAACGTCGGGCCCGTACAAAGCCCACTAAGTCTATTGATGTGCAGGCAAACCCTGTGATCGCTGAGAATTGGGATCCCAATCAAACACTTAGCCAGAATTACCGCCGGCTGGGCCTGGCGTCGAAGCTGCAGAAACCTGCTGGAGGCATAGAAAAGAACACAGAAATGACAGGAATCAAGACAAGAACTCCCAGTGTCCAGGAGGGCCGAATTGTGCGATTGCCTGATGGCACCACCAAGATCGAGTATAAGCAAACTCCGGGTTCTGAGGAGCAAGAAGACATGCATGAAACCACCGAAGTTGTGCGAAAACTTGAGGAGTATGCATCCACGTCTAGAGCCAAGCCTCGGCATCTTTCAGAACGGGAAGTTGAATGGTTAACCGACTTAGTGCAGAAACATGGCACAGACTACACCGCGATGCAGTGGGATAGGAAGCTAAACAAGTTCCAGCATTCTGCTGGAGAATTGAGAAAACGCATCGCCAAACTCCCAGCTGGATCGATCTAAACACATCCAATATTAAGAATGTTACCATCACCATTTAGATTCCTAATGATTACACTTCGGCTACGGCATGGTATGACACAGTATTAGATTCGGCCGTCAACTCGAGTTTAGTGCCAGCACCAACAAAGAATACAAGTCCTGATGTGAAAGGGAGCGTAGATCCGTTGGCTTCAACTTTGCCCTCTCCCTCAGTGACAATGAAGATGGACGGGCCAGTTAGCGCGTCGATTGTGGTGGTTCCACCTTTCGGAGTCGATTGCTGGAGCACAGCAAACTCATCAATAGGCGGGTCGAACAATTCCGCCTTGCCAGGGCCATGTGAAGGGGCAAAGGATTTAGGAACCATCTTCTGCTCCGCCACAGGGGCAGCGGAATATGTGAGCATGGACACGAGCGTCTCAACATCTTTGAACTTCGGAGTGAACCCAGCACGAACGACATTATCACTAGCAGCCATACATTCGATGATATCTCCACTGATATAGGCATGCGGGTCCTTAGCACGGAGGAACATCGCTTCGCCCTTCTTAAGCCGCACGTAATTCAGCATCAGCCCACCACAGAACACTCCTACATCACCGGGGAACTGGCTGTCAACGCGTACAAGTAGATTGGCCAGATCGGAGCCACCATACGTCGGTGCAAATGCCCTGGGGTCCGCTTGAGCCCGCTTTATGATCCGCGACACCAATTCCGCGACCCTGTCATCAGGAGCGGTCATAACAGCCTGAAGAAGCTCACGAAGAGCATCACGATCAACCTCAGGCTTCTTAGCAGCATCCTGGAATGCATCCGCGATCGTAGGCCCCACAAGTTCACGGAACTCGGGCACTTCAGTCAGGAATGACGCAATCTCGGCGGGCGGGCGGAACCCGCAGAAGCCCTCAAAGTCGGTAAGAGCAATAGCCATTTCTGGCTTGTGATTGTCATCAGGATAGTTTTTCGGATCCCGCGCATGCAGTTGCTTGGCCAATGCCTTATCAGGGTGAGCCTGAATACTCAGCGCCTTTCGGATCGAAAGCACCTTAAACAAGTATGGGAGTTCTCCATCACCGAATTTCTCGATGACTTTAGATCCCAGGGCTTCCGGGTGAGCATTCACAAGCTGTCGAAGATCCTCGTTCTTTCCCACCACTTGGGAAGGCTGCTTAGGGTGAGTTCCCATCCACAACTCAGCATAAGGCGTTTCAGCATCGACCGATTTGCATGCGCCTGAAGCAGCCGCACAAGCGGCCACCTTCGATGTTTCACCGAGCTTGCCCCAATCGTAGGCTTGATATCCACACTGCAACTGCGCTAACATCTGCAACGTGTCTCGCTGACTTGTCAGATGAATTAAATCGACGCGTATTTGTCACCTACGCGTAATGCTAGTATAATCAGGACTGATCCAGGAAGGGTTAAGAGAAACGGTCTAAAATTGTGCACAAAATTGCGCACAGGACAAGGCGTAGGTGCGTTTTATTGACCAAGTTCTAAAAGGAATGAATGGGTGAAGATTACACGTATGCGGCAAGCGGGAATGTACTTAGTCGTAGTGCCCGAATCAAGGGTGCGCGCTATGTGGTGAACAAAGGCCATAGTCTTGTAGATGCTGGTGCCGAGATCCGTGGTGATCTCCATAATGCATCTGGAGAGCCGATTATAAGCTGGGGTCGCTATACTTGTCTAGGTCGTGACTGCCATATTGAACCTCCTCATCGACAGGGGAAACGGTTTCCATGCGTCATCGGCAATTATGTGTCCATTGGCGCCAATGCGCATGTTGAAGCAGCTTCTATAGGATCATGGGTGATTGTTGGTGAGGACTGTCAAATTGGCCGCTTCGCAATTATTAAAGACGGTGTAGTTATTGCCCCTGGGACAGTGGTCCCCCCATTTGCAGTCGTAGCACCACAAACTATTCTTAAGGGCCCTGGACTCATGGACCAAACCCAGGCTCCAGAATCATTACCCGAAGTTGTAGAACAATACTGTCGGGATTTACATGCCGGTCGGTTGCCAAGACCATTACCATTTTGATTAATACCGGCGGAGGGTCCGCAACATAGATAGGTTCCAATACCTTCTATGAGCTTTCCACTCTAAATTAGTATAGAATTAATTTGCAGCAGGCTCGGGTAAATTCTTGCTGAGCCATGTTAGGCCCTCAAGAAGCCCCTCACCCATTTTTGCGTTGGAGGCCACCACACACCATTCACGAGTTCCTTTTAGTTTAGCCAACTGGAGACGGTCAGTTATCTGACGTGGAGGTAGCGCCCCCGGAAGGTCCTGTTTATTGGCAAATACTAGTAAAGCGGCACCTGCCATTTCGGGATCATTAATGACACTGAACAGCGCTTCGCGAGCCTCATCCAAGCGGTCGAGATCCGCGCTGTCCACAACATAAATTAAGCCTTGGGCTCCAGTATAGTAGTGGCGCCACAACTGCTGGATTTTTTCCTGGCCACCCACGTCCCAAACATTGAACTTGATATGGTTATGAGTGACGTATTCCTTATTGAATCCTACTGTGGGCACAGTAGCAGAGTCCTGTTTGAATCGCAGACGGTACAATATTGTTGTTTTCCCCGCATTGTCTAGGCCCAGCATGAGAATGCGGACCTCACGCGTCCCAAACAGACGCGCTAACGACTTTGACAAGGACGCTCCCATCGTGGCGCGGGGCCAGCTTACTTAGCCGGGGTCGACTCCAAAATCCCCCACAAATCAACAGACTAACAGTCGCACTAGTCGCATTATCGCGAGATGAAGATCAGTATTTAAATGAGGTTCATGCAGTAGAAGACAGCTAAACGAAGAGCAGTTTTGTTAGTCAAACACAACGGATTTCTCCGATTCAAGGCGTGGTTTTCTCATGTCAAGTTAAGCTCGGTCATATATAGATATGGATATATGTAGAATGGGTACAATTGTTAGTGACGATTAGTAAATATTATATCACGCATCGTGATAATATATTCACGGTTCCTTTATTGAAGTTGGAAATATATATATCAGTTTTGAGTTGATAACTTTAAACTAAAAAAGATCCCAAAATAAAAATAAAAAAGAAACCACCATTTATATATATCAGACACTACCTGCTCATATAATGGATAGTTGCATTTAATACGTCTAGCTTTAACGAGCATAGGATGTAGGAAACATTCCCTCTTGACCGTTGACGCGTCCAGTAGTCCAACCTGTACCAGAGTCTGGTGTTACAATAACAATTGTTTCCCCAGCATGAATTGTCAATTGTGAAGAGTCCGTAGCATCATAGTTGTATAATGCTACCATCGTGGGTTGTTTCGAGCCTCGCGATGGGGGTGGTGGAGGTGCATGGGCCTGTTTAGGCCCTTCTATTTCGACATAAGAAGCCGGTACAAGGCCTTCCTTGCCGTCATATCTAACTCGGATCCATCCGCTACCATCATCACCCTCTACTACGGGAAGAGCTGACCCTGCTGGAACAGTTAATTCCCCAGGCCCACCGGCCTCAAATGCGTACAAAACGTGTGCTTTACCTGCACTACCGGATCCGGTAGTGCCCGCATTAGTGGCACGAGCCAGAAGGGATTTAAGCCCGAGTTTACTAGTACGGTGGTGGGCGGAGTGCGAAGTGTCAACTACTTCAACTACTTCCTTTTTCCGGCCCAAAAGCGTGCGATGGGTTTTTGTACGTGTTTCTGGTATTTGGGACATATCTACAGATGCCGTTGCCGCTTCAATAGCATCAATTTCCACTTCGGCACTGAGTCGCCGCGATTCGGCAGCTACCAGTTTCTCCAGAGCAGTAGCTTGCGCTCGCAACAATGCTGCGAGCTGTGTCGGTTGGTCAGAGCTCTTTTGTGCCGCTGCTCGTGCCTTTTCATAGGCCTTTACTCGTTCCTGCGAGTCAGCACCCGCTTCTGCAGCTTCGTCTTCGGCACTGCCGAGTTTGGCTCGCATATAGCGCAAAGCTGCATCGGATCCAATATAAAACTCATCATTATCATGCCAAATAGGGCTTGGCTGGAAGTAAAAGTCTGTGGGGTCCGAGAACGCAGTGGAATTGTGCTCTACAAACATGCGCGAGTCGATCTCGGGACTATTTTTCTCTACCACCCCAAAGGCAAACTTCAATGCCGAAATACAGGAATTCAATCGCGAAGTTTCTGCCTCGCACGCTCGTTTCAGTAGAAGATTGAGCTGGGCAGTACGAGCTTCGTTGGCTACCTGCCAACTATCTAGCATCTCCGGTATATCATCATGGTAATACTTATCTTTGATGCGATTTGCAACATTGATAGCAAGCAAGTACTGAGTCTTGGCATTATACATTTCTTCGGTGGCCTTTTCGACCTTTTTGTTCTTGGATCGGGCTGATTCCATCGTCGCGCATGCATCGTCGTAGGCAGATTTGGCCTTTTTGACTGCCTGGTAAGCGTTATCTCGCTGGTCTTCAAGATTGTGGTGGAATGTCTTATAATACGCATTCAAATCATCAAACTTCTTTCTAGTGGCCGCAACAGCATCTCCCACACTGGTGCTGAGATCATCGGCGAGCTGACGACGTTGCGTAGCCATCGCCTCTGTTTGATTGAGCATTTCCATCCAAGCTTGTAAAGATCCATTTTCTAACGATCCTGGGGTTACAGCTGGGTGCTCACCAACACTCACGGCTGCACTGCTGGCAGCCTTTTTAGTGTAATGTTTCGCGGCTAGCGAGGCCAATTTGGATGCTGCTTCGCGCTCAATCGATGCACGCTCATGATAGAACTCTGCCACATCCTCGAGCCACTCCGTTCCTTTCTTACTCCATGACTCGGTTTGCTTGTACCCGTCCGGTACACCGTCTCCAACTGATACCATTGGTGGTGTTATGCGTAGGCGTGTCAGCGTATGCTTACTCATCGAGGGGTTCCTTTCTGAGAGCGTTGCGCACAAAAAACCGTTTCAATGTCGTTCGACTTTAACACACTCGCCCAGCAGTTTGTTCAGGTTTACTACCAGCAGTTCGAGGCCAACCGCTCGATGCTGGGGTCGCTTTACCGCGACACGTCGATGCTGACCTTCGAGACCAACCAGGTTCAGGGGGCCCAGGCCATCGTGGAGAAGCTGGTGTCGCTTCCGTTCCAGAAGGTCCAGCACAAGATCACAACACTTGATGCCCAGCCTGGTACTCCTGGCCAGCGCGACGTTATTGTCATGGTCACCGGTCAGCTTATGATCGACGATGAGCCTCACCCTAAGGGCTACTCGCAGGTGTTCCACCTGATCCCTGAGGGCGAGACGTACTTTGTGTACAACGATATTTTCCGTCTCGTGATGGGTTAGTGTGTTCTGTCTTCACATATTCGCTCTAATGCTGGATCGACTTAACTTAACTTGGCTAGGCTTGTCTGGACTTCGACTAGCTGCGATTTGATTTGGTTTCGGTTGACCAAGGGTGGGTAAGTCGGTGTTAATCGGGTCCTAAAGTTAACGTCTGTTATATTTAAGTAGGTTCAATTAAAGTGAATAGAGTCGGACTTGGCACTGGGGGTGGTGGAGTCGATTCCTAGTTTGATTCCATATACCTAAATTATTGATGGGTTATAGGTCTTAGTATTGCAAGTGGGCATTGGGTATATTATAAAAACAACCGACGAGGTATTTTTTGATAGGATCTGCATTCGCCAGGACTAGATTTCCGGACTCCACGTCGTATAGGCGACCTTGTTCGCTACGGGTTACGCACACCCCGCACGCTTCAACCCTTACCATGTCGACCTCGCCCGAGAGACCGCAGGATCACCCTCCTCAGAGGCCTGCTACACGGCCGACGATTTCCAGAGATCCGTCTAATGGGCAGGGCCCACCACCTCGCCCTGCAACGCGTCCCCGACCCGCTACTCACCCCTCGGGTGGACCCGAATCTCGTCCACCAGAGCCGAGTATTGAGCAGAAACCCAAAGATGACGACGAATTCGACTTCTCAAGCAGAATTCCACCTCCTAAACCTGCAAAACGCCCGGTGAAACGGCCATCTTTGGGCTCTGCGCGCATACAACCTGCTGCACCGGGACCGGAACATGAACCATCAGCACTGGGTAAGAAGCTCGAGGCGATTGACCAGCTTCCACCCGGAGGTGTGACGACTCAAGACATTGGAACGGTCCGTGAGGTGGCTGCTGAGCTCGATTCACGACCTGGAGGGGCCGTTGCTTCACAACTGGGCTACCCAGTGTTAGGTCCACGAAAGATGTATGGATTGGCCCGTGATCGGAGCCAGAGTCCTCCCCAGCCTCATCCGTCTACACAAAATGTCCAGAAGCCATCTGTCCATAAGGAATCAGCCCCACGTTCTGAACCTGCCCAGTCTACTTCCGAACCTGAGACTGAATCTCACCGGCCCGAGCCTATATCTGAAGCGGATCCTGTATCCAAATCAGAACCTCAGCAACAACTTAACACTGAGACACAATCTTCAAGTGGTATCACAGAACATGACAAGACTGGTGATATGTCCAAAGAACCTGTACAAGAACCTGTACAAGAACCTGGATCTGGCCTGTCCTTGAATGGTGCTGAAGGGTCTATCCCTGATTCAAGCCAGATTCAGTCTATTCAGGAGCCATTGAAACCAACTGGTGAAGCTGAGAGACTTGGAAACGAGATCGAGTCAGAGGAAATCGGGCATTCTAACAAGGTGGAACAGGAGGTTCCAACTACTGTCCTGGATGCTCATGATTCTGCACAAGGGGAACCCGAATCTGGAAATAAGGTGAAGAGTCTCGAAAGGGATGAGTCGAGTGAATCTGTGGACAAGCCTGTGAAGGAGTCTGCTAAGGAGTCTGTAGACAACCGTCCAGTTAACCCGGATAAAGAGCTCGTTAACGATGATGCTGCCAAGGAAGATTATTTAAAGGAACAAATTCCGTCAGTTTCGCGACCCAAAGATTTGGGTGACAAAACAGCGGGAGGACCTGTTTCTAAGGACATTGAGGACTTGAAGTCGAAGTCTATTGAAGAGGCCGATACTCGTGAGAACAAAGAAGAGCCCACTGTGGATCTTAAAGACCCCCTCATTCAGGAGCCTAAACATGATTCTCTCCAAGAGACTGGTGAAGAAACTGGGCTAAAGTCTAAACAGGAAGCTGAGGATGCGCCTGAATCCAAGCTGAACGAACCTCTAGAACAGCCCAAGGAGACCAAGGACGAACTTAAAGAGGATTCTAAGGAAGAGTCTAAGGAAGTGCTAAAAGAGGAACCGAAACAGGAACTCGATGCATCTCAGCGGCCAACGAAAGAAGAACCCAAGGAAAACTTTGAGGAAGGACCTGAGGAACACCTTGAAGAGGAGCCTAAGGAGGAACTTAAACAGGAAATTAAAGAGTCTCAAGAGCATCCCAAGGAAGAGTTGAAGGAGGATCTGAAGGAAGAACCTGGGGAAGAACCCAAGAAGACACCTGAACAGGGCACCAAGCTGGAATCCAAGCTGGACCCCAAGGACGACCTTAAGGAACAGCACAAGGAAAATCCAAATGTTGACATCCCAGAGCCCAAGGAAGCTAATGCCGACAATGCAAACTCTACAGAGCAAAAGGAAGCCCCCACCCCTGGCCCATTCCGGCCTGCATCCCGGCCTGCTAAACCTCACGACAATCCAGAAGTCCACAAGAAGCAGCCACCTCCACGTCCAGCTATGCGTCCACGCCTAGCTAGTCAGTTTGAGCAGGCAGTAAAAGACGCCGAACTCGAGAAATCTCGACCGAAACCGGCTCCTCGGACTCCTGGTAGTCGTGTGGCGGGTATCCAGAGTACGCTCTTCGCCGACCTCAATTCAGCACTTTCTCGTGGTCCTCCTGGAGGCCCTCGCCCCAAACCGCCTAAACCAACCACAACCGTGTCAGGTTCGGATACTTCTGTATCAGACGCTAGTGGACTGGATGCTTTGCATGAGGATCATGACCATAGTGCTAAGAATACGCCATCTATGGACTCTGCAGAGACTCAGATCAAGGCTATGCCGCCTAACCCGCGTGCCCGTGCTCGTGGACCTCGGCGTCGCCTTCCCGATGATGCTAAACCAAAGTTCACGGTAACTGTAGCAGAGATCTGGAACCTACCGGAGCCTGTAAAAATACCTACAGAGCCTTCAAAAGATTCTAATTCTGCGCCTGAAGTTGTACCGAAACATGAGTCTGCTATGTCTATGGAATCTAAGCGGGAGCCTGCAGAAAAGTCGGCAAATATCTCTTCTGAGGACTTACCACGTGGGAACATTAAGGCAGAAAGCACTGAAGAGAGTCCAGATGCTGTTGGTCCTAGAACTACTATCAATACCCGTGTTAAAACGGATGCAGAGGGTGAAGACGTCAACAGTAGTGACCGAGATGAAGCTGAGACCAAGCACGTTAGAATCAATCCTGATGCCCTTGATGCCAATCCCAGTGCTGAGGACAAGAATGAAGATGATAGCTCAGCTGATGATGCAGGTCTCAAGTCTCGTTCAAGCGAATCACTCGATGGCAATACCGAGAGCAGCTTGCGTGAGGCAGTGAAACAAGCCATCCACCCCCCACAACAGCAGCCTCTGGATATGAGTCTGGATAGTTCTCATCACCACAGTCGTCACAGCCATCACAGTACCCACGAGAATTCTGAGAATCTCGAGAACCATGAGAACCATGAGAACCACGAGGAAAACCGGGACACCAACAAAGGCCAGGGAGACCACGAACAGCACGAACACAGTACTGAAACACTCCCGGCATTGTCGCGGCTCCTCGATAAACCACTTGATACACCGGTCGGTGAGCCTGCACTTGGCCAAGAAAACTTAGGACTCGATGAGACCGATGCCTTGATTTCGCGATCGACGGATATGAGTCGTAAACCGTCAGCAGAATTGTCTCGATCATCTCTTGAAGTTCCAGGTCTTGCAAATTACTTGGATAAGCCAATCTCTCCTGCTGCCAACCAGGATATCCAGACGTATTTTGAAACGCCGCATCAGAAGTCCTCCGACCAAGAGCCTGATGAGAATAGGACAACGGCTGCAAACCCAGAACCTGCCCAACCTCCTCCTCGTCCTTCCCAGCGTCCCAATAAGTCATCGGAGCACCATGATGGTCTCCATACAACCATTGAAGACATCAATGATCCGGAAGCACGACTTGAAGCGGTACGCGCGCGTCTGCGGGAGAAGCGAGATCACAGTGAGTAAGCGCCCGCTACGGCGTCGATTACGTCACTGCGTTCCTGCATGAATGCGTGACAAACCAAGGCATGGAGCAAGTGTCACACTGACTCAGCCTCACGGTGCCAAATATAGCTTTAGGCGGTGTCACCCGGTGTCAGACAGGTTCAGGCGTGTGGGGACAACCCAATCGGGTTGAAAGTCCCTAGCTAACTTTAAAATTATATTGTACCTGAAATGAATTAAATTTTAAGCCAGTGGGTGCCTCTTATGCCACTGATTACATCATGAAACATCTGCATGGCGACGCGTTCGGCACGCAGAAATCGCCGATGATGGTTGGGTGATCATATAAACTCCACTAAACCACTAGGATTTACCGCAATGTACGCAGCTGTATTGGGCATTGTGGGGGCGGTTGCTGCCCTCAGCCCCGTCACTGTGAATGGCAGTGCGTTCTACAACGGCTCAAGTGACCGGTTTTACATTCGCGGCGTCGACTACCAACCCGGAGGTAGTTCGAATATTACAGACCCGTTGGCCGATGTTGAGACTTGCAAACGAGATATCCCATATTTCTCGCAACTGGGCCTCAATACTATCCGGGTTTATACGGTTGACAATAGTGAAAACCACGATGAATGTATGAAACTGCTGGAAGACAACGGGATTTATCTGCTGCTCGATGTGAACACTCCCAAGCAAAGTCTGAACCGGCTAGATGAGGATTCCCTCAAGGCATCATACAATTCGGGATACTTGCAGCACGTCTTTGCCACCATTGATGCCTTCAAAAATTATACTAATACCCTTGGATTCTTCGCTGCTAACGAGGTGATCAACAGCGAGAACACTACCATTGCCGCACCCTATATCAAGGCTGTGGTGCGTGACATGAAGGCATATATCAAGGCACAGGCCGATCGCACGATTCCCGTGGGCTATTCGGCCGCAGATATTGTCACTAGTCGATGGGAACAAATGTGCTACCTTAACTGTGGTGATGATGAGGGATCTCGCATTGATATGTTCGGAATGAACGACTATTCGTGGTGTGGCACTGGGTCCTCATTCGAGATCAGTGGATGGGCTACTAACGTCAAGGACTATGCCAACTATTCCATTCCCATGTTCCTAAGCGAGTACGGGTGCAACAAGCAGTCACCGCGTCAGTTCCCGGAAGTGTCTTCCTTGTACTCGGATGAGATGAGCCCGGTCTATTCTGGAGGTCTTGTCTACGAATATTTCAATGAGGCGAATGACTATGGTCTTGTGGAAGTCAATGACAATAAAGTGACAACCCTCCAAGACTTTGACAATCTCCAGAGCCAGCTGGCTAAAAACCCCGACCCCACAGGGAGTGCCGGCGCATCCACTGATCGCCAACCAGCACAATGCCCAAGCTATAACGAAGGCACGTGGGATGTGAAGAATGGCACTATTCCTGCTATGCCTTCTTATGCTCGCTCATTCCTTAAAAACGGCGCTGGAAAGGGTCTCGGGCTCAATGGACCTGACACCCAGGCGGGCTCGAATCTCGACACTGAAGACTCAACTTCGTCGAATTCGGCATCTTCTAGCGGATCTTCCACGAAATCCGCCAGTAAATCGGGAGCTTCATCTGCTTCGGCAACTAAATCGGGCTCTGCATCTTCCTCTAAGGCCTCTGGATCGGGCTCTGCATCGAGCTCTGCATCGAACTCCGGATCGAGTTCGAGCTCTCGGTCTTCGAGCAATGGTGCGCAGCCTGTGCAATTGATTCTGCCTGCTTCTCTACTCGCACTGCTGCAGTATCTCCTGTAATGTAAACGCTTTAATAATTCCGATTACATCACTAAGGCCTATATGGGGTATATCGACGAGCAGGCGTACCTGGGGGGATCGTTTCGACCTGAACGCGTAGCCAACCAGATTGTACGGACCACTACAACACGTCAAGATGCTCGTGTCGATCTTGCCCCGGCCTTGAAGCTTGTAGGCTTCGATCTGACCGAGGCCACGCAGGCGGTGGCTTCGGCAGCTCGCAGTAACACTGGAGTATTGGTGGATCATGCTTCTACCATTGATCATCTACGTAGCCAATGGCAGCCCCTACGACCTGCCCTAGATAATGCACGAGCTACACAGAACCGGTTGAACCGAGACTTTACACGGCCATACCAACGAGCACGGGCCCTTACACGGGCTGCTGCGGCTTTACATGCAGTTTCGACGATCGTACGACCATTGAGTGAGGTTTTGGAGCTCAGTAGTGTCGCTGAAGATGCTAGCCTTAATCTTGCTACTCGTGCTAGTGCTGTAGTCCGCAGAGGTGATATATGGACTTCACATCCTGGATTGGCCCAGGTGAGTGTGGCTAAAACCATAGCGGAGGCGGATCCAAAACTACGGAAAGACCTGATGGATGCGGCTAAAGCTGCACTCAGTGAATCACTTGCTGATACCACTGCTCTTGAAGCTGTGGTGGCACTGGAGCCTACAGAAGCTCGCACAATTGTGGAGGAACGAGCCAAGGCTTTAGTTTCTAATACGGTATCTCAACTTAGTCGCAGTGTTGCATCATCTACTACTCTCGAGCAAGCGCTTGGTGATGCTCATGCGCGGGCCGCAAGCATCGCGACTGCTCACCGCACTGTAGATTCGGGTGTGATATTCTGGGATGCAGTAGCCACACAGCTCGACCATAAATTGCGCACGATGTCAGTAGCGAACCCAGGGGTTATCAAGGCGTTAAACCAGAATCGGGAACGGGTCCTAGCTGTCAGTGAGCGTGTGCCAGTGATTCATGATGTCCTTGACAAGTTCGCACAATAAATTCCTACATTCCACACCTGTGCCCTCACATTTGTGTTCTGACAGTATCTTGGCATCTAGATTCCCGATTGTAACCTCCTACGTGGTATGTTCATGTCTGTCCACGCCCACGCCAAAATAGGCCTACTGCAATTCCAGTCATACACATGCTTTAATGATACTATGAATGATACTATGAATGATGCTACAATGCTATATTAGATCTATGGTTGGAACGCTGTTGTCCAATTCACCATCACGCTTTAGATCGTGATTTTTGAGGGCGTTGATATCGCGATTGGTGTGGACGCGACTGTCGATACCGCGATTTATACGGCTGTGGCGGTGCTTGCCGGCGAGATTCCCGCCGTCTTCGTCGAGCACTAGCACCAGGACGGCATTTGCGGCGCATCGGCTTCCAGTTAGCGTTAATATCGGGAAGTGTCGATGAACGTGTCAAATACGGTAGGGCCTGAGCTACAATCTGTGTACCCGAAACAGCCACGGATTGTGCTCGTTGGCGTGAATCCTCGGTTGAATGATATAAATAATAGCTCAGGGCTCGTCCCTTGAACTCTGGCTCCGAGTCCTGCTCTTGCTGAGCAGTCACAGTGACGCCGGCGAACAGTTGGAACCCATCGTCTTCTTCAGCATGTTCATCAACACCTCGTGCCACATCAACCTCTTCGAGATCAATTCCTATGACTGGAGTCTCCTGTCCTTCCGGTGATGGAGCCGCAAATAGGTCCTTGCGATCCACGACTTGGCCGTCCATCTACCGTTACCTGCCGTTACCTGCCGTTACCTCTCAAGCATATCGCGTGATGCGCATTGGGGTGCGATCTACGTTACTCAGCTACAGGGCCCAGGGCCTATGTGCCGACGTAAGCCACTCTATGATTACGCATTAACCCCAGTTACGCACGTGGGTGCGCGGGGGTAATCTGCTTAGAAAATTTCAGCCCGACGCTTTTTCCGTATCGGAGAGAACATGTCTGCCGCCAACAAGATTCTGAACTCGGACCCGAGCGAGCTGGAGCTCAAGGTTGCGCAGGCGCTCGTTGAGCTCGAGGAGACTTCGGACCTCAAGGCCGATGTGCGTGCCCTGCAATTCAAGCGCGCGCGTGAGTTCGCTGTGGGCGGCGGCAAGTCGGCACTGGTGATCTTTGTGCCCGTGCCTCTGCTGTCTTACATCCACAAGGCCCAGCAGAAGCAGCAACGTCTTACTCGCGAGCTGGAGAAGAAGTTCAACGACCGCCACATCATCTTCTTGGGCGAGCGCAAGATCCTGCCCAAGCCTGGCCGTAAGCGCAGCAAGACTGTGCAGAAGCGTCCCCGTTCGCGTACTCTGACTGCTGTGCACGAGGCTATCCTCGAGGACCTTGTGTACCCCACCGACATTGTTGGCAAGCGCACGCGCTACCAGGTTGGCGGCAACAAGCTTTACAAGGTCTACCTTGACCCTAAGGACTTCACCACTGTTGACTACAAGGTTGACTCGTTCCAGGCCGTCTACAACAAGCTCACCGGCAAGCAGGTCACCTTCGAGGTTGGCCACAAGGGCGAGGTGCATTAATTTAGGTATTTAACGGGGGTCTTCCTATTAGTGGCCCAGAGTTATTGGTATATCAACGGTCCTGATAACAGATTTATACTATAAACGCGTCTGAGATCGACAAATGGGTGCTTAATTGTTGGTAATTTACAGTAGTTTCATTAGCTTTACGCACATATGGTTGTAGTGCGTAAGGTTGGGAAACCTACCGTGTCTACTGCTTGTAGTGAGTTGGGAGACTACTTAATGAGCATTTGGTATGGCTTGAGGGTCTTTGGTGCACCATTTAGCAAGATGGATTTGTTTAGTATCCCATTTGCACAGATGTAGCCAGTGTTATGTCTGCTGAAGAGAAATGATCATTAGGAACTGGTCTCTGATTATCTAACCATGGTGGAACCGGCGCGTATGCCCCATGCGCGGGTCAAGCGCATCATGAAGGAAGACCCTGAGGTCATGGCAGTATCTAATGCAGCTGTACATACGATGAGTGCTGCTGTGCAACTCTTTGTGGGCCAGTTTGCGGAACAGGCGCTGCTTAACGCCCGGGCTGCAGGGAGATCACGAATCGCGTATCAGGACTTTGCCAATGCTGTGGCCCAGCAAGAACAACTAGATTTCCTCAGCTCCATTGTGCCAAAAACTGTGCCGATGGCAGAGGTCCGCAAGCGTCGTGAAGAAGCAGGACTCGATACTGAGTCTCAATCCAAGATCCCATTCCCTCGCCGTGAAGAACAGCTCGAGGATTCTACTGACTCCGAATAATTTTGATACTCATTAGAACTGTACGAATATTCCCCTATCTGATGTTCTTTGGGCTGACGGTGTAGATATGCTTCGTTGCGAGCTATAACTGCTGTCATTGCATCACACTTATATTAATCACCCTGACTTCATAGAATAAATGATGGTGGCCTGATGTACACATCAAGTACCCAGGCTTCCACTAGATTAACTGCGATGGTTAGAGTGGTCAGTACAATCCATACAAATGTCGGTTGTATTAAGCATTCTCAGCCCCTCATATGGTCATCATCCATTATTCACAGTGTTATCTATGTGCACTCTGCGGCATACGACACACATGAACCTAGCCACAATCGTGGATCATACAGTATATGGCCGTTTGACCAATTCTTTGTCAGTTGTGGAATGTAACCCTTTTTTTTTATAGCCAGAAACCTTCGGCGTGATCCGAACCCAGCGTATCTGTTCGGATCCGATTTCCCTTTTTAGCGTAAATGATATGGCTAGTGGTAGAGGAATAGGGAATTTTAAATGCTTAAACACTAAGGAATTGGATGGAAATAAATGGATAAAACTGGGTTTTAAACAGCAGCGGCCTGAATGTGTGCCCCTCTGTTCGATATGCACGACTCATCGCTCCGATAATGCACGATTCTGCACGAACTGGATGAATAAACTGACAAGTACTTATCTACCGGCTTCCCCCCACCCACACCTCTTCATACTTCCCCGACATGTGGCCATTTGGAAAGACCGAGCACCAGAAAAACTGTGAATTCAAGCGGAAGCAGCGTGAAGAGCGTATTGCTGCCCTGCCCGAATATCAGGCCCCTCTAACTACAGAGGAACTGGCGATCCTTGAGAAGCCCGCGTCGACTGTGACTGATTTGCTACGAAAAGGGGAGTTGACGCCTCGCCAAGTTCTCAAAGCCTACGGTAAGCAGGCACTGCGTGCTCAGAAACAGTGGAATCCACTCACCGAAATTGCGATTCGTGATGCAGAGAAGTGGGCGGATCACGCTGATCTTTCGACCCCATTGGCTGGTTTTCCCATCTCCCTCAAGGATCCAATCATCATTGATGGTTATGACGCAACTGGTAGTTATGGTTACCGTATCAATCACCCTCAGAAAGAGGGACCTTTGGTACGACTCCTCCGGGATGCGGGTGCAGTTCCGTTCGTTAAAACCAATATTCCCAAGACTATGATGGCAATTGGAAGTTATAACGATATTTGGGGTCGTACTCTGAATCCCAGCAACCCAGCATATTCTGCTGGTGGCTCAAGCTCTGGTGAGGGCTCACTGATTGCAGCGGGCGGATCACGATTAGGTATTGGATCTGATATCGCTGGTAGTGTTCGTGTGCCTGCCCACTCTTGTGGTATCTACAGTTTGCGCTTTAGTGCCTACCGGTGGCCCGCTCTCGGTGACAAGAGTTTCGAATGGTACGGCTTTGAAGGTATTGCACCCGTTACGTCGCCCATGACACGCACACTAGGTGATCTGAAGTTCTACATCCAAGTGGTGATGGGAATGAAGCCTTGGACCTATGACTCGATGCTTTTGCCCTTGGCATGGCGCCCAGCAGAGCTCCCGCAGAAGCCCAAGGTTGGTGTCATTCGTGGTGCCGCATTCCTTCCTCCTACTCCCTGCATGGCCCGCAATATCGACACTGTAGCCAATGCTCTTCAGGCAAAGGGATATGAAGTTGTAGAGTTCGCCTTACCCCGCCCCGGAATTGCCTATGATGATCTCGCCAATCGCCTGTTCATTGCAGATAACTTCTATGCAATTCATGAATCTATGCTGCCTGGAGAGGAAGGCGATCCCATTGTTACCAAAATTGCAAAGTATGCCCGCATCCCACGCTTCCTGAGATGGCTTTATGAAAAGGCGCTTTGGCTACTTGGCTACAAGACCCTGAGCATTGAGCGTAGCTGGGTTGGTACCACATCTGTGCCTGACTACTACAACCTGGTGGCTGAGCGTGAATATATGCGTCGTGAGTTTATTTCTGCATTTAAGGATCAGGGCGTTGACTTCATAGTGTGCCCCCCAGGGCCTAGTGCAGCCCTCCCAGCTGATTTCCCTGACTCAAGCTACATGTGCTACTACACTGCCATCTGGAATCTTCTTGATTGTCCCGCTGGTATTATGCCTGTAACTCGCGTTGATAAAGCACTTGATGACAAGCCGTATAAGTCTGGAGATCATCACGCTGCCAAGGCACTTGGTGCTACATACGATGCTAACAAGATGCATGGCTTGCCGATGGGTGTCCAAGTTGTGGCATTACGGCACCACGATGAGGAGGTACTTGCCGCCATGGGTGTTGTGGAGAATGCACTCCATGCAGCAGGGGTCTACTTTAAACCCCTCCCGTATTAGCCTCTCGGTCAATTTCATATGAGGCAATCAACTCTAACAATTCATGATGAATCTGCTTTACAATATGAGTATGTCATGATCAAGAGTGAACTCTAGGGATACTCTATCCTAAGCCGTTGTAGCATCTGATTTTGGGGGTTGTGCAGGTTTGGTCAATATATGTGTTTACGATTTCACATGTGTCTATCTCAGCTCGTCTCCGACTGCTGTTTTCATGAGTATTTCGCATCTGCTCTAGATTAGATTTCACCCCACCCCTCAATTTAGTTTCCGTATAGATTCCTTGAACAGTCTCCTTTGAATGATTTTCGTGACTAGGCATCTCTAGTACCTCACTTCTAGGCATCTAGTTATTTGACCGTGTAAGTATGTACGTTTTAAAATTATTTCGCTTTATATTTAGCGTTTTACCACTGTTGGTACTCGACGGTGTTCCGGGGTCTACTATTACCGTATCAGCTCGTTCTATTACATTAACTCCGTTCATGAGGCGCCATTGGCCCAACCATTTGGCCTGAGGCCTTTCATTGGTCAATAATGGTCTCGCCGCATTCTCCGACAAGTAATAACAGAAATAATAGTCACATTCCAAATCCTTTTTGGCATACTCACAAAGTCCCTGTATTATCCCCACTATTTTCCAAAGTCATTACTACACCGTTCGTACACAGGATCCGCCCGCCCGATTATTCAACCGATTAAAAGCCCCCAATCACGACCAATCAAACTCCGGCTGATGACGCAGCGCACAGACAAACCTGCTAATGTTGAAGCTGCTGCGTACAGTGCGGCCCGCTGCCCCACGGGCCGTGCGCCTCGCCTCGTCGTACAACAAGCCTGTGGGTGGTGCCTCTAATTTCCAGGTGCCCGACTATAGCTCTGATATCAAGCCTAGTCGCAACACTGACGCTAACCGTAACTTCAGCTACTTCATGGTAGGCACTTTTGGTGTCCTAACTGCTGTTACCGCTAGGTCCACGGTTCAGGACTTCCTGACAACCATGAGTGCCTCTAAGGATGTCCTTGCACTGGCCAAGGTCGAAGTCGATCTGTCTAACGTCCCGGTTGGTAAGAACCTTGTCGTAAAATGGCGGGGCAAGCCGGTATTTGTTCGTCACCGTTCTCAAAGCGAGATCGATGAGGCAAATGAGGTGGATGTCTCGTCTCTTCGAGACCCCGAGACTGACTCTGCCCGTGCCAAGGATCCTGAGTGGCTTGTCATGGTTGGTATTTGTACCCATCTCGGCTGTGTCCCCATCGGGGAGGCAGGCGATTACGGTGGATGGTTCTGGTAAGTACTATTTTCTGGAGTGTGGTTTCTATTCCTGCTGGACAGGACTGGATTCACTACTCCTACAATTTCCTTTAACTCCCAGCATTCCCCCAATTGGTCTTCGTGACTAAAGGAGCTTGTAGTACCGGTTGGTTCTACTCTCTTACCGGGATCATATTAAGAGAATGTTGGAACTCATTGAATGGAATACTAACCCTTTAAGCCCGTGCCATGGTTCACACTATGACATCAGTGGTCGCATTCGGAAAGGTCCTGCACCTCTCAACCTTGAGATCCCCGAGTATACTCTCGATGGTGACACTTTGACTGTGGGTTGAGCTAGGGCATTGTATCTTATAAGGATCCCACAGTCCCCATCGAATAATTGTACTCGAGACACCACTGTAGAGTTTCCCCGCAAATAAAATACATAGCGAGAGGTTATCGCATCATGGCTACTCAGCATTTACTATATATATGGAGATGTTGAGTAGTGTCCGCGCTTTGGCGGAGAAAATAGTCTTAAGAGTTGGGCAGAATGATTGTACTGCGCTATTGGTAGATGGATGGAGAAGGTCCCACGCTGGTGTGGGAAGCCGGAATGTTCAAGACATAAAGGTTCGTGCAAGACCATAGCTTCGGAACTCAGATTTAAGCTCCCAACTCTAATGTTGTTTCAACATATTGTGTTGCAATGGTCCTGTGCATGTGACCATTAGGACCCTGTTACGTATGCACATCTCCACAGATGTCACCCAGTAGAGTGAGCATATATATGTAAATACAAGTCGTAAATGAACCACAGGTGTGCCCAGAAGTATGCTCATTGGTTAGATTATCGCTGTACACAGCTGTATCTGAGCAGGAGATGTCAGTGTGGTGGAAGGGAGGTTTGGCAAGTAGCTATGTTTTAAAGAGATAGTCTATAAAATCTCGTGCAGTCACTGTGACTGCGAGCATTGATAGTTGGCCTTGAGTTCCGGCTAATTCCAATCAGATAGAGGCATTGTCGTTTGAGCGTGAGTCAAAATACCGCCTCACGAAACCACACTTAAGGCCAAAAATAGAATCCCTTGAGCTCTTTTATACTGATATTCTATGCACGTCTACTGAAATGTTAATTACCATTAATTACCATACTCGGGATAGTCAACGTACCCCTTAGGATTCGGCAGATACCACGTGCTCATATCGGTCTTGGTGTTCAATGGAAGGTCATCCTTGAGGCGACGGACCAGGTCAGGGTTCGAAATGAAAGGTCTGCCGAATGTAATGGCATCTGCAACACCGGAACCAACAGTCTCCAAGGCCGTCTGACGGTCATATTCCTGGTTAAGCACCAAAATGCCTTTATAGGCTTCACGGATGGGGCCGTGCAGCCTTGGCTGATCGGTCTTCCCGAAACTACTATCAGGTCCAGGTTCGCGCAATTCCAAAAATGCCACGCCCAATTCGTTCAACAGTTGAGCAGCGGGTACAAACACGGTTTCGGGAGCAGAATCAATGGTTCCCGAGCTATCACCATTGGGAGAAAGACGAATGCCCGTGCGTTCAGCCCCAATAGTTCCCACGACGGACTCAGTGACCTCGCGGAGGAACCGTAACCGATTTTGAGGCGATCCACCATACTCGTCAGTACGCTTGTTCGAACTATCCCGCAAGAACTCATCAATGAGGTAACCATTTGCGCCATGGATTTGCACACCATCAAATCCAGCGGCGATGGCATTCTTTGCGGCCACAGCGTATTCGGACACAATGCGTTTAATGTCGTCCTTGGTCAATTCGCGTGGTTGCTCGGGAGGTTTCGTACCGTCGTTAGTGTGAACATGGGGATCTGAAGTAGCAATCGGCGATGGAGCCACGATCTGAGTTCCAGTAACGTTCGAGTGAGCCATTCTTCCCATATGCCATAACTGGCACACAATTTTGCCACCTTTGGCATGCACTGTTTCTGTCACCAGTTTCCAAGCTCCGACTTGCTCAGATGACCAGATTCCAGGAGCAGAGGGCCATCCCATACCTTCAGGGCTAATGCCAGTAGCCTCCGAAATAATCAGACCCGCTGCTGCACGCTGGCCATAGTACTCGGCCATAATGGGCGTGGGAATGTGATCTTTAGTAGCGCGGGCCCGCGTCAACGGAGACATAAAAATACGGTTGGCACATTTGATGGAACCAATCTGAACGGCGTCAAATAAGGAGGGCATTGTAGTGTAAAGTTACAAAGCTCCTAATTGACCAGCGCGATCTTGAACCCCCCAGAATTGTGTAATTAGCACACCTTACCCTCCAAGATCAACCCCTAACCTGTTATGTAATGTGACGTAAAGTTACAAAAAGCCAATTCGGTATTCCATTGCAAATTACGCGTATATCAGAAAGATAAGGTAAGCGAACCCATCGGGAGTTGACAGCGCCGTGATAGTTTCCTATTTGAGTTGGATATTGTATAACTAAATCAAGTATGGTGATATATTAAAATATACGTAGTAAGGTGATTACACTGTGTGTTTGCTGTAGTTGTACACCGACTTGCTTGGATCTTGGTGGTTCATGGCTAGACTCTGTCATATTGCTTTTTGAGCTGTGGTACCGACCCACCATTAACCGAAGCCCCGAATTTTTACTAATTAACCGCCGTGCATATATGCACAGCAGGGGTGCTGAACAAGTGTCCAGGTATCACTAGCCACTCAGTGGACGACGTCAGATCATTACTTGTATGGTAGCATCAGACCGTGATGATGAGCTACAAGGACAAATACAAGCACTCCTTGATGCATTACATCGAGGTTCTCTTTTAAAGTCATGGGCGGGTCCCCAATCTACTGTCGCCGCCACTACCAACACCACCTGGTTGTGCAGTCGGAATTCGATTCCAACCATCGCTCCCCCTGTTGCACTTTCTGATCCTCCTTCACTTGATAATGACCGCTCAAGTTTCAGTATTCAATCATGTCGCCGTCGCAAGCGAATAATACCTCAATACAGTCGGGTGCCAGTAAATACGGACCCACTTCGCGGCCATAGTATATCACCACCACATCGAGTGGTATTGGCATTGACACCTGCTTCAGCATTCCGACTTAAGGTTCCAGCACGGTCTGCTGTGCCTCAAAATACGGCTCCAATACTTCCGAAGACTGAAGACCCGACCCTCTGTGAGCCAATTGGGGGTCACTTTGAGCAAGTTCAAGGAGAAGCTGCAGATATACGTGATACAAAGGAACCAGAGGAACCGATGGATAAGAAGGATGACTTGGACCAATTGACACAAATATGCGAGTTAAAAACGTTTGGATACCAAGAGAGAGTATTGGCTCGGCAGCGGCCACGAGTCCCGTGCTCGAACCCCGACTTTTTCCGACGCTATGCCATGGAAACAGCTATGATGCGCGTGGGAAAGTTGTCAAAAATAAGTGCTCGACCTCTCAAACTCGCTCACCCCACTGTCAAAGGCCCCGAAATGGTGTTCGGCATCCAATGCCGATTAAGTCGTAGAAGACCGCGGCAGTGGCAGGAGATTACGGCTGATGATTTCAATAATTTTGCATTATAATCCGCATATATGTACTTTTTTTGTTAGACCGGTATCTGACTGGCTGCCAACTTTGTGGCGGTCAGCCCTTCGCAGCCTTTGTCAATATGCGCTGGGGTATGAGTCCATGGCCCATAAGGTCCCGAACATTTACCGAGCACAATTCTATGATATCATTCTATCATTACAATTCCAATGTGATCCATCCTGGCCACACAACTTCCTCACGGATAACCCGTCGTAGCTGTTCTAGCACGAACTTTTCGACCTTGCCAACGTTGCGTAGCACCGCCCCATGGTTAGAATTATCCCCAATCTCACTTTCAATTTTCATAGCCTTGATCACGTCAACTTCCTCACTGGCTGCTGGGGTCTGGTCATCACCAGCTATATCGCATAAAATACTCAGGTGAATCCGTGGTGCGATGTAGGCAGCCACCGCCAAAGTATGGATCTCGATGCCAGTGACTCGAATTGCCAACGGAAGTGAGATGAAGCTAGGTGCAGGATAATTCACGAGAAGCGTGGCTGATAATGCCAGTTGCATATCGCCCGCATACTTGAATTCAACCAGGGTCTGGACATCCAACGGACGATCTTCTCTCGGAGTCTCCTCGTAGGATGCATGAGAAGCGGGGCTGGTGGTGGGTATTTCTGCAGATGAATCTATGGATCCCATTGATCCATCAGATAATGAATTAAATCCTTCCATCGAATCATCAAGCGTATCTTCTCGCGACATCCTCGAGGAAGACATTAGTCCCGGATACAACAGAGGTACTGACGGCAAAGGGGTGCCTGCATTCGAAGAGTCCTCATCTTCCTCATAAAATTCCCGGAATGGATCACTGAAATGGCGTAAAGTTAGTTCTGGTGGCTTCGACCCTAACTTGAAGCTGGTGACCGCTAGCGACTGAATGAAAGGTGGCAGGTGGATTTGCTGGAACTGATCATGAAGAAACTCGCATATGTGGTTTTCAATAGCCTCTGAATCCTCTACTAATTTGTCCCAGTCAAACTGAATCGACATTGGCGCTTGCCAATGATTGCCAATGTGACACGGCTAGTCACGCCCTGTAAAATGCAACAGCAGTTATAGGTTATAGACTTACGCACCAAGTATGATGTTTGGTCCCAACTTGCAGTTTCAGCGAATTTTTTCATCCGAACCCGAACGAAGCAATGAGCTTTGGTGACTTGTCTACTGCTGCTGGCCTTGAGAAGCTGAACACCTTCCTCGCCGACCACTCTTTCGTGGAGGGCACCGAGCAGTCTGCTGCTGATGCCACGACTGCCAAGCAGGTGGGCTCGGCTCCTGATGCCGAGAAGTACCCACACGTGGCCCGTTGGTACAAGACTGTGAGTGCCAACGCCGACGTCAAGGGCGATGCCAAGGCTGATGCTAATGAGGAGGATGATGACGATGTCGACCTGTTCGGTTCCTCCGATGAGGAAGTGGACCCTGAGGCCGCTCGGGTGCGTTCTGAGCGTCTCAAGGAGTATGCTGCCAAGAAGGCCACCAAGGGCCCCAAGCCTCCTGCCAAGTCCATGATCACCCTTGAGGTGAAGGGCTGGGATGACGAGACCAACCTCGAGGAGATGCTTGCCAACGTCAAGAAGATCGAGATGGACGGGCTTGTTTGGGGCACTCACAAATTCGTGCCTGTGGGCTATGGCATGCACAAGCTCCAGATCAACCTTGTGGTCGAAGACGACAAGGTGCTGATGGACGACCTGACCGAGCAGATCGAGGCTGACGAGGACCACGTGCAGTCGGTGGACGTGGCCGCCATGCAGAAGATCTAAGAGGTGTCCTCTACTAGATTCAGCTACTAGAATATTAAACCAGTTAATAGCGTCCCTATTTTAACTTGGGATTACGATTCTACTTTTGCATGTGTGGGGTAGCCCATTTTAGTAGTAGTACTATATTTTTTTGACTAAGGTAGGATTTTTATTCTGGCGTTGGATTTTTCACTCTGCAAATGGGCTTGTTCAAACCAACAGTCATTAACGAGACGCTTTCGAGCATCTTTGGCAGAAGTGTACGTCGGGAAGACCTCAAATCCCCCGAATCTAATGAGTCTCCTGCTGCAGTTCCAGAGTCTAATGCTTCAGAGAATACGGAGCCCGTTGCAACGTCGACCGATTCGCAATCGAACGTAGCGGCCGAATCTAGTGAGTCGGACTCTTATGAATCTGCTGAATCGCTGGAATCGGATGTTAATGAGTCTGCTGAATCGGAAGAATCGGAAGAATCGGAGAATGACGAGGATGCTAAACCCCCAAAGGACCCCAGTTCACAGGACGCAGACTTGGAGGAACAATACTTTAGAGGGCTAATGGGTGATGCAGCTGGAGAAAAGGAAACTACAGGTGGTGAGACTGAGACTAGCGGGAAAAAGATTCAAGAAACCCCTCATGAAGATGAACAAGACAAGTCTGAACGGGAAGTGTTCGTCGGTAATGTGCCTTACAAGGTCATTACAGATAATGCTACGTTCAAAGCATTCCGACGACTGTTCGTTGAAGCGGTTACAGTGAAACCATCCGACAAGAAAACTAAGGTGGTGGAAAGCCTGCGGTTCCGGTCCATTGCCTTCAGCGAGATCTTGCCCCGACGCGCCGCATTCATTAAACAAAAACTTCACCCGAGCCGCGATGCTGTTAATGCCTATGTTCGTTTTGGCACCAAAGAGATGGCCCACCAGGCCTTAAGTCTCAATGGCCACGAATTCGAAGATCATCACCTTCGTGTTGATAGCGCGGCATCTCCTGCACCCGTAGACAACAAGCGGTCGGTGTTTGTAGGAAACCTGGACTTTGAGGCTACAGAAGAAGCACTTTGGCGTCACTTTGCTGGGGCTGGTGATATTGAGAACGTGAGAATAGTACGCGATGGTAAAACTAACGTTGGTAAAGGATTCGCCTATGTCCAATTTCGAGCATCGCCTTCAGTGGATGTTGCAGTGCTTCTCAACGGAAAAGAGTGTGCTGGACGCCCACTTCGAGTGATGCGGGCTAAGAAGATCCTTAAGAGAGATCTCAAAAGGTCCGGGAAACCTGGAAAGACGGCCTCTGATGCAAACCCCCGGAAACCGAAGACGCCATCAGCATCACCTTCTAAGGATCGGTCAAGAACAACGTCGTCCGAAAAGACCCAAAATGCTCGAAGTAAGAAGTCCATCCTTGAAGGCGAGCGTGCGAGTGCAGACAAGCCTGCCTCGCTGGGTAGAAAGCGCAAGGCACGCCATGCCCAAAACGGAACCAATCGCCGCGCTAAGCGGGCTAAAACCAAGAGTGCCTAATTATGTTTGTTTAAGAATAGTCTAATGCAGTCAGAGTCCAGCTCTGGCCAATGCTAATAGTTCATCTGTTACGTCTTGCAAACGCATCTTGAAGATCGAGGTCTTGCCATACGGGAGGCGGTGGACGAGCTACGATACGGCCCGGTCGATCGGGGGGAATGTCGTCATCACTCTCATCGCCCGCCTGTGCAACGCTGTCGATATCAATGACATCTAGCTCTACCTGTTCTTGACGGTATTTGCGGAATATCCAGTCAATCCGCGATGATGGCTTGTGAATGTGGCTACGTTGTGAGTCCATAAATAAAAATAAAAAACGACACGTAAATAAATAGACTAATGCGTACACCATAACCCATAATAAAGTCGTTGTACTTATCGGAAGAGCACGTAATATCGTGCGTATAATGAATAAGAAACTGCGTAAATTTCAGAATTCTCCCCCGGGTGTCATGAAGAGATTAAAGAAGCCAGATGTATTAGAACCTTTCAATTAATCGGTAAAAATCTAAATATATGCAGCATGAATCTATTTTGGTTAGGTCACATGGCCTATCTACGGTGGGACGATTGGACTCCCCACACCGATGCCGCTTCCCGGGGTCATTACAAACCAGCCACCCAATTCAGCCATCTAGCAACCGGTGAAGTACAATTGACTGCGAGGAAGCTTGAGGAGGAGGATGAGCCGGATCGTGCGCAGTATCAAGAATGTTACGAATGGCTACTCGTCTTCTCAGGTGAAAGTGCGCAATGTGACGGCCAATGATGAGAGTACCCCGTCGAAAATGGACATGCAGGAAATCGCCGACCTGACATGGGACAAGCATGAGATGTTCATGATCATGGATATGTTAGACAAGCGGCTCAATGATAAGGGTAAGCACTGGCGCCATGTTCTCAAATCTCTGGTATTACTCGACTATCTCGTGCGGATGGGTAGCGACAATGTGATCATTTGGTGTCGCGAGAACTTCTACATTATCAAGACACTCCACGAGTTCCAGCATCGGGAAGAGTCATCAGGGCGTGATTTAGGCGGAGCAATCCGAGCCAGAGCTCGTGAACTGACTGCACTTCTCCAGGATCCAGAGCGGCTAAGTGAAGAGCGTGCGCGGCTGCAAGGTCGTCGGGGGATGCGACGGAGACCTACCCGTTATCACTCTCCGACGAGGCGGCCACAACGTGCACCAGCTGCCGATTCTGATGACGATGAATTGCAGAGAGCCCTCGATTTATCTCGTGAAACAGCCGCCCAGGAAGAGGAGATGCGGCGTATGGCCCAGGGTCCCGGAGATCAACAGGACTTGCAACGTGCTATCCAGTTAAGCCAGCAGAATGGCACTGATTTGATGGGGGCCAATCTTGCTCCTGTGCCTCAGGCTTATCCGACTGGATTACAGGGCTATCCGACGGGGGTCCAACCTTATGGCCAAGTTGGTTACCAGCAGACGGGGTATGATCCATATCAGGCGCAAATGCAAGCTCAAGCAGAAGCCCAGGCTCAGGCTCAGGCTCAGGCTCATGCCCAGGCTCAGGAATTGCAACGACAGTATGATGAACAGCAAGCACAACTGCAACAGCTCGAGTATCAGCAACAGTTGTACCAACAACAGCTTGCAGCTACACAGTCGCAATATTCCAATACAATGGAGCAATCAGAACCTCTAAAGACAGGTTCCAACAACCCATTTGCAGCGTTTAACCAACAACAATCTTCAGCTCCTCAGAGACAGCCAGTGTCTTCTCCGCCACAACAGCCCCAGTTAAGACGCCACAAGTCGTTCTCTAAGGAAAACACTGATCAACTCAACCAAATCCTAAGTCTTGAAGCTCCGTCCGACACATTTGGCAACACGGGCCAGGCCCGTATCCCTGCTCACCATACGAACAGTTACATGGTCGATAGTGCTGGACGTGGTCTTACAATGGAGCAGACCATGACAGGAAAACTAACGAGTAATACTGCTACTAACAATCCGTTTGCTAGCCAACAGTATACAGGAATTGCAACCACGCAAATGCAACCTGCTCATACTGGCTACGGGTTTGGGAATGCTAACTCGTCAGGTTCTACGTCTAACCGGTCGTCAACTAATCTGATCGATATATAGCTCAAGGTGTGTATTTATTATTAGAGCAAAAGGGATCACAGAATAAATAAATGTCGGCATAGCCGTGTCATAGAAGGTCGAACTCATCATCGCTTCCTACGAGTACACTTCCTAAAGACAGGGAAGAGCGCGTGCCACTATTAGAGCCTGTCGACCGTGTTTTTCCTTGCCATAAATTGGGGTTTCGCATTGTCCCCGCTGTATCAAGACGAGGGGCTACACTTCTTAAAACGACGCCTACACGGCGCATAAGATCCAGTAACTGATCATCAGTAAGTGCATGGCCGCTATATCGTGCGCGGTCATATGCTTGGGCGAGAGCAGATGCATCCTGCATATGGGCACCATCAACAACTCCTTGGTCGATGGCCATGGCTAGATACTCTCGCATTGTAGCTCCTGGTGGACGCCTCAGATCGGGCATTACCTGAACAATCATTACCTCCATAAACATGGGAATTGTCTCTACAACTTCCCAATATGGTGCTTCGAGCCACTCATTCTCTTCAATGGCCTCACTATGATATGGGTTTTGTAACCCGGCGTGTCGGACACGCGTGAAGTCAGTCTGGGTATCGAACAAGGTACGACATCGCATTTTTTCACGCTGTACTTTGCTCCACATATTTTGAGGCATATCACGCTCGCTTAATTGGTGAAGCCGTGGGATTCGGGCAAGACATCGTCGGAGATCAATAGCTCGTGCCACTCGTATGAGGAATGTTAGCAACGCTGTAAGCGATACCGCGTTAATTACAATGATTGAGTTCCAGTACTGACCACTGGAAAAGCTCTGAGGCAAAATATCAAGCGGGGTACACACAAACACTCCCAGCATCAGCGCATAGAAGACGAAGCGGCTACCACTACCCAAGAGCTGGCGGTTGGTCTTACCTCTGCCAACAATGTGCCATGTTCGCCGCATATTCATAAGCTTCAGTAGCCTTTCGGGTACCCCGATCATGCGTCGTTGCATCCACCCCATGGCTGGTGGTAGAGACGCTGAACGGCGGCGGTGCTGATATTAGTCACGTAGTACTATAAATTGTATCTGGGCATAGCGGTTCTGAATATAGTACATATCCTAGTTTGGTGTCATGTTTTGTTTATAGTATATATATCACGAATATTTCGATTGTGGATAAAAGACTTCATTCAATGCGGACAAAGTTCTCTGAACACAATAAATTATATACGCACCACTAAGACGATTCTTTGCTCGCCAAATAGCCGTAAGATCCTTGATGAGGAGTTCCTGGTGGTAGCTTGGCCTCACCACGCTCCAACATTCCCAATGAGTACCGATGTGACAGCATGATCTGACCCCACACATGGTCACCTACACATACTTCCTTGTACAGCTCTGGGCGTTTCCGAGCTTTCTCTGCAAACTGAGGTAGTGGTTTGACTTGGGTTCCATAGTCAACCACCCAGAAGAGGGGGAATGAGAACCGCTCAGAGGTAACAGGGCGCACACGGTGCGTAGTCGCTACAAACTCTCCCGCCGTCATGACTTCTAGTAGGTCACCGATATTAACCACAAAAGCTCCCGGAACTGGTGGCACGTCGATCCAGTCTCCATTGCCATTCATTACCTCCAATCCTGGTTCATCTGCCAGTAAAATGGTAAAGCACTCATAGTCGGTGTGTTCACCAATACCCAGGGCAGCACTACCATTGTTAGGCCAGTAGTGGAGAAGACGTAGGTTTGAAGGAGGCGTTGTGACCAGACTGTCGAGTTCGTTCTCGGACATTCCTAATGCAAGGGCAAATCCACGGAACAGTCGCATCCCCAATCCAAAAACAGCATCATAATATTCAGTCACGCGCTTCTTGAAATCAGGAAGCTTGTCCGGCCACTGGTTGTGTCCCAACAGCGGAGTACCCGCCTTAACTAGCGGATTATCTTCCGGGACCTCAGCCCCGACATCAAAACTTTCCTTGTAATCGCGACCCTCAACGCCAAAATACTCCTCGTTAACTGGTACATAGCCTTTGTGGCCCGGCATCGATTTGCCGATGTGGTACCGCATTCTTTCATCCTCTGGGAGCGCAAAAAAGTCACGGGCCGCTTGTCGGATCCCATCTTGGATTTCAGGAGATACACCATGCCCAGAGATGTAAACGAATCCAACCTTGCGGGCAGCATCACCAAGCTCAGCTGCAACAGACCGCCGATCCTCAATATTATCGCTGAACAGTTTACTCACGTTCACAACAGGTACGGAAGTGAAAGACATCTTTGGCCAATCCTGACGTTGAAAATATTGGTATCGCACTAATGAACCGATGGGTGTGGAGTAGATTTGATCATCTGTGCGCTCGGCATTAGATAAAGGGAAAGCCGATTCGGTACCACTTCCCCATTACGGAGTAGGGCATGGGTGTAGTTAAAAGATGAATCTTCACGAACACTTATTGTGTATTATCTAGCTCAACTCCGCAATCTACATAAACCATAAAAGCACGTATATCATCACGTCTTCAACTTATCAACCCAGTATAGTTCCGTTCCTGTGGTATCATTGTAACAACCCCACAGAACCATATGTTATGTGCCTGTAGATCGGATCATATGCCGCATATTCTATACTAACGACTCCAGGCCATTTCCCGTGAAAATAACTAACCTCGGATGTTGTTATCTAAAACCCCAGAAAAACAGGAACCGAATCTGGGGTGTCATATTACTATGGCGTACTCTTGGGTTCTAGATATCTCCCACATTCAGAATTCAATTATCTGGTACAGCGGGCAATTGGTGTAGTTGGTTATCACGTGCGCTTAGCATGCGCGAGGTCCCCGGTTCGATTCCGGTATTGTCCATGTATTTTTTATCTTTTTGGCCAAAATATTTGGCAATAATGAGCTTCGTTGTTTCATTCAATGTAGTTAATTTTTGTTGCATCCCAGTATTAACACTTTTTTTAAGACATTTCTAAGCTCATATGTCTAACTTTGAATCTATTTGCTAAAAGAGAAGTTTTCAGCTTCAATGCGGCCACGGAAGACAGGAGGTTCCGAACCCTTGTAGTAAACGTCCTTGTAAAAGACTTCAGGTGTAGCCTCAGGGAATGGCGCCTCCTCAGCAATCTTAACCTCGCTGTCGATATAGGCACGGGCCTCCTTGTCAATAGCCTTGAGCTCCTTCTCAGTGGCAACGCCAGCTTCAATGAGACGGTTCTTGAGACCGGTGATAGAGTCGTGGTGGGAGCGCATGTTAGCAATCTCCTCACGAGTACGGTAAGTAGTTCCAGGGTCAGACATCGAGTGGCCACCGTAGCGGTATGTCTCGAATTCAATGACAAGAGGACCCTTGCCACTCACGCACCATTCCTTGGCGAACTTGCAGCCCTCATAGCAAGCCAACACATCCATACCATTGATCTTAAGACCAGGAATGTACTGGCCACGCTTGTAATATTCTGTCATAGCTGAGGCACGCTTGTCAGATGTTCCCATTCCGTACTTGTTATTCTCGCAAGCGAAAATCACAGGAACATTCCACAGCTTTGCCATATTGAAGGCCTCGAACACCTGGCCTTGGTTCGCGGCACCATCTCCGTACAATGTGAAGCATACACTGGGCTCCTTACGGTACATGTGAGCAAAGCCAATACCCAGACCCAACGGGACCTGAGCACCGACAATACCATTACCACCATAGAAGTTAGGCGTGAACATGTGCATGGAACCACCTTTACCTTCGGAGCAGCCGTTAGCTTTACCCATCAGCTCGCCAATGATAGATGCAGGAGACGCTCCCCGCATGTAAGTGAATCCGTGGCAACGGTAGGCCGTAATAACACTGTCATTCTCATTAATCGCCTCTTCAATACCGACAGCTACAGCCTCTTGACCGGTACTAAGGTGGCAGAACCCACGGATCTCCTTAGCCTTGTACAAAGCATCAGCAGCCATCTCCAAACGGCGAACAATGGTACTACTGCGATACATGTCAATAACCTTCTTCTTTGGAAGTGTTACCTCGTTGGCAGGAGACTCATCGAGCTTATACGTGGCAAATGAGCCCTCAGGAAGGGTGAACGTGACCATCTCGTCGTCACCCATACTGGAGGCCTCAGAGGCCATCAAGCGTTTGGCGATGGCGAAGTTGCCTCGCGTAGGAGTCAGAGAAGCGCGGTAGGCAGTACGCAACATCACCAGAAGACGAGTTCAGCTAGAGTTGTTCTCAAAGGAAGATCGGTTGGGGTGTTGTGCCGATCGCGTAAGCGCTAATAATATGCGTAACTCATTAAATGCCGCAGGTCGGGTAGATACGAAATGGGAGATGCCCCAGCGGCTCTCCGATAAGATCGCATATTGATCCGGTGCATTCTAAATTAAGACAATTTGAATGAATAAATATTATATATGATTGTTGGCTAGAAGTGGGAGTCAGATAGATCAAGTCTGGTATGAGTGGTTTATATCACATTGATATCAAGATGTTCGAAGAAAATGGCAGCGATGTCGTGTCGACGCGTAAATGATACCCGAGATCTCAGAATGTAAATGGCTTCGAGCATGCATCCAATCCGTATATCATCATAGAGATGGAGTGCATCGGTATCGAGCTCACAAAGAATTTGGCTGAGACCCCGAATCAGCACCCGGGCCTGAGCCAGAGCAGCCTGGAAATTGGCATTGGGCCACAGCTGGTGACTGGGGATATTTGCAGATAACTCTTGGAGTTTGCGGTCCACTCTAAATGCCATGCTCACACTAAAGCATTCACGGTGGGTACTAGCATACTCAAGACAGTTCTCCAACGTTGATGCTGCAAATTCAGTAAGTTGGAACAAGTTCACGTATCCATTACCTTTCCGCAATTGGAGTTCTCGAACTGGCAATGGTGTCAGTTCTAGAACTGCTGATGCTCGGGCCTCTGAATGGCGGTGGGTCATTGCTGATAACGCGGAAGCCGTGGCTGAAAGTGACACTTTGGCAGTAGTACTCTCGAGAAAAATGAGAACTTCAAGGGATTGGCCAGCCCTTATTGTACCCAGGTCTAAGTCAATCTCACTGACTGGAATCTGAGACTTATGGTTTTCGGCCACGGCCGCTAATGGAGGAGTAGAATAAGCGCGGACATTAGGCTGATGAGTTGATCCCTCTACTCTGGCAATAATCCCTTCATCAAGTTGAAGGTGTATATGTGTATTGTGATGGGTTATACTTTTCTCCGCAGCGGTTATCCCTTTTGCAAATTCAGCAGCCTCTTCGGGACTTCGGACAAATGCAAACCCACCCCCAGTAAACCCTGCAAGCTGCGCAAGTGCTTCAGCTCCAGACCCACATGCAACACTGTGAATAGGTAACCCGTCGAGCATTGTGAGGGTTTGGCTTGAAGTTTTTGCTCGTTGGTCTCCGAAATATATCACAGATGTGGGTTTGAGGGATACGGCAGCCTCCAATGGAATAATATTGCCGAGTGCCGTTTCTTCTACAAGATCAATGGGGCCTTTGGGGCCTAATCTGGATTCAACTGTCGATTGTGTGACCCTCTCCCAGCCGGTCCAGATGGCTCTACGTGGCTCAATGATGCGGTCTGCATCGTAAATTACAAGCCCCAGACGATCAAATGGCGCCAGTCTCCCAAGTACCGCAGTTACAGTAGAACTTAACAGCTCTGATGGAAGACACATAACGAGTCTCAATGCAGGGCGCGGTGTCCAGTCTGTACTCAGTGGATGCCCTAGACCAAGACCGGCACCCGCTGCCAGAGACGCTCGAAGGGTATGATCACACAACAACGACTGCCAGTGTATGATTGTGTCGGGGTCTCCGCTGCCAGTTGAGCGAAGCCATATATCACTAGGGAGACTATGACTCGTGAGCTTGAGAAGAGGACCAGAATTGGAGTTTACATATAGTTTCGTGTCAACATCATCCTCGCTAAGATTGATTGTAGTGTGAAGCTGCTTCTCTCCGGTTGCAAAGTACGAGCATAGTACAATTCCACGTTCAAAAAGATACCCATCAACAGGGATCCATTCCCATGTATTCACATCAGTTTTGATATCACTTCTTGGGCGTGTGGATAGTCGCAGAGGTGTGCATAGTCGGAGTGGGCCTGTGACCACTGTGTCAATCTGTACACCCCTAAATGCAGCAATTCCATAAGCTTCATGTGCCTGTTGAATCGCTATGCGGGTATCTGTAGTTGTATCGTGGTATCGTAGTTCATGCTTTGTGTACGCATCTGCCGGTGAGAACACGCGAACCAAGCATGAATTTGTGGGGGGGTCGGGGACCACAGTTATCTCTAGTGGTGAATCTGTGCCCGTCCACTCTGTGAGTACTGAATTTGCTTCAACGGATGAGATTATAGAAAAATCTGTGGGAAGCGCTGAATAGACGCTCGACGTGCGTCGTTTGGGACTCGGTGGTAAGTTCCTGCCAATCTCTGTCTCGGGTGTTTTGGTCACGATTGCAATATCAGGCAAATAAACTGGTTCTGGGGTTCCTTCTGGAGTTATCTGGGGAGTTGCATATCCACCCATTTCCATGGTACCTACTGTACCAGATGGAATGTGTCTAGGGACCAGGTAGCGAGAAAGTTGGGCCAAATGTTCTGCTTCAGTAGGATGGGTGGGTTTATGACATATTTCGCATAATGGCATTTCACCACTCGTTATGCCTATTCGCAGACATCTTAAGTGGGCAAAATGTGAACATTGTAATGGGATCGTACTTGCAATCAATGTATGAGAATGGCACAAGCAACAGACGACCTCTTCAGAGGAATGCTCAGGCCGGTAAATTCGTAGAGAGTCTGCGGATGCTGATACTGGCATGTTTGGAGTCTGGACATAGTTGGGCATTGGTAGCTGGCGGCGCATTGGTACACCTGTAGGTGGCGGTTCAATAAAGATCCCTGATGCCCGGCCTGCTGCTAGGCCATAAGGATGTTCAAGAGATGTGTGGAGGTTCAGCAATCCACTCTTAGGCTTGATTTCTTGGCCCAATGTCTTTGTGATTGATATAGTCTTGGATGGAGACGTTGGTAGTGGTATACTCTCCCCAGGCGCTATATGGGGAGGAACGGATGATACCATGGTTTCATGGTTTACGTTCAAACGGTAACGCTTGTACATTCTGCGTGTGGTATATACCTACCACGTGGTTGAGTAATTTTATACTTATCGCGAGCAGTGGGCGGGTGGTACTTAAATTGATTTTCGGCGGGCGCTGACTATCCGTACGGTGTCAGCATCTATATATGCAATAAGAGGTAGTAGGGTTTCGCCGTATATTGTACATTCTTTGGTTATTTCAAGCCATTGAGGGGAGATACTGTAAAACACTTGTAATTATGACTCGTTTGTGCCAATAATCATAATTAAATCTCTGTTTGGTTAGCACAGATATTGATTGCTTCTGCTAGGTGTTGCATTAAGTTACGTCCTAGCGTCAGTGCTGCGATTTCTGACATAGCTATCCACCTATTTAGGGGAGGCGCGATAAAGATTAGTATCTATATTCGATAACAATGGCATAATTGGTGATACATGTGCCGACTCTGTAATAGACTACCTAGATTTTTACAGTCCATTGATGCGCCGTCGGTACTGTGTTCCAGACAGATACACGAATCCTTAACCAATGCACGCGCTATATATGCTGGCAAGGATCTGGGGTGTGGTGGGGGTGACACATTGAACCACCGTCGTATGCAGCTAAATTGATGTTATGTCAGGAACCTAACCTGGTGCAGATGACCCTGATAGCTTCGTGTGGAGCACGATAATACGTTCGTAGTGGGATATTTTGAGTGCTCCTTGGTTTAAATAGGAGCTGACGCAACTCTAAGATGCACCGGTATATGTAGTCGACTCTCATATGCTACGCCCACCATAGTGACAATATTGTGGCTTTGTGGAGACTTGTAAGTAGCAGCTGGAAGCGTCTTCTGCAGGTGCCTGCGGAGAAATACCCGACCAAGAGTCTTCTAACACAATTCCAAGCAGAATCTTCGCAATTATACTTTGCAGTTTACCGCTAAGCATACCTTAAACAGTGGAATATATTTTATTTCGTGTTAGGTATCAATGTGAGCTGGTTAGAGCCTGTAGGTTTTTGATAACAAGGAACCGTGGCTATTTCAATTGGTGAATATGGGTTAGGTCTGGGATGCATTATAACGCAGTCTGATGTTATTGAATGTCGTAGTTCGTAATTTGAGTATATTCCTTGCATGCTCGATGTGTGTCGGTTACCTCCTATGCACTGCTAGGCTCATACCCGTTGATATCATTCCTCATATATAAATCCTATTTGGTCGAATACTGGCAGACTCCAGGTTGTCTGGTAATATATACAAAGTTTATATTTACAATATCTACCGCTGTGGATTAATGATCAATCTCCACATGTTTCATAATGAGTCTCTGGTGCAACATTTACATCTCCGCTCGCTTCTTCGGGTAGTGGATGTTGATGTCATTAGTCTCAACTGTTGGTGAGTTTGAAATATTTAATCCACCTTTCAACGAAGCAACCCCAGAGGATGGTTCAACTGGGTACTCTACAATGTTCCTTTGCAGGGCAACCGTCGGCAAGTGAGATATTCTTGACATCCTAGCAGTGTCATTACGCGTAACATTACACATACTCGGGTGTACAAGGGACTGCAGAACCTGGACCAGGCAACTTTTTAGGAATAGGAAATGGGTAGTGTATTCCTGCCTCATTTGCATACGGGTTGGCATGTTGACCAGGCCATCCTAAGCGAGGAAGACCGACTAGTTGTGATCAGATTTGGGAGCGATACCAACCCGGCATGTATGCGCATGGATGAGGTGCTGTATGGAATTGCAGAGCAGATCCGAAATTTTGCTGTTGTGTACCTGTGTGACACTAACGAAGTACCAGACTTCAATCAAATGTATGAGCTATGGGACCCGATGTCGGTTATGTTCTTCTACCGTAATAAACATATGATGTGTGATTTTGGGACTGGGGAGAATAATAAGTTGACAGTGGTGGTTGACGACCCCCAAGAAATGATTGATATATTAGAAATGATATTTCGTGGTGCTCGGAAGGGCAAAGGGTTAGTTCCTAGTCCGGTGGATCTTTCCCGGGTCAAACGAACTTAAGAGCTACAGGTGCCTGGGGTTAATGACGGTTATTGGTATAATGGTCTGTTTAAACACAGTTAGTCCTGTGTGTTTCTTCTTGACATGTCAATGACCCCGCAATACTCTCCGCGGTTTCCATCAACTATTGCAGAGACCTTAATCATCGTGCTGATCGGGGTAAGTCTCCGACCGTCAGGGAGGGGTTTGGTGTCACATATGATACCGTCTGGATCTACTACGAGTAAACAGGCTGCACATTTGAGTCATGGCAGACCTGTTCACCTCCAGAAGGCCCCGTCATTATTGTCGAGGCATCTGCGTGCCACAATTAGTGGGAGCACCACTAGATCAGCTACGGAGCCCGGGACCCGGCGCCTTCAAGATTTCGCGGGATTTAAGCATTTGCTAATGATGGTTCTATTTATCGGAAACTTGCGACTTTTCTGTTTCGATGCTGCGCAGTTTGGGTTCTGGCGTGCCCTCCAGAATGCTGGCTTGAGCAAGCCTGATTTGGTCAGAACTGTGGTGGTTCTTGGGGTCAATTCGTTGTATATACCATTGGCGCTGGTCATAGAGAAGCTCGCAGTATCCCAGATTCTTGGTGATGGGGTTGTAGTCATTGCTCATACCTTAAACGTTATTGCGTGTTTGGTGTTCGGTAGCTGGTATACCTATGGGCATATTTGGCATCCATTGGTGGGTACTATAAGTGAAGCAAATACCATCGTGACCCATTTGAAGCTTGTTTCGTTTGCATTGAGTAACCATGATCTCCGTTTGGCCTGGCGTCGTAACTTACCAGTGGTACCGCTCTATGCCTCTTGTCCGTATCCCCAGAATTTAACTCTCAAGAATACGGTGTATTTCTGGTGGGCGCCTACCCTGGTATACCAGCCTGTGTATCCACAGACTAACCGGGTAAGATGGTCCACCGTTGGGTCTCTAGTGGTTGAAATCACGACAGGGTTGGTGTGTATTTGGTTCTTGGCTATGCAGATGGCGTCACTGATCCTCGAACGTACCCTTGAGGACTATAGGAAAGGGCTATGGTCTGGTTTATTCGATGATTTCCTTAGCTTGGCATCGGTTAATATCTGCATCTGGTTGATTGGATTCTTTGTATTCTTCCAGAGCATGCTAAACTTTTTCGCTGAGCTGACCCGATTTGCGGACCGCGATTTCTATCAGGACTGGTGGAATGCAGGGTGTGTGGGGACTTTTTGGCGCGACTGGAATCGACCTGTGTCAAATATGTTCCGCAGGCACCTTTATTTACCGCTGCGCAGGCGCGGTTGGAGTTCATTCACGGCATCAAACGCGGTATTTTTTTGGTCAGCTGTTCTCCATGAACTATTAGTGGGTGTACCGACCCATAATTTTAACGGTGTTGCCTTCTTGTGCATGATGGCCCAGACACCACTCATCCTAGTCACTGCACCTCTGGAACGAATGCGAGGTCCTGGTACAAAGGTAGGGAATTGTGTATTTTGGACTTCCATTCTATTCGGCATGCCTACTGCTATTGTGATTTATTACCTGGCATGGCACCTCAAGCAACGGCCTTGAGTGGTTTCATTCTTCTAGTTAGAGATGCTCTGTTCTATCAGTAAACGCGTGATTTCTTCCGGTCTTGTGCGTATATACGTATATATATATAATGATTCTTATTAGACAATATTAGAACAATTAAGTGTCTACACCACCCATGCACTCAGCTCATGTGAATCTTTATTCCGGTTAATGAATTACACACAGAAATACGACAACAACATATAAAGCCATCACACAGCCAATTGAAAATAGTCACATATTCACGGCTCCGCAATCGGATCTACCTCTATAGAGTGAGCCCATCCAGATTAGTGCGTAACTATGGATAAGAAATTTGTCAAGTGTTATCGCTTACACTCACACTTGACTCGCACCGACATTCGAAGTAAATGCTGCAAGGTCTTCGTCCTGCTTTAAGGACACTGGGCCCGAAAACGCAGCAAAGAGCCAAGGGTGCATATATCCCACCCGGAGGGCGTAGTGCTGTACCCCGCCGTGTACCCCGGAAACTTCGGATCGGGCAAACACGACCAGCGATCTACTTCAAGTTTGATCAGGTAGTGGAACTTAGCGATGGCTCTACAGTCACCCGGCGATCGGTGTTCCCACGGATTGAGTGGAAGTATCTCGCGGACCAACGCAATACTCCATTGTGGAACCCATCTCTACCCGATCTACGAGCAATCGAAATGGATGCCAGTGGCAAGCTTGCCAAGTTTAAGAAGAAGTTTGGTGGCTTGGATAGCGCAGAATCCTCTGAGTCGAATAACTTCGATCTTGACGACGTGATGAGTGAGGGTGCTGAGCAAGTTACCACCGGTCGGTTGCACCAGCCACCAAAGAAGAAGAAGAAATAAATGTCAAGCACCAGACCAATGTATATATTTCGGCCCAGGATAGCTCTATAAAACTAAGGGGTATGCTCATTTTCCTACCAACATGGCCAGTGCATCGTGGACCTTTTCAACATTTGTGATATGATACTTTGCCAGTGTCAACTTCTGCTGAGGACCTACCAGGGTCGGGAACTTACCATCTTGAGATGGCTGGTCATTCACAGCACGGAACATATCCTCGTCCGTGGTATCATCGCCAAGGCACAAAACAAAATCCACATTCTTTTTCTGGTTCTTGAAGATACTGCGCACGATCTCGCCCTTATTGAAAAGCTTGGGTCTAATCTCAACATTGGCCTTGCCATTCATGATATCCACAGAGTACCGATGGCCCACAGTTAACTCGAGATATGCTCGCAAATGGCCAGCCTGGAAAGCTCCAAATACAGGATCAGACCTCCGGTAGTGCCAGGTAACAGCCGCCTTTTTAGTCTCAATGCTCGAACCCTCAGTACGTTCAGTATATGACTGTAGTACCTCAGCCACAATGCGCATCCACGACATATCTTCTTTAGCCACTAAGTCTGTCCACCCCGAGTCACCGGCGAACTTGACAAAACAGCCATGTTCGGCACTCAAAGATACTCGGAACCTGCTCAAATACTGATCCAAGAACTTTGAATCCCGACCGCTAATCACCCAAACCTCATTGCGATCATCTTCACACAGTTTGCCAAGGATTTCATTAAGGCGATCACTAGGAACTGCCGCCGCAGGATCCTTAACTATAGGCGTAAGAGTGCCATCATAATCGAACAAGAATAGTCGTTTAGACGCACTATCGTAGCACTGCTTGAGTTTTTTGAGGTCAGCCTCAGGCGTTGAGTGCTGGCTTTCGTGCTTGATATCATGGCTCAGCAACTGTGTGATGAATGATGTGACATAGTCTTGTACATTATAAGTAGCAGCTCTCTTGTACATCATAACCCCATACTGTGTCAAAGCAGTGTTGATAGCATGTGCAACCTGGAGGGCATCGTACGGATTAACAGGAATGCAACCATCAAGCACCGCCGTGACACCCATGAACTCGCTTAGGATCAATGAACACGGCTTTTCATGCCGACAAGCAATATATTCGAGAGCAGCATGGCTCGTTCCTTCTCGAACTGGCGTGAAGAAACCCACATCTGCCACTTCAAGCAGTGCAAAGTACTCGTCTTGGTCAAGGTGTCTGCTATAATGTTGAACCGGAGCAAAACTCATGCTTCCATACTCCCCATTGATGTAGCTGATCAACTGACTGAGTTGCTTTTCCAGCTTTGGCTGGTAGTTAAAATGGGGTGTAGTGATCTGGATGAGCACCACCTTACCGCGCCATTCAGGATATGCATCTAAGAACAACTCGAATGCCCGTAGCTTCTGCAGAACGCCATGTGCAGTGTCCAATTTATCACGTCCAACAATAATCCGTTTGCCAGCATACATTTCCCGAATCTCCCGTGCCAATGATTCTACGCGGGGTCGACTTGTTGCAGCCACCACTGACTGGACGTCGATACCAATGGGCAAGGCTTGGCATGCCACAAACCGACCATCTGCCAATAACTTACCATCAATATGCTCCATGCCAGTGAGTCGGGTGCAAGCACTCACAAAGTGTCGTACATACGTCCAGCTCTGGAATGCCACCATGGTTGCACCCAGCATTCCTTCCAGCAATTGTTTGCGCTGCGGCAAGCTTCTAAGGATCTCTGATGAAGGAAATGGCGAGTGAATGTACAATCCAATCTGAGCATCCGGGAGTTTCGAGCGTAACATTGCAGGTAATAACAAAAAGTAAAAATCGTGGATCCAGATGATGTCGCCCTCTTGGTACTCTCGCAAGATGGTTTCGGCGAATTTCTCATTGAGCTCCACGTACTTGGACCAACCATATGTTGCCTGTTCGAGGGCTTCGTTATCGAGACTTTGGACATAATGGAAAGAAGACCATAGCACATGCTCAGCGTACTCGCGCCACTGTGCTGAGGAGCCCTCAAGCCATACTGGATAAGCCTTGCACCTAGCCTGAACATTAAGCTGTTCATCGAAAGAGATCTTTTCTTCGGACGACAATGTACCTTCTTCCAGTTCTTCCTCATCGGCAACCCCTTCCAATTCACCAGGCCATGCGATGGCAACGCTCTCCCAGTCAGTTGCCGATCTTACATGCTCAATTGCAGCATTAAGTGAACTAAGGCCGCGCCTGAGCCGCAATCGGATTCCCTGAGTATGGCGCACACCCACAAGATCAAAATTGGTAGTGACATTAAGAATACGCCCACTTACTTTGGCCCCCCTACTGCGAGCATGCGAAGGACTGAGTCCTATATCATCGCGCGTGTAGCTAGAACGCGGTTTATCATTGTCATGATGGGGTAACACCAGTTCTGGGTCTATAAGTCGACCTAGATACGGTGTATGGTGCAAGTATGCCATTGCTGGCAAGTGGGGCCCGGCAGCAATGCGTAAATTGAGTTTGAACCGAGACGTTAAGCGTAACCACTAGGCGTGCCAATCAGTTGAGTTCGGCTTGGGGAAACGCAATGTAACTACCAGCTCAAAAAAACGATAGAAAATTGGAGTGGTTCCAGATGTAAGAGTATGTGATGCTGGTTTCGTCTATCTGTACGCCCTCTGCTATTGCGATTCGATACTAGTCCACGATGGTGTAATATAGGGTTGGCTACAATAAACAGACAATGGGAAACGATTGAGCAAATTTCCAAATTGACCGCCTAAGAATATTTCGGTCAATTGCCAATTCTTCTTACACCATCTTCAGGATGTTAAACACTTCACGTTTTTGATATCATCGGCCCAGTTCAACACTCAGTAATAATCGTGATCCAATATAAAACAACACCTCACCCACCAGATACCGGTGGAATAAGTGCCACTTCGTCGCCACTACTTACCTTTGCTCCAATCTCTTCTATGTATTCGAGGTTGACAGCGGTGGCGCACGAAGGTAGAATCTGTGTGGATTCTGGATAAGTTTTTCGTACAAATTCAAGGACATTTTCAAGAGTAGTGGGCTGGAAAAGCTCTGATATCCCTACTTCTTGCTCAGACAAGCCCACGATATCGCGTAGTGGGCCGAAATAGAGGATCCGCATCCAGTTCCAAGGATACTGAGTGCGTAACACAGACTATGCGTAATAATAAAGAAGATGACGGTTGAATTGGGGGGAATCTCTTGATATAAAGGTAGATAACCATTTACATAGTTATGCACATTTTGGGTAAACTTCGTACCGGTAAAAATAAGGTCATATATCATAGTGACGCTCCGGTTTCAAGGGAGACAGAGTGCATATATTCATATACCTACAACCAAAAACTACTTTTGGTACCTTTCGTACTATACCCACTCTTACGAAGCCGGCCGATTTCTTTTCTCCTACGTCCGTATAATTATAACGAATCATATATAACATGACAGGTGAAATAAATATCCATCGAAATAGATCTAAAATTGTAAAACAGATAGCCCTCCTGGAGTCACCCAGCATATATGTACATATGGTTGGGACAATAGTTTATATTGGCTGCATCCATAATTCGCACACCAAATATCTCTATCCACCGGCGGGCTCTAACTCTACAGCACGTTTGCTAGAGCGAGGGCCTCTGATTGGCCGTGCGCTTACTGATAAGATTCTGTCACGTGCAGGCCACGCTCCGGGGATGTGCATTCATAACTGATAGTAAGGATAGAATTAAGCGGTAACTGCCGGTCAGCTAGAGTTTTGCAGATCTTTACTTTGCATCGTTACCATTTCATTTCGGCATGAAAGGTTGGACGGTAGACGAGTGGAAGGCGGCACAGGCCTCGGGTAACGCACTCGAGCGACTGGTCGATCTGGCCACTTCGCTGGAAAGCCCCGTGTGGATCCATGTTGCATCGCTGTCAGACCTTCGGGCTCAGGTAGAAGCGTTACCCCAAGATCCCAGCAGTTTACCACTCTGGGGGGTTCCATATGGTGTCAAGGACAATATTGACGTCCAGGGTATGCCAACCACGGCTGCTTGCCCGGCATATCGGTACATGGCTGATGAGGACGCCCACGTAGTGGCAAAGCTTCGTGAAAAGGGCGCTATTGTGATGGGCAAAACTAACCTTGATCAGTTTGCCACAGGTCTAGTTGGAGTTCGGTCTCCTTATGGTGTGCCACCCTGCGTGTTCAGCAATGAGCATGTTCCTGGTGGCTCTTCTTCCGGATCGGCAGTTGCGGTGGGTCTTGGCCAAGTTCCATTCGCACTGGGCACTGATACCGCCGGATCGGGCCGTGTTCCTGCTGCTCTCAACAACCTAGTGGGTGTCAAGCCAACGGTGGGTCTATGGAGCACCACAGGCGTGGTTCCAGCTTGTCGATCTTTAGATACTGCTACGGTATTTGCACTGGGACTACGCGATGCCCAGCTGGTCTTATCGATAGCCATAGACTATGACCAGCCCAATCCATACAGTCGCCCATTCCCGGAGCGGCCAATCCGGAGTTTTGGAAGACGCCCACTGTTGGGAGTCCCAACGAAGTTGGAGTTTTTTGGTGATACTGCAAATGCTGATCTATTTGCCACAGCTGTCAAACGACTCCACGAATTTGCTGATGTAGTCCCCGTCGACTGCTCGGAACTATTCCGGTTGGCCAAGTTATTGTACGAGGGCCCATGGGTCGCGGAAAGATATTGGGCAGCCAAGGAGATTCTAGACAAACACCCAGAGGCCATGGACCCCACAGTCCATTTGATCATCAAGGGAGGTGAGGCCGTGACTGGTGTTGATGCTTTCGATAAGGAATATACCAGGCAGACGATCAAGAAGAAGGCTGAACTTATTTTCAAACAAGTGGATGCTCTTGTGATGCCAACATGCCCATTAAACCCTAGTATTGAGGAAGTTCGTCAGGAGCCCGTTGCTGTGAACTCGCGCCAAGGGTACTATACAAACTTTGTCAATCTATGCGATCTCGCGGCTCTGGCGGTCCCTTCTGGGTTCAGACAAGATGGAATGAGCCAGGGAATTACACTATTGGGAGCTGCGTGCTCAGACTATGCGCTTTTGGATGTGGCGAGCCGATTTCTGCCGGCAGACCGCAAGCTTGGCAAGCACTTCCCCAATAATACTGCTGCTGATTCTCTTGTAGGAGGTGTGTTTAAGGGAAAGCCCCAAACTATGCCACTAGTAGTGGTTGGTGCCCATCTGTCTGGAATGGTTCTTAACTGGCAGCTCCGTAAGGTTGGTGCCACGCTGATCGAACGCACGTCAACTTCTCCTAACTATGCATTATACGCCTTATCCACGACACCGCCTAAACCGGGGCTTGCCCGAACCTCAAAAGGCTCTTCTATAGCTGTGGAGGTCTGGGATGTCCCTGTAACCACATATGGTGAGTTTGTGGCCATGGTCCCGCCACCACTAGGTATCGGGTCAGTGGAACTTTCTGATGGCCGATGGTTGCATGGATTCATCTGTGAGCCTACTGCAATCGAAGGGGCTCGTGATATAACCTCCTATGGTGGTTGGCGGGCCTATATTGCCGCTGAGGGTCGAGGGCCTCCGTTCTCAAAGGTACTGGTAGCCAACCGTGGAGAGATTGCCGTGCGTATCATTCGGACGCTAAAGAAATTAGGGATTTCTAGCGTGGCTGTTTATTCAGACCCTGACCGGTATGCCCAGCATGTGACTGAAGCCGATGAATCTGTGTCTCTTGGAGGTACTACGGCTGCTGAGACTTATCTATCCATTCGAAAGATGCTGGATGCTGCTAAGAGAACTGGCGCTGTTGCTGTAGTGCCTGGATATGGGTTCTTGAGTGAGAATGCCGACTTTGCCGATGCGTGCTATATGGAGGGTATAGTGTTCTGTGGACCCTCTGGCGATGCAATGCGCCAGCTGGGTCTTAAACATTCCGCCAGAGAGATTGCTCGCACTGCTGGTGTTCCTCTAGTCCCAGGAACTGGTCTAATTGAGACAGTAGAGGAAGCACTTGCTGCTGTACCCACAATTGGTGGGTATCCAGTGATGATCAAGTCAACAGCTGGAGGAGGTGGTATCGGCCTGCAACGTGTAGATAGCGATTCTGAACTTGAGAGAGCGTATGTGACAGTACGCCACCAGGGTTTGGCTTACTTTGGTGATTCGGGTGTGTTTCTTGAGAGCTTTGTAGAGCAAGCCCGTCATGTCGAAGTCCAGGTGTTTGGCGATGGCTATGGGGCTGCTGTAGCACTTGGAGAGCGCGATTGTTCACTGCAGCGCCGTAACCAAAAAGTTATTGAGGAAACCCCGGCTCCTGATGTGCCAGAAAGCGTCCTTGCACGCCTCCACGCTTCGGCGCGGTCGCTGGCGGCTTCTATTCACTATAAGGGTGCTGGAACAGTAGAGTACATCTATGATGCTGCCCGTCAACAATTTTATTTCCTGGAAGTGAATGCCAGGCTCCAGGTCGAGCATCCGATCACTGAAATGGTCACTGGCCTCGATCTTGTAGAGTGGATGCTACTTGTAGCAGCAGACCGTGCTCCATTCACCAATGACACACTAATTAAACCATCTGGGGCTGCCATGGAAGCCCGTCTGTATGCAGAGAACCCAGTTCGAGACTTTCGTCCGTCACCAGGCCAGATAATGGATGTGCAGTTTCCCTCCTGGGCTCGTGTTGACGGCTGGGTGAGTCGTGGTACGCGTATATCAAGTGAATATGATCCTACTGTGGCAAAAATCATTGTTCTCGGTGAAAATAGGGCCGATGCACTTGCCAAACTGCTGAAGGCTCTTAACGAGACCCGCGTGGATGGCGTGGTTACGAACTGCGAGTATCTCAAGGCCGTGGCATCATCACAAATGTTCCGGAATGCCAAAATGTGGACCAAAGCTCTAGATAGTTTTGAGTTTGCGCCGAAGGCTATCGAAGTAGCCGTTCCTGGGCCTGGTACCACCATCCAGGACTGGCCTGGCCGCCGTGGGTTATGGCACGTTGGTGTGCCTCCATCAGGACCCATGGATGACTTTGCCCACAGAGCTGCAAACTGGCTTGTGTCAAACGCTGAGAATGCGCCTGCGATTGAAGCCACACTATCGGGACCGACTCTGGTATTCCATAGTGCAGCCGTGGTTGCTGTGACTGGTGGTGATGCTCCCGTGACTTTGGATGGTAGCGAAGCACCTTTGTGGCGCGCAATCAGTGTTAAAGCTGGCCAGAAACTAGCTGTTGGCAAGCTTCGTACCGGCTGTCGTGTATATATAGCGGTGCGGGGTGGTTTGGATGTGCCCGAGTATCTTGGTAGCCGCTCTACGTTCGCCCAGGGTGCACTGGGAGGAATCAATGGCCGTGGTTTGAAGTTTGCCGATGTAATTAGCATTGGAGACTTTATCGAGACACCCCAGAATGGTGAGTTTGAATTGCGAGCTTTCCCTGACTCGCTGATTCCAGACTACTCCTATAATCAATGGGAGGTGGCAGTCACTGTAGGCCCCCACGGTGCACCAGACTTTTTCACTGCTGATGCTGTGTCGGAATTCTTTTCCGCAGAATGGAAGGTCCATTACAACTCTAACCGGTTTGGAGTGCGACTCGTGGGCCCCAAGCCTACATGGGCCCGTGCTGACGGTGGCGAGGCAGGACTGCATCCTTCTAATGCCCATGACTATGTGTACTCACTTGGGGCAATCAATTTTACCGGCGATGAGCCCGTGATCCTGACGTGTGATGGCCCCTCTTTGGGCGGGTTTGTGTGTGCTGCAGTGGTCGTGGAAGCTGAGCTATGGAAGATCGGTCAAGTCAAACCTGGTGATCGTATTCGATTTGTTCCTGTGAGCTGGGATACTGCTCGGGAACTAAAGCATGTTGGCGATGCTGCTGTAGCTGGCCATATGGTGACAACACCCACCCTTAAGGCCATCGACTCGGCATCTTCACCAGTCCTTTACACTCACCACAGTGATGGAGGACCCCAAGGCGTTTACAGACAGGCTGGTGACCGTTACGTACTTGTGGAATATGGTGATAATGTCATGGACCTAAATGTGAGATACCGAATCCATGAACTCACCCAGAAGGTGTTAGGTCCTGTCAAAGGTGTCCTGGAGATGAGTCCAGGTGTGAGATCGGTACTGGTAGAATATGATCCTACCCAAATCACACAAACTCTACTGATGGACCAGCTCATTGCAGTGGAAAAGTCGATGCCATGGACTACCGAATGGACAGTACCATCTCGGATTATGCGTCTACCCATGGCATTCGAGGATTCGAAAACATTGTCGGCTGTGCAGCGATATGCAGAGACCATTAGACCCGATGCCCCATGGCTACCCAACAATGTTGACTTTTTGACCCGTGTCAATGCTCTGGATGACCGTAATAGCATTCGGGAACTCATGTATTCGGCATCATTCATGGTGATGGGTCTGGGTGATGTGTATTTGGGTGCACCATGTGCTGTTCCCCTTGATCCAAGACACCGTGTGCTTGGGTCCAAGTACAACCCATCACGATCATGGACACCTAATGGAACAGTGGGCCTTGGAGGAATGTACATGTGCATCTACACCATGGAAAGCCCAGGAGGATACCAGCTGATTGGCCGAACTGTGCCGATTTGGGATAAACTCTGTCTCAACCAATATTCAGTAGCAGGCCAGCCATGGCTTCTCCGGGCATTCGACCAAGTCCAGTTCTATGCCGTGAGCGAACGTGAGTTGGATGAACTTTCCAACCAGGTCGAGCGGGGTGCCTTTTCACCCCAAATCATCGAGAGTGTGTTCGATTCACGCGAATATGCTGCGTTCCTAGCTCAAAACGCAGAATCCATTCGCGAACACGATGCCCAGATCGCTGCTCAACAAGGTGAATTTGCAGCGCTAATCGCAGCATCAAACAAACAAGCAGCTACAACGACGATAGTCGAGGTTGACACGTCTAAGTTCAGCGATAAAGCTGAGTTTGTATATGCTGAAGTCACAGGCCGATTCTGGAAGGCTGTTGCCGAAGAGGGCAGCACTATTGCCAAGGACATGCCGGTAGTGATCCTAGAAGCTATGAAAACAGAGATGGCGGTGGTTTCCCCCGCGTCCGGCACTCTTGTTCAAGTTGTGCACCGTAACGGTGACATGGTAGAAGCGGGTGATGTGGTGGCTGTTATTGAGCCATGAATCTTCCGATAACTGTCGAGCCTTAGGCATTAACAAAGTAACTTCAAGGATTCTAAGACTTGATTGCTGGCTATTGCGCTTGCTATATACGTTGTACATTTTATCATAGGGTTTAGGATCCGATTAGATCGCAGAGCGCTGTCGACGGGCCTTTTGGGCCGCCTCATACTCCTCCCAGAGCTGCTGGGCAATTTCGACGACAGTGTTATTCAGTCGACACTGCTGGAATCCAGTACCTGCCCAAAGGGATGTGCTGTGAGGATCTTGGTGCTTGAGGGCATCTGCACGAACTGTTGAGGTCCATGACAACTGCACTGGATAAGGCAATGCGGGTAACCCTTTACCTGCGCGCATGAAGTCATTGGTGATACCGCGTGCCCATCGACCCGAGAATGCCCTAGTGAGTTCTGTATTAGGACCCAACTTACCTTCTAACGCTTGTCGCCAACCAGGATGCACGCCACTATCGGACGCTCCAAGGAAGAGTGTACCAACTTGGCAAGCTGAAGCACCCCGAGATATCCATGACGAAATAGTAGCACCATCCATAATACCACCAGCCACAATGAGAGCACCAGTATCTCCACCTTTAGTGCGTACTTCTGTCCATAAGTCGTCGAGGTTGACAGTGCGAGGGCCAGCAGGATCGCATTGGAAGGTACCCTGGTGGCCACCTGCCTCAGCACCCTGCAATACTACGGCATCAACACCGACCTTGCGCCATGCAGCTACCTCCTGGGCGCTTGTGGCTGTGCCCCATACTTGGATGCCCCGCTCATGGCACTCTCGCACCTGCTCGGCTGAGATAAGTCCGAATGTAAAGCTGGCAATAGGAGGTTTTGCTTCCAACAATGCAGCGAATTGGTCGGCAAAATTAGGGGCACTCGGTGTTGATGGGGGTTTTGGTGCGGTGTAATGCTTTTCAGCGGCATAGGAGGCAACCCATGATGGCAGATTAGCCGCATCGAATTGGGGACTATTGTCAATAACAAAAAGGTTAATATTGAATGGTTTACCGGGCACTAACGCGTGGATCGATTTCACAACATCTCGAATCACCGGGGCTGTCATCATACCTGCACCCAGCGATCCGATAAGGCCAGAGCGGCAAGCCTTAGCGACAAACTCGGGATTTGCTACGCCCGCCATGGGCGCCTGTACAATGGGAATCATGTTATTGATGGCGTTATCAATAAATGCTCACTTAGGGGAGCAAGGCTGAATTTTATATTCAACAAATTGTGGGGTTGTGCGTAATAGGCAGTCGGCAATCGACCCCCCTCTCCGATTGATCATCGGACCCGAATGCGGAGTTAATCCGCGCAAAAGTATTGTAAACAGGGTAGAGAATTGCCATAGTGAACAAGTCCTTTGTTGTTGGGACAAAATTGTCCGAAAAGGATGTCGGTGTGCGACTATCTTGGCGTGCAAAAGATGTGCAAAGTTGGAATTGGCTGGTTAGTAGAAAAACAACTGGCACTAAAATTTCAGATTGTTGGCCATTCGTAAGTAAAACACTCTATAATTTCTGCTCATATACTCAAAGTTTTGTTACTCGTCTATTCCATGCTACGCATTATCGTGCTCATGCACTTGTTCTCCTTATACATCCGTGACATAATCCTTGACACCAATACTAGATACGCACATATACTTACGCATTGCAGTTCATCTCTCATTAGCCGTCTCATGCAAGGGCCCCCGACCAAGAAACTCAAGGCAGAGGTCCGGAATAGGCCTGAAGGCCTCCAACGTGAGTTATACCAGCTCATGGGTGAACATGCCCCCCCAGTTCTGGCTAGATCAGGCGGTACGGGTGGCACCAGTGGTCCTGGACCGAAGTTCAAACAGCGGCCGGACTGGCGCCAGGGACCTACACCTTGGACATGGCAACCGTTCACAAATCGCAAGGCCCGGCAAGGAGACAGTCTCGAGCTATTTCACTGGGTTCGGGGTACAGGAGGGGACCGAGATGGGGTATACGCATTTGCAAAGTATGCGGTGCCCCCAGCAGTACCTGAATGGCAAGACGATGAGTATGCTAAGTTTGCTCGCGATGATTGGACGCTCGAAGAGACCCAATACTTATTTGAAGTATGTCGGGACTATGATCTTAAGTGGTTGGTAGTACATGATCGCTATGATGGGGATCCACGAGCCACACCGGGTCGCTCTGTCGAAGATCTCAAGGAACGGTACTATGAGGTCTGTAGCGCCTTGCTGAAATCGCGTGCCGGAGGCGCGAGTGCTCTAGGACCTGGTGATGAGGAACTGCTGGCGCAGATGCGATTCGATCGCGAGGCTGAGCAGCGCCGTAAAGCTCATTTGGAGCGCCTACTGTCGCGTACTCCCAGCGAGGTTGCTGAAGAAGAAGCATTGGTACTGGAGGCACGTCGTCTTGAGTCGCTGGCTGCCACAATGCTCGGTGACCGGCAGAAGATTCTGGCACTGTTGGACTCGCCGTTGTCCGATGGCTCAATTGCTGCATACCAATCGAGCCAGGGTGCTGCTCAACTGCAGCAGGAGTTAATGAACATGAGAAGTCGTCGGATTCCAGATGCCCAAGGGCCGTCACCAGTCCGTCGCTCTCTCACCTCTACTGCCGCTGCTCCGGCTGGTTCCGCAGGGGCAGGAGCTCGCACGGCGCAGGCGCTACGTAAACGATTCGGGCCCAAGGAGGAGGCTGCATATGGCATTGCATTTCATGATCGACTATCTTCAGGAGTTTACCTGCGATCTACAAAGCTCCCTGCATTACGCCAGTCGACTCAGCAACGAGCCCAGGCAGTTCTCAACGAACTGGGCTTGCCCACCCGACCTGCAATGCCTACCTCCCGCATTTCCGCTGCTTATGATTCGTTAGTTGGAAAAATTAATATCCTTTTGGACGCCAAAAAAGCCGCTGACAAGCTGGCTGCCGACATCGACGTGCTCAAGGCAGCCAGATGATATATACAACCTGTGCTACGTCACATCAATAATTCTAACTATCAATTCACATTTAATTTTGCCATATAATAATAGAATATGTTTGTTTAAACGTCCTGGGGGCGTGGCAATACGGACTATACGGACCGATCTGAGTGCCAATAGGTTATAAACAGTGGGGAAGCGGACGTATGTAGAACCTAAAGGGTTACAAGGATACCACTAGAAACACGATTCAAGGATATACGCGCTAAGCCCATACTGGGCGTGTCTCATATTCCGCATAGCAACCAGCATGCGTGCTACCCCAAGTTGGGTTTGGGACACGTGACAGCAAACGCATGATCGATGCTCACCTGTTTGTTAGCGGGGCCGTGACGAATGACGGCATGACACTCGGGAATGGTCATATAAAGACTAATTGCAACTCATAGGCTGGATCCATGGACATGGACCGAGAATCGGCATCAAATGAGCGTGGAAATGCCCTACCCCACACGCCGCGAACGTTCTTAAGTGGATGGGCTAGGGTCGGCGCATGTGCATGATCGAGCAACTTAAATAGCACGTGCACCCCGCCAGTATCTACGTTGTCTTTTTTTGTGACTTACGGTCGACTTTTATCATGGCCCTGCTCGTTACGAACTCGTTCCCCTCGGTGTGCCCCTGGACTTTGGCTGTTGGTACTATCTATACCCACGCCTCGCAGTTCATTGTGAGCCGGCCCGCAGTTGGAGCACTTTACCACAAGGCTCAACAGTCATCCAAGCCTGCTGAACTGCTCAAGAGCCAGGAAGCAGCGACTGCTGCGGTAACGGGTGTGTCTTCGGTGGCTTCGTCGGTGTTGCAGACTTACGGTGTGTCGTCACTGCTCAAGTTGGCGGGCGCTACCAGCTACAAGGGTGCGTCCATTGTGGGTACTCTGCTGTTCGCTGTGTCCGCAGGACCTCAGCTAGTTAGTGCCGTGGTGCTGCAAAAGCAGCCATTGGACGTGGTGTTGTCGCAGGCCGTTGTTCAGCTCCTGGATACTGTGGGTCTTGCCCTGGTGGTCCAGTGGTACCGCAGCTCCAGCAGCGGACCAGGAGGAGATGCTCTGCAGAAGATCACTCCTAACTAAGTTCTAGTTTAAATCGATGCTCCTTTGTGATATAAATCGTAGATAAAGGCTAGAAATGCATGTACATTTCATTTATGATGAGAATGCAATTTGACAGGAACGTAATGTTATTGGCTAAACTAATTGGCGGATATATTTTGACAATGGCTACGGTAGAAAGTTATCAACAATAGTATAGTGTACTAGGATTCGACCTTTTTGGGGATACTTAGTGCCTGCATGAACCGTTTAGCGAGTGGGGATTTGGGCTTATGCTTCTGTTGGGGTGGCCACAGCATACGTGCCTCAGATCGCACTTCCAGAGTACGCAAAAGTATATCCTGCTGCCTTTGATGACTTGAAATATCATTTAGGGCCGTTTTTTGCCGCTGGACTTCCGTCTCGAGTTCTCCTACATCTGTCTCCATACTTTGCTGGAGCGACCTTACACACTCTTCTAATGCCTCCAGACGTGCATTAGCAGCATGTGATAAGACTAATGGAGTCTTCCACAACTTGATACCACTGTCAATGCCCTGGGCAATAGTCGCAGCCCCTACGACTGCCACAGGGACCAGCCATGGGCTGCTGAGCATAGCCATATACGTCAGTACTCCCGTAAATATCCCTAGCGAGATTTCGTACAGCATGATACACCGCCACAACTTCAATTTGCAAGTGTCCAAGACTTTATGGCTGGTATGAAACTCGCATGTTGGCGAACGTTTATGCTGTCACTTGGCAGGCATTCTATACGTCAATACTGGTTGTAAAATAAGATATATATATATATTGAGGTTTCCTCAATACTTTTCAAATGCGCATTGATATTTGCCAGTCGGGATCTGACTACTTGCGGATCTCATTCGCACGCATAGGTATTCTAAAGCTATCAGTTAGGCAGGCATGTTCGGTGTAAATGTGCTTCCCGCGTCATTAGTTACGCATTTCATAGTTGGAATAGTACATAATGTGCAGTTAGAAGTTTAATATAGTATAGTCAAATATAGTACTAAGTACGTATGTACAGCTCCGCGCTCAGTGTCGGCGGCCCCAGAGTGCAATTCCAGCTACCACTGCACCCCAAAGTGCAGTGTGAAGTGCAGAGTCAAGAAGTTTCGACTGACGTGAGTCTTCACGTACCGCTTCAGAGTAGCGCACATCTGATCGGAACGATACCATGGTGTAGAGAGGAAGCCAACGATCCCCTAATAACCGAGCAAGTATGCGATCCAGGTTTTTGCGTAGAAGGAAACTACGGGTAGCTACTGCGTCGCGCATCTCAATATAATTGCGCATCGACAGGTCGTTGATAGCATCAAGGTCAGGGGCTCTCGCCGCACTATAGGCATTGAACGCTGTAAGTCGGGTCGGGTAGCGGTCTAAGTGGTCCATTAGAACCCGCACATCTTCTAACCCTGCATTTAACCCCTGACCATAGAATGGGACCATGGAATGGGCAGCATCGCCTATAAACACCGCCCGAGCATCGTGGTTATATGGCCACGCCTTAATATTAACCAGACGTCCACGTGGTCCCTCAAAGTAACTCCGGAGATGCTTGCCTACTAACACCGCCGCATCTGGAAATTGAGCCTTGAACCACGCAGAAAATGCCGAAAATGTGCTGAGCGATTGTAACAGGTCGCGCGGAGCAAATAGAGTACCCGTGAACGATCCATCGGCATTTGGTAGTGCAATGAACATAAATTGCTGTCGAGGCCAGATGTGCAAATGGTTTGGATCCAGATCAGATCCCTGTCCAATACTCATCTCCACGTAGTACGTGTCGACAGTTTCAACGCTAAGTCGACTATCTTCGTGGCGCTGGACAGCCTGCCTCACACGCGACCACGTTCCATCGCATCCTACAAGGGTACGTACCCGTACAACCTCTGTGGAACCAGAGGTGTGCCCATCACTAGGATCAGTGGAATCACTAGAATCATTAGAACTCCTCGAGGGAGCCACCGTAAATGTTGCACCTCCATCCACAAACTTAATATTACCGAGTTTGGCATTAAAGTGAACTGGAATCCCAGCTTTCTCCACCTCACCAAGTAGCTGGGCATTGAGAAGTGAGCGGCCGATCGACTGGATCGCCTCGGTGCCTGTGATACCATACGGTACACTGGTGAGCTTTCCGTCAATAGCATGTACCATACGGCCGCGCATCGGGACAAAATAGGGACTGAGATTGCGACCAATACTGGGATCAATGGAATCGAGGGCCGCAAGTCCTCTTGCACTCAGCGCGAGATTGATCGATCGGCCTACATCTCCGCCAGCCTGCGCGGATCGAGGATCAGAACGTGATTCCCACACTTCCACATTGAATCCACGCTTGTGTAAGGCCAAAGCTGCCGCACACCCTACGAGTCCTGCTCCAACGATCCCGAAATCCGTCGTCGAGGTCATTATGTGTCAAGGTGACGTCACGGGAGCATGGGGTGAAATCAAGGAACTTACGGCATTATCAACCAGGTATCGCGTTGAACACGACAAAACTATGAAATGAACTAAACCGTCTATTTAAAAAAAATACTCACTAGACCCCTTACAGCTTGGTGGAAGGCCAAACTCTCCGCTACGACGCGTGGTCCATTACAACGTAACGCATTACGCACACTCCGACCATACTCCGTCAATGGATAATAGCGGGTTCAAACCTGGTGATGAGTGTCTGGTAGTATGGGCAGACGGTAGCATATATGCTGGATTTCTCCAGAAACTGTATGACCCCGTAGAGGATGTGGTATACTCGCGCAGGCGCGATCGGTCCGTGCAGGGCCATCCTGCCAATACAGATTCCCAGTGGCGAGCCGACAAAACGATAGACAGTGCCGAGGGAATCGAAGTTGGACCTGATATGCAATGGTTCCGCGTCCACTATCGAGGATGGAAGTCCCAATATGACGACTGGGTCCCAGAACGGCGATTACTGGCCGCGACACCGGAAAACCTGGCGCTAATGGCTCGTGTAAACGCTTCGAGAAGGGATCAAATCAAGCAGGAAAGAGAGAAAGAACGAGAGAAGGACAGAGAATCAAGAGGGAGCAAGCATCGCACTGGGGACAAGCCGGAGAAGAAGCCCAAACGGACGCGGCGGAAGGGCCATGAAAATACTGGTTCGACTGATCCTGCCACAACAACTGATGGGACTCCTGAAGCTACCACTCCAGCACCTCCACCCCGAAAAAGGGCCCGCAAGGATCCATCTGCGGTGCCTGAAATCCCAATTGGAGACACCGCCGGCGGTGAGATCCGGGTGGGCGTTCCGCTCGAGGTAAAACGCATTCTTGTTGACGACTGGGAGCTAGTCACCAAGTCCAAACTCATCATCACACTCCCTAGGCCCATCCCTGTGGTGGATATCCTCGACCGATTTCGAGAATGGAGCGCTCCACGTCTCGTTACTGACGGGTTACGCGAGAACATGGCCGAATTCGTGACCGGAATGTGCGCATACTTCGACCGCTCCCTGGGAATGTTATTACTGTATCGATTTGAGCGACAACAATATTTTGAGTTCTACCGTAAATTCCAGCGCCAGCAAGGCTCTGATCACTCATTCCGGCCTTGCCGTGTTTATGGAGCTGAGCATTTGGCCCGGCTTTTGGTTAGCATGCCCGCTCTTTTGGCCCAAGCCCAACTGGATGATAAGACTCTCGAGTACCTTGTGAATGAAATTGGGGAGCTGGGCCGATTTTTATCTGTCCAACGCGACCAGCTGTTTGGCGGAGCACCAGCTTATGATGTGGGTACACGTCTGTATGAAGAGGCTGCTGAAATGGCTTAATATCTTGAAAGTTGTTTGCCAATTTATATGAACTTTCAAAATTAAATAATGGATATAGTTATTATCATGACTGGGATGGACAGTAGTTGGGGGTGTTTAAAGAGGTGGTGGTATAAAATCGCTGTCGCTGGAGGCAGAGAGCGAGGTAGTGCTGCCAAAGTCAAGGCTGATATCATCTTCATCGGAAACCATTGCATCAGAAGATACAGAAGAGAGCTGGTGCAAGCCCAAAAAGCCTGCAGAGTCCACGGTGACACACTCCTGTGGGCCAGCCATAGCGAGACCGCGGAACTCACGCTTCTGTTGGACTCGGGGCCTCTCATCCAGAAGATCCAGCATTAATTGGTCAAGTTCATGGTCGAAGGATCCGCGTTGACGGTATCTATTCCAAGGTGAGTTGTGGTGTCGTGGCGGTGAAGTACTGGGCGACGTAGAGAGAGGGTCTGTTGTGAAGGCAGGTGGACGGGCCGGCGCCAACGCATCCCAAACCCGGATAGTACCATCAGCTGATGCTGTCACAAGCTCAGACGAAGATTCAGGCTCCGAGTTCCATTCTACACCGCACACTTTGTCTGTGTGGGCACTATATGCAGCCATAGGCCTGTTCTGCCTGATATCCCACACTTTAACGACTCTGTTGCTGTGGACCGCAGCAAGCCAATACTCATTGTGAGGGGACCATTTAACACTACTCACAGGTCCCTCATTCTGTTCTGGGGGGCTCAGTCCGGCCCCACCGCCTCGGACGCGGACATCCCGAATCGAAACTCCCGCCCGGCGGGCGCCTATCGCAAGAATACCGTCACGTGTGCCACACAAATCAAATGCAGTTGCTCCACGGACGCGTTGTTTGATCAGGGGTACATCACTGCGTGATGGCTCCCACAGAAATAGATGTTCTGCACACAGTGATGCAATAGACGATTCACTAACACATCGCCAGTTGGGACCAGTAACCTGTACATGCTTGATCCGTGTACTTCCGCCATATCCCAGGTCAGCTGGAAGGTGTCTCACGTGGTTATAACGCTTGAGAATCTCTGCAGGGACGTCCGATTCTGTTGCATCTGGCAACAGGGTCATATGTACCATTCCTCCCTTGTGGCCACTGACCAAAACATTTCCTTGACTTCCAAGTGCTGACTCGCTTGGAACCCATGTTAGCGAATGGACTTCTGGAAGAGTAATTGTTTGGTGATGCGTGATGGTCTCGCCAGCGAGCTCATACACGAACAAGTTTGCAGAGCGGGAGCCACTCCCAACTGCACACAAGCCCCGGGATGCTTGTGCAGACACAGCTGTTAAATACTCCCTGGAATCCGGTACCCGCCAGTACGCTGAAGATGCTACAGGTTGCTTCTTGGGGCCTAGTCCACGCACCGGACTGGGGAGAGGTGCCACAGTAGCGGTCTTTCCTGTCCTGGATGGAGTAATAGGCACCAAAGCTGGAGAATCGCCAGCAATTACCACGGGATCATTGACCGGGGTGTGTGTCCCACTACGGTTCAAAGGCGCGAAAAAATCGAATGTGCCGTCGAACATATTTCCGTGCACGGATCGTAAGAACGACCCGCGAATTGGTGCATATTCCGTTTATAAGATTGAGGCCCATGTATAGAATGGCTGGTTTGTCGTTTCCACTGCCAGTGACTATTATCTGCATATGCATGCACCAATACAGCAGTCACTAGCCCAGCCACACCCTGGAAGGGGCTGGCTTAGGCTGTCTCTACGATCTTGGTTCTATAGAGAACGAAAGGATAAAGAATATCTATTTTACTTAAAAACTCAAAGAATTGAGGCTTCCAATAACACATATGCTTCACTCGCTCTCATTAGGATTTTCAAAGTGAGGGTCATTGATAGTCATGGGTGTGCATAAATTGCGAGATCAGCACCGACAATCTCCACAATTATTTCAGATGTTGTTAGTGATTAGGTTGCCTGCAGCGCTTGCCAATGATTGCTCGGATTCAGATCTAATAAAATTATCGGAGTGCACCGTAGTAACGTTACAGAAACAGGTGTCAAAGAGGCATTGCTATGAACATAAATAGACGACAATGGTAGATATGACCGCAGTAAAATAAGAACATGGCTAGCTCTCTCTAAGCTGTTGGACCTTGAAGGCTTTACGGGGGGATACAAGAATTATCCAGACTAATTTAAGCTGTATATAATAACGGAGAATCAGCTGCATTTTACCATACTCGCTGGCCATAGGAACCGAGGAGCTCCACCCAGGTTACGCGTATTGCCGCTTACGGCCAACGTATTTTCATTCTCATCAATATTCATGTCGGTGACAGCCAAGCTAGCGGCTGCAAGAGACCTCGTGGCAGCATACCGGAAATGGCCCGAAGATAGCCATAAAATCTATGCAAGTTTTCGCGATGCTCGGATCGGCTTCTACGACCACAGCCAGGCTTCAGCTTTGCCGTCAGTTAGTGTGGATGTGCTCAAAGCACGCGCGCGCGCCGTTAATACCATTGGGACCAACGTCAATACCAACAAATTCGCTGTAAGCTCTAAGTTATTGAGTCCCGATGGGCATTCAGCATACTATGATGCAATTCAGCGCGAAGCCAATCGGCAGGCCCGCAAAGTAGGGTTCCTAGCAGCTCTGCGTCAAACTTTGTTTGGGTGGTACAAAAGATGACCACCCTCTCTAAAAAACACATAATTATGTACATATCCTTTTTTCTATTATCTCAATAGTACATGTTTGACATCCGTTGATAAGGCTCTCTTCCATTACTTTTTCGCGAAAGATACCACTGCCTCTTGCCCATCAATGACAAGAGGTCGGTTCACTACAGCGGCAGCATCAGCATCCTGGGCGAACTCCACAAACCCAAGGCCACGCGCCGCAAACACTCGAGCCTCCACAAATCCAGGATCGGCCTCATAAAATGGTTGCAAGGCTTCAACCGTAATGGTGGTCGGTAGTCCTTCAACAAACAGTATTCTGTGTGGCTCCCCAAGATTCCGGGATGCTTTAGATCTCTTGGATGACCTTGGTGCCGGTGAAGGTGCCGATCGTTTCCTCTGATGTTTACGTTCTGTAACCTCATCGGGATTTTTGACTACTGAATCGGACTTCTGACGTGCAAGTGCAGCCTTTATGGGTTTTCCGTGAAATTCATGTCCAGTCAAGCCCTCTACAGCTTGCTGGGCCTCCTCCGGATTCGCAAACAGGACGAATGCTTGCCCCCGCATCCGCAGGCTTTTCTTAGCCATTACTTCCCTCACTGATCCAAACTTAGCGCATAATTCATTAAGGTCGGCTTTGAGTCGGTTAATATTCACGCGTTCATTCAAATTGTTCAGGTACACCGTCTCCATTCAGGGACGGTACTACAAAGAAGGTATGCGTAGGCACGTATTAGAAGTTAATGAGTGATCATCATCATGAGGGTGGCAGCTTATTTCAATGTATATCAAGTAGTTTCAATACGCCCTGGTTAAATGTATATACTTTTAAAAAGAGCGAATTTCTGGAAAGTTACCCAGGAGTCGTCCGTGTATGGTTATAAGGGCCTAGTTAAGCGTTCTTGAGTTCCATCGGATATAAGAACTAAGATGTAAAAGCAGAGCATGCCAAATCAAGATTAATTTTTGCAGTTGCTTCCTAACTTGAGCGAGTTTTAACAGAGTCTCCTTATGCGTACATGCCATCGTCATAGTCTTCCTCATCGTCAGTGGCAATTCTTGGTGGTTCATCACGCTTGAGGAAATCATGACGGCACAGTGGGCACGTAGAGTTGCGCTGGAGCCATGGTGTCACACACTCAAGATCGAACTTGTGGTGCCCCGGGCACGGAAGCATGACCACTAATGGGTACCCATCTTCCATGTATGGCACACCACAAATGGGACAATCCTGGTCCTTGAGACGGGGCTTGGGGACCCTATCTAGTGAATCAATGAATGATTGAGGCATAGCACGTCCATTCTCGTTCTCGTGTAGTCGCTCGACCATCGTGTGCAGGGCAGGCAGCAGCGCATCCAAATAGGGATTGTCACTCGAGACATCGGTAAGTGGTGCATCACTGAATAGTGCCTCAATAGCAGCAGCACGATGGCTCGCCACCGACGCCGGATCGCCCGCGCGGCCTCGAGACGACGGCGGCGCGCGCTGCTCTTCCTGGCTCATAGGCGTAAGAGTCTAAGTCCACTTGTGCTTAGTGTGTTCTCATGCCTGGTTCAGGGGGAATATTTGGCGCTGGAGTAGCAGTTGGTGCGGTTATTGGATCGCTATTAACTTATGTGTGGACTCAGGTTAGTGAGGTTGAAATTGTAGACCTGCCTGTAACTGATGAGGAGTGCAAGATGGTGCTTGTAGTCCGTAAAGACCTTCCTATGACCAAGGGAAAGGTGGCTGCTCAGTGTGCTCACGCAGCCGTAGCATGTGTTGAAACAGCAGCTTCCCGAGCACCGGATACGCTAAAAGCGTGGAAGGCTGGTGGCCAGGCCAAGATCACTCTGCAGTGCGACAACCTCTCCGAACTTCAGCGTCTTCAGACGCGAGCTGTGCGGTTAGGTGTGGTGGCCCGGCCTATTGCAGATGCTGGTCGGACTCAGATCGATCCCGGCTCTATTACTGTGTTAGGAGTGGGCCCTGCACCTGTGAAACTGGTGAATGAAATCACTGGACACCTCAAATTGTTTTAGCTGGGTTTAGAGGGATCCTATCTAGGAAGAAAAAAAAGTCACGGACTAACCACACCCCTAAAAAGTTACCATAGAAACATCGTACATATTGAAGAGCAACTACATGCTTAAAACAAACAACCCTTGTAATGGGTCGAGCTCGAGGATCTCTGTACAAAGGACTTGATCTCCAGGAAACACCCGAGTATGAGGAAGCACCCAAACTTCGACTTCTAGATCTAAGTCGCGGCACCAAGCGCGAGCTAGCGGTGTCTGATTAGTGGATGGAGAATGCAGCACTTTGCATCGAAATAGGTGGAACGTCTCAGCAGTCTGTAACTCATGCTGAAGTCGTCGCAAAACATGTTGTCGGTACTGGCGTTGTTCAATCACCGAAGCAAGCTGATGGGATGACCACACAATCATGCTAGCCTTTGTGGCAAGCGGTAGCCGAGGCGCTCCCGACACCAAGGCAGGTGGAACCCTGCGAGGTTCCAGCAACTGACGTTGCGTCACCAGTGCCAGCGCACTATCTAAAGGCCATGCAACAGAAATATAACTGGTTCCAACACCATCGTGGATTGCTGGCTCTGCAGCTATATGCTCGGACACAGCTTCACGAGGTGGTTCAGGGTACGTTCTCGCCCGCTTGGCGACAAGATAAGGTACTGAGATCCGGGACTGGGAGGCATACGCGGCTGCCCATTGGCCGGCCAATACTCCACATCGGACTATAACGTCGCCATCTTCATCAATGGCATCCACAGGAGGTTGGACGAAGCGAGTTTCATAGCCAGAGAGTTCAGCGGGCGGCTGGTTGGTCAAAAACGCGTGTACTGACGACCAGTCACCTTGCCACAGCCTCGAATTAGAGCCGAAAAAGTTTGTTGAACCTGGTTTTCCTACAGCCAGTGTGCGGACCAGCTGCACGCTGACGCTTGAGGGTTCCCACATTCCTGATGAAGGGTCAACACTAGCACTAACACCAAGACATGTTCTTTCCTGGCCCGGAACAAGCGTCCATTGTCGTCGTATCTCCATTGGAATTAACAACTGCCGATAAGGTGATAGCCCAGCGGTCCGCCCGCGGATTCCGGCTGTACTTACTGAACCAAGTACCGACTGGACTGGGACTTGGGGGATGTGAATAGTGATGGTTGGATACTTCGATGGCTCTACCGAAACAGCAAGATCTTCACTGAGTGCCACAGCTTCCACAACTTTATCACTAGCCACTTCTGAACTCTGGTCAGTTGAATCAGAGGTAACAGGTGAGGCACCATGAGGGATAGTGGGTGAGACCATAGAAAGCTGAAGATCTTCTTCCAGGACTGAACCAACATTGAAGTCACCCAAAAGCCTCTGTAAAGCTGCTGCAATCCCTCCCCCATCTTCTACTGGACGTTCCGGATATACTCGATTCACAATAGCCAATGCGGCTCGTTCAAGCCTGGAGTCACCCCATAACGCAAAGTGTTCGAGGAATACACGCAATGTATGCGCAATATGGCTGCTATTTGAGCGACCAGACCTTAATTCGCCAGCACCAACATCAAGCTCATGCTGGGTTAAAGCTCGCATTACCTTGTAAACGATTTCAAGCACTGGCACACTTACTAGGGCAAATGGTGACCCTCGCAACCGTACTGTTCCCAAAAAATTGTACGAGGCTGCAAAATAGACTCCCAGCGGGAATTCGGGTCCTACTGGTATCGGGGACAGCGTGGAGGTTGCTGGTTGGTGAAGTAACGATAATGTGCGGTGAGACAGATCAACTATAGACACTGCGCGTGCACGCTGAGGAACCGATAGTTGCGCATGAACAACTTCCATATATGGTGCGACTTTGTCCGCAACAGCTAATGCCTTGGCCACAAGTGTCTGCAAAGTCGTGCGGACCGTTTCAGGGTGATATTCTAGACTTGGTGGCTGTACACCACGCAAGACAAAAGCCACTGTCGAAATATGTCCTGTGACTGCATCACCTTCTAAAGTGATCATGTCAAAATGCGGTCCTACAACTGAGAATGTCACAATGCCGAACTGGACCTGGCCATCTCGACAGATCGTTTCAACGGCATCTCCCGCTTGGACAGATACTGGCCACAGCTCAGCGCCCGAAAATTCAGGATCTGATTCTGATACAGCACTGAGTCGAGGAGGTTTAGAAGGCCCCACATCTGGAAATTCCACCCCCCGATAGTACATGTCTGTGGCAGGCCACCGGGGAGCGCCCGTGTACATTGCCGGGCGTTGCTTTGACGGAAGAGGGCTGAATTTTAGAAATGTACCCATCGATCTATGAACAATAGCGCCTGGGAGCCTTCGTGGTGGTCTCCCTCGACGGAGCCAGCCCCATCTCAGTGCGACCATCACATAAGGGCAATAGGGTTGATAGGAAAGAACAATCCTATATGACCCCTCTTCAGTCGCGAAAAAAAAAAGGACTTGAACCAGGTTCTACACAGTTTTCTCTACAAAACTTAAGCGGGATCCCTCATAAATCCTTCCGGACACAATTGGACTACTCCCGACTTCAAGCATCAGAATAAGGATTTTTTATTATAAAAATAAAACATGGTGCCGAAGCAGTTTATTTCTTGCGGTAAGCACGAGGCTGGTACGCAGAGACGGCAGTTACGGTCACAGGGAGCTCCAGGCCCAGAGACTTGACCAAGCCGGCGGTCTGCTCGTCGACCTCAAGTCCCTCTTCCACAATGACGTCGAGGGCCGACTTCTCAGGCACGTACTGGTCGCGACGCTCACGCTCCTCCTCCTGGAGGGCGAAGGACACACCGTTCACGGGGCCCTTGGCGATACGACGCATCAGGTGGCTCGAGTATCCTGCCACCTTGTTACGCAGGCGCTTGGACGGCACATGAGCGACACTGTCGAGCACACGCTTGTTGGTGTCGAAGTCCGTCGTAAGACGAGGGTAGTACTTCTCAATCAAGCTCTTAGCAGCGCGCTTGACGGTCTTGGTACGAACGCGGCCCATCCTAGGTTGACAAAATCAAGACAAGCTCTCGAGTGTACCCAGGGCTTACCTCCGCATTGGAGTCAGCTTGCCAGCCCTGGCCGCGTGACAGAGTCGCTTACGTTACATACACCCTCAGCCCTCATTGTTATACTCATGACTAACACAATATGCATAGCCTCGATATCGATATCGATGTGCGTATCGACTTTGTCAGCGGCGAGTCGTGGAGGGGGAATTCCAAAGTCTGGCTGGTTATCTTACCATCACGCTTGATATCGCCCATAGATATTAATATTCTCAGGGCACCAGTTTGTTTCGATAATGTCGATGCGTCCAGATGGTGAATATACCTGTGATTCATGTGGGGCAGACTTGTCGAACTTGGTTCAAGTGCGCTGCAACGAATGCACGGATTACGATCTCTGCGTTCCGTGTTTTGCCCGTGGGGCTCACAGTAAGAACCACAGACCATGGCATGACTATCGCATTATTGAACAGCATTCCTTCCCCATTTTTGTTGAAGATTGGGGTGCTGATGAGGAACGGATGCTTATTGAAGGATGTGAACAGTTTGGCATTGGAAGTTGGCAAGATATTGCAGAACACATTGGCGGTCGAACTAGAGAGGAAGTGGGAAAGCACTATGAGGAGGTATATATGAATTCTCCCACATATCCAGTGCCTGATTTGGGCCACCATTTTAATAATGTCGATCCTACTGAGTTCGTGGAGCATAAGCAGCAGCGATTGGAGAAGTTCCATGCTGAAAGCAAACTCGCCCCCATTCTTCCCCATCAGACCTTGTCGTCTGTTCCAGCATGCCATGAGATCCAGGGATACATGCCGGGTCGTCTTGAGTTCGAAACGGAGGCTGAGAATGATGCCGAAGTGAGCATTAAGGACATGGTATTTGAACCAGATGACACCGAGTTAGACATTGACCATAAGATGGCTGTTCTAGCCATTTATAATAGCCGCCTGGTGCGCCGAACAGAGCGAAAACGTGTGATATTCACTCACAACCTTCTGGATTACCGTCATCTCAGCGCCGTGGACAAGCGAAGAACGAAGGAAGACCGTGATCTTGCGAACCGGCTCAAACCCTATGTTAGACTCCTACCATTGGCGGAATATGAGGCATTCTGTAGCTCTATGATGGCCGAGCAACACTATCGTCAGCGTATTGCCGAGCTCCAGGAGTACCGCCAACAGGGAATCCATACCTTGGCCCAAGCTGCGAAATACGAGAAGGAAAAGCAGAGCCGTTACAATTTCCAAGGTGCTGGTTCTTCGCGCCACGACACAGCGCAAACGCTTAAAATCCGCAAATTCGGCAACAGTGGTAGTGGCTTCGACGTGGCCACAGCGCCCGATGTCGACTTGCTTTCGCCACAGGAGCGAAGCCTGTGTGGCCAGCTGCACATGCATCCTCGCGCATATCTTGCCGTGAAGGAGACAGTCTTCCAGACATTGGTTCAAAATGGGGGTTCCCTGAAAAAGAAGGCATTAAGGGACATCCTTAACCGAATGGACGAAAACAAGGTGGGTCGCATATATGACTTTTTCCAGGCCCAGAACTGGATCTCATAGCCATAGCAATGGCACTTGGCAACTCCACCCTACCGCATCTGGGCGATGGCAGCAGGTCTTCAGCATAGTACATAGTGACATATTTATTAACATTTTGCCTTGACCTAGATGTTCACAATTTAGATACAAACAGTTCGACGGCCTTGCGAAGCGCTGGATCGGCATCAGCGCCTACCTTATCGGCGAGGTAGGATCTAAGGTCATCCTTGAGCTGAAGTGAATGCTCACGATCACGGCCATAGAGACCCATTACAAGTCTGAATTGGTCGGGGAACGTTGGATCCGATGCAGGAATGTGACGAATCGGGAGAGTAACAGTCCATAACTGTACTTCGGGGCTACCAGCTAAAGTCGACGACTGATTGCAATAATGCACCACGTGCCCGCACAGGTGCTGTCTGTCGAGGTCTTCGAAGTCATCGAAAAGGCTTAGAGCGTGCCGTGCAAACTCTAGCTTGGACGGTATAACTGCAGAACCCGCATCAAATACTGTCAGAGCTACATCTCCCCGCAAAGCGGGATTCGACTGAGGGTCACCCAGCACATCAATATTCACATCAGGCAGGTTTCGAAGCTCAGTCTCAGCAGCAGCGTGAATATCAATCCCGGACAGTTCATCAGTTCCATCGGCAGCCTCGGCGCCAATGGGATCATGCTTGTGAGCGGCAGCCACGCCGAGAATCTTTCTTCGGGCAAGAATTTTGGCAACATAAATAAGTTCCAAACGCATATACTCGAGCCACAAATACTCTGAGTCGGCGTTGAATTTCAGGCCGCGCTGCAAAACTGCCCGGGCTTCGGCCATGGCTGAATTCTCCTCGGCCTGATACTTGGCAACGTATACCCATACATCGGGGTTTGTAGGGTGCAAACGTAACATTGAAGCCAGAGCTTTGTTTGCGACTCGAACACTACCCTTTGATCGTGCATAATCAACGAGGGCGGTCCATAAGCTCAGGTCTCCCGGGAAGCGTCGTGTTCCACGCTCTAGAATGAATGTGATCCGGCGTTGGCCTGCCCAGTCACTCATTCCAGGTTTTATGTGCAATCGAGTTTGTCTTAGGTACCGTAGACGATCCATCCTCATCTCATAACGAGCATATCCTAGGAAATCAGACGGCCTCACACTTCGACTAATTAAACGGTGCTCATACTCGGTACGCCGTTTCATAACGGTCGTTAACTCATCTTGCGTGAAAAGTTTCCGTTTGCGCAAGTCTTGGATCTCCTTGACACTTTGTTCAAGGAAATACCGGACTTTTTCACTCATCCTTTAATTCTGGTGTGGAAGTGAAAAATTCAGCGTAAGCAGGTGGTAAGGGGAGAAGGTGATATGGTATGGCAAGCTCACCTGCAATTCTTAGGTCAATTGTAGCTAAAACATTATTTGAAATCGTAGAAAAACACGATACTAACTAGAGTGACCTGAATGCCGTACCCACAAGGCAATGTAACCTAGCTCTCCGGTGCGAATTGAAACATCACCTCAAGTAGGGGGTATATATTATACGTATTAGCTCTAAGGGTAGAATGGAAGCACGACGATGCATTTTGGACGCACTTTGAAGACTGATTCTAGGCAAGAGCGCCACCAGTCTGCTGGTTGAGAGCCTCAATCTGGTCATCGTTCTCCATGCCCAAAGTATCGGGGGTATCATCAGCATTGATGCGCTCACCATCATACATGAAGCGTAGAGACTTAGGATCCTTACCAGTACGCTTGCAGAAGCCATCCATGACACGCCGGAGGGGTGTGGACTTCTTTACTCGGAAGAACACCTCGGTGTTGTTGTCTGTGACTTTGATCCCCAACATCTCCTCCTTTGTATCCTCCTTAGACTCCTCAGGCTTCACTGCCTGGTTAGGCACTTCATCAGGCTGTGGTGGTTCCATTCTAGCGCAGTGTTCCAGCGATGCCAACCCGGAGTGTATGGGTGCTGCTGACGCGCCGGCTTTATATATTGCCGGGTTATCTGCGTAACGAGGTTAGAGCTTAATCATATAGGCGATAACACTACAATACTAACCAGCAACAGTGGCTATCAGTTGGGGTGCCAAAACTAAGGATTGGCTAAGAAATACGTGGATCAGAACAATTAGCCTGCATGGAAAACAAGCCGCATCCTTTTCCTGGTCTGAGAGTAGTACCACAAGTGTGAAGTCCCGAATGGGAAGCCTTGGCTATAAATTTGATAGATAACGGCATCTAAGTCTACCGAACTGAGTGGCAGGCGAGGCTATCGATAGTTCAAGCGGAAATCGCCATGAGTGGGGTTGGACCATTCACCATAGACCAAAAGCCCTGTGCGTTCTTCGTAAGTACTATCGCGTTCCCGCCCACATGCATGCATGCGCTTACGGACCTGCGCGCAAACTTAGCGTGAGTCATGCACATACAGAGTTACGCACTGCTTCGCAAAAATACGTCCCAACCCATACGCGCAATATTGTGAGATATCCGGGCCCCACCACTAAGCGCGTCCGAATGCAAACAAAACGAGAATGGTTATATCGCCATGCACCTCTTGACTCTAAAATCTCTTAAAGATATGGGATGTTTTCTAAGTTTTAAACACAAACCCCGTTCCTGGCGGTAATCAGGATATCAATCAGGCAATCATGGGTGTCCTCGCATCAGAACCTGCGCAATGGTGAGTGACGCAACGACGATCCTAATATTGATATGTCTGCTACACATTATGAGGAATTCTACCAAGAATGGTCCTTAATCAGCAAACTTGTCACTAGTCGCGTGCTTCGGGCCATTAGCGGGGGGAGAAATGGAGTAGTCAGATGCAAGTTGAGTTCGGTCAGTGTGATGGGGCTCTGCCTGCAGCAGATGCAATCCGGGGATTACACTGCAGTTGCTGCGCCATATATTGTGCTAAGCGCTATTTTCCGTGCGCCATCTTCCTTTGCCGCGACGATGGCGACCTGTCCCCTGCAGATACAGAGGGCTGGAAGGGAGAGCAGCCAGTCGTACCTGCCGCCCTCTCGACTGAGTAAGCCCAATTCTCGTATAGCACGGTCGGGTTAGGGCCACATTTATAGGTACGTGTGTCGGATAGGATCGGTTGTAAAGGGAAACAATATGGGACACCAGAGTCTGGGAGGGAGCATTCTTGAAACAAACATGAGCCCCCTTTGAAGGGAAAGGAAGTGATAAGATTTTTATCAAAACCCCTCACGGTGAGGCGGGGAAGATGCCATGCTTAGCTCAACGCGGAGTGCATGTGCAGCGCCGATCAATCGTTTCTTCTTGCCTGTTACGACGGCTTCTTGTATATATAACGCTGACGCAACTAGCACACTAGAAATCTAAACCTGATTGCTTTAAACGTTGGGAGGTGAATTCATCGATGTTACAAGATCTGTATCTGGCTGAATACGGCGTACCTGGTGGGGCACGTCGCCACAGCAGTGTGTGCAGTGATTCGATATGGTCTGGACCTGCCCCAGGATCGATAGGAAAGATAGGAACAGCAGGATCTCTTTCCAGCCCAACATCTCTGCATCCTTGCTGGGATATTTGGGGACCCCAGATTTCCCAACCAATGATGGTTCCAGCTGCCCAACCAGCCTCCCCACCACCGCACTGGTCAACTCCGTTATGGAATCATTCTAGTAGTGGAGTTCCTCTCAAACCTGTTACGACCCCTACATCTTCCGCCTCTTCATTAACAAACCCGCCTCTATCTCCTCCGACTAGTCCCATTGGAAGCCCTGTTGAATCGGCCAAACTTACCCCTCCAACAGCAATATCTCCTGATAACGTCGATCCCAATCTAATTGCCGATACTCCAGGAACACTTTACTTGGTGGAATTTAAAGGAGGTCGGCGTGATGTTTATACTTCATTGCATGGGCCCTACCGAGTGGGACAGTTGGTAATAGTGGATGCTGATCGTGGCAAAGATGTAGGTGCAGTTGTGACTTGCAATGTGAGTCGTGAGGAGGCAGCGGCACTAAAGTTCAAGCAGCATGTCGAACGGCAAACGGTGCTAATGCAGTGTGCAGCGGCATCCAAGGACGCGACGACGTCCACTCAATTGGGAGTGTGCACTCCCAAGCATATTTTGCGTCAAGCATCTTTAACAGAAACACAACTACATGAAAAGTGGCTAGACGAGGCCCGTGCCGTCCAAATGTGCAACCGCAAAGTTCGAGAGCACAACTTGGATATGGTGATCATTGATGCCGAGTACCAATGGGACCGCCGGAAGTTAACATTCTTCTACCGAGCAGGGCACCGAGTTGACTTTCGAGAGCTTGTACGAGAGCTCTTCCGCATGTATAAGACGCGGATTTGGATGTGTGTTGTGCCCCAGGATGCCCCATGAGGGCATCATGTATAGACGTTTTGTTGCATCCTCTCCCCATGGGTTTATTATTTATACAGGGAATCTAAATGTTGATAGAAAAATAAGGACTATTCTCAATTTTTTTTCTAGAAAAGGGAATTGGCAAAATGCCGAGTTTTGGTCTGTTGAAGTCCTAGTTTGCAGATTAGGAGGATGTACGATCTCAGATACTGCGATTGATAATCAACAAATTTGCTGAGTGGTTAGTTAAAGGAAAAGTCTAAATTAAAACCTCAATTAAAAATAAATTGGTAATTTAGATAAATATATGAGGTCTCGAATTAGATTCCAAAGAAAGGAAAAAAAGGAAGTCCGAAGCAAAAATTGATTGTTAAGTTAGGATTTATTTTGGGGTTTAAATTTAGAATCCTAAAGTTTATTGGTTGACAGAATGGATGATCTAAGTGGAATGGCTTGATAATATAGGATATAAATTTCGCGTCGCTTGGAATCCAGATATTGATAGGTATGTGAATGCAGAGAAAGATGCACATATGGATGCAGAGATTGACAAATACATAGATTTATATATAAATTCATACATTGATCCATACATTAATTCATACCTTGATCCATACGTGGTCCCATACCTTGACCCATACATGAGTGCATACTTAGGTGCATACATTGATACACAGATCCATACTTAGACTGATACATACTTAGACTGGTACATAAATACATACATTGACTGTTGCATAAATTCCTACGTAAATCCACATATATATCCATACATAGACTCATATCTAGCAGAAATGCCTTTGGTAAAATGGATTCATAAGTAGGGTTTAAATCGAATTGGAGGTCTCGTGTCCCAACCTTAAGACCTGGCCATGCCTTAACGCCGATACTAATTTTAAAAAAAAAAGTCGTCTTGAATGTCTCGAATCTGATAGCTCGGGTTCTCTCCACTTTTTTTGCTCAATTTGGGCGGCTCGCAGCCTCGGTAAATTCTACCTTTGCTGTCTCGCATCACGCACGATGCTTGCGCTAGTAGCAATTCACATGTGCATAGCCAATCCGGATTAAAAACTATGCTACCTACAATACATTTATGAATATTTATGAATATCTATCAAAGGTTGGGAAGAATATCCCATTAGGACTGTGCATATCAGATGCAATGCATAATGCCGCCGTCGATTCAATTGCGACACACAGGTCGATCACGACATGATAGCGAAAAAGAAAATACAAAAACACGTGCATTTTAAGCATTTATAGATATGAACATTTTTTATTTTATCACTACAGCTACTAGAATGAGGGATTTGGCGCGGCTATCTGGACGCGACGCGTTGTTTGCAATTGTCGCAGAGCCGCACCCAATCGCTTGCGTCAGCATTCCACCTCTCCTCCCTCAACGCCCCTTCTGGCACGTATTGAGAAACCAGCACGACAGCGAGACGGAAGAAATGGCCTCTGCGGCAGTGTCCGCAGTTGAGCCTGGGACTACAGTTCCTCCGGAGAACCACCGGCTGTCCCAGGTCTCGACGGCCAGCTCCACAAATTCCAAGCGCGCGCGAGCTCACATTGGACCGTGGCAGCTGGGTCGTACACTTGGACGCGGGTCGTCAGGAAGAGTTAGATTGGCAAAACATGCCGAATCAGGCCAGCTAGCAGCCGTCAAAATTGTGCCCAAGACCGAAATGGCTGCTGCTTCGGCGGGAGGTCAGATCCCATATGGGATCGAACGCGAGGTGATTATCATGAAACTTATCGAACATCCTAATGTAATGGCATTGTATGATGTCTGGGAGAATAAGGGCGAACTGTACTTGATCCTGGAGTACATCGAAGGCGGCGAACTGTTCGACTACCTGATCAGCCGGGGTCGGCTCAGTGAACACGAGGCAGTTCACTATTTCCGGCAGATCTGCTATGGAGTTGATTATTGCCATCGGTTTAACATATGCCATCGTGATCTCAAGCCCGAAAACCTATTGCTCGATAAGAATCGTAACATCAAAATCGCTGACTTTGGAATGGCTGCACTTGAAACGTCGGGCAGAATGCTCGAGACAAGTTGTGGGTCACCGCACTATGCCAGCCCAGAAATTGTGGCCGGGAAAACCTATCATGGAGCTCCCTCCGATATTTGGAGCTGCGGGATTATCCTGTTTGCTTTATTGACGGGCCACTTACCATTTGACGATGATAACATCCGCCAACTGCTGCTTAAAGTCCAAAGTGGGCGCTATACTATGCCACATAGCCTGAGTGCTGAAGCACGCGACCTAATTGCGCGGATGTTACGCGTGGATCCCGCTGAGCGCATATCGATGCCAGAGATTCTTGCGCATCCCTTGCTCCAAAAGTATCCCACGCGCAATGTTCCTGTTGAGAATGGGCCCACGAGAAATGCTGCTGCTTCTATTGATGTCATGCATCCTGTAAGGTCCGAAGCTGACATTGATCGTGAGATTCTGCGCAATCTGCAGACCCTCTGGCATCGTGAAGACCCTAGCACCATTGTGAGGCGTCTGCTAGTTCCGGAGCCCACCCCGGAAAAGACATTCTACTGCCTCTTGCAGAGATTCCGGCAGAAGCACGGTCTTCAACAACCGTCATCAGAGGAAAAGGGCCACCGGCGAACCGCATCACGAGACTCTCGACGCAGCACGACCAGTCGCAAATCCACGGCATCGCGACGTAAGAGGAAGACTCGCGCAACCCCGCGCTCCGCATCCAAGTTTTCCGTAGCATCCACCGCGTCTTCGCGCCGCCAGGCCCGTGTGCACTTCCGGCCTCCTAAATCCAAGCCTAAGGAGGAGAAAGCCCGCAAACCTAAAGATGATACACCCCAGGAGACTGAGCTGTTTGCAGCAATGCTCGATGAAGCATTTGGAGAGCAGCTGGTCACGCCAAACCCGCCAGCACTGGGATTGGAGATGCAGAATCCAGGCCGCCGCATCATCTCTGAGCCGGCTCCAACCCCCATTGTAAGGACCGATACAAAGCCCAGAGTTGTTTCAGGACCCCCCACTACTGCTGGCCTGACTTCACAAGGGCCAGTTTACCCGGTATATCCATCACAGCCATCTTCATCTCAACAGCAGAGTGTGACCCCACAATATACTTTGCAGTCATTGCAACCATTGCAACCAGCCTCAACGGTGCCAACTCATCCAGGATATTCCACTGACTCTGTTAATCCCCTTAATCCTACTGACATTGGATATCCAGGCCTCAATATGCATGGTGCCGTTGACCAGCCTGCGTCTAGCCCCGTATCTACGGGGGTGGAGGACACTCCAATGACTGTATTAGATCCTCGCAGCCGCCAGGATGGTCCAAGTCCGTATCTTTTGCCGATGATTTTCGAGGAAGACCGATTTGCCGACGCTCTGGAGGAAGAGATGGAATTAAAAGTTTACAAACGCCAGCGGCCTCAGCCTGCCATGGCCTCCGCAAGGGATAATAGTGGCAATGACCAGTCATCGCGACTTCAAATTGCCAATCTGGCCAGCGGCGAGAGCTTCTGCTCTTACCAGCCATCGGCAGCAGCCGCGGCAGTGTCGCCTCCAACGCGTCCAGCGCCGCCTCCACCAGCTCCTAAACCTTCCACAGAAGTTGGAAGAGCTCCAGATCGCGCTGTACATATCTCATTCGATACCCCGTCGCACCACGTGAAACGCAAACCTGTCACTGGATCGAATCCTCCCTCGATAACGACGGGATCGGCCCCAGCAATCGGGACTCCTCATTCCACGGGCTCCACGAAATCGACAGCAGCTCCGCATGCCAAATCTCGGCTTTCCATGGACCAAAGAGCGCCCTTGGGAGTGCGAGAGCCCAACGTGGAGCCGAGCAAACCGAAATGGTTCCGGAGATTCACGCCCAAGCGCCTCAGCTCGGGCCCTAAAGCGGCCCAACAGGCTGAACCAGCATCGGTAACTCGACACGCGTCATCTAGAGAGGACCATGGCGGGGAGGTTAAACAGAACTGGTTCCTCAAGATGCTATCTGGGGAGCCCACGCAGCCATCGAGCAAGCTGCTAACGAGCCCACTGCCACCGATAGAGCTGTACGGAGTGTTGGTGCGCGTGTTGCGTGACTGGCGCCCCTATGGCGTGACAGTCAAGGCCGTACCTTCGACCGCAACCGAGGCAGTGAAGAAGCCGGTGGATGTGTCGATATTGCGCAAGAATAGCCTCCAGCTGCGTCCATCAACGATTCAAATCCGCCTGGCCGCCGCTAACACTGCTTCCAATAAGTCTACAGCCACGTTCCGCCACCTCAAGGGCTCTCACACGTCTTACACGCGGTTGGTGACGGAGTTGGAACGCTTGCTCAATGATCGTGGTGTTCTCAGCTCGGGATCTTAATATTTCCGATGTCTTAATGTGATAGCATGTACACTAATTGACCTGTTTTTTAAATTCGGGGAAATAAATGAGCAAAGAATCAGAATGGGGGTCCGATTTCAGCGTTATTTTCCTATTATTTTTGTGGGATTAAGTCCAGTTTAGATTACATTCTGGCTCAGTTTTTGGGTCAACTCCTATATTTGATGGGACTCGTCAGGTCTGTTTTAAGGTTCAATCCTTCTTATTTTCGGATCACTTTAGTTAATTTGTTGGTCGAGATTTAGACATATTTAGGTCATTTTTGGATCAATGCCAATTTTTAGATCCCAATTTAGAATTTTTTGGATGAGTGTTTGGATGGGTTTTTGGATGGGTTTTTGATTGAATTTTGAGGTCAATTTTTGGATCAATTTTTGGACCAATTTTTGAAATAAATTGTGGATCAAATTTTGGATCAATGTTTGGATCAATGTTTGGATCAATGTTTGGATCAATATTTAAATCGATCGTTGGGCTACTTATTGGCTCAATTTTTGGCTCAATTTTTGCACCAACATTTGCACCAATTTCAGGATCAATACTGGAATCATTTGCTAGATCAATTCTTGAAATAGTTGTTAGCTCAATTCCTGAACCACTTGTTGGTTCACTTTTTGGTTCACTTATTAGATCCGTTATTGGGTCACAGTTTGGTTCATTTATTAAATCACTTTTTGGACTAGAATCTCTCTTTGGCTCGGGCTTTGGGTCACTCGGTCGAGCTGGCCGCGCCGGAGCACGCGACCACGCACCTTTCCGCCGCATGTTGAGCACCAGAAACGTGCCTGGACTCTCAGATTTGCTCACTCGACCGTTCCTCGATGCTGAAATCTCATTCAGGCGCCTCGTGGGCTTGGACATTATCCAGATGTCGTCGTCCGTAAGCGGGGTTGCCAGATGCCGATTTGCTGCCATACTCGCAGCCATTCTCGATATCTTAGGAGGCCTAGGGTTTCCCAGTGGTTTGAATGGACAGCTTGGCGTGCCTAATCTCCCATCAACTAGCCTTAAACATGTCGGACATACATGACCTCCCCCTGGTGACGGTAACAGGCCTGTGGGTGACGGCAATGATGGCGATATAGGAGGTAATGTATGCATCGGCGGTCCATTCACCATGGGCCCACTCATCATTGGCCCATAGAATGGTCTCGGTTGGCTGAATACTGTAGGCTCGACACCTTCACGAGGTAGTTCCACAAATTGCGGGCGACCGTATAGAGGTAACCCATAAGGGTACGGGGGTAGAGCGGGAGGGTATGGCCGAGGAAGAGTACGAAAAACCATATTTACAACAGATATACTACAAATATGGAGTTTGGAGAGAGTTAAAGCCTGGGAATCATGGGACGGTCATAGCACTGCTGTTGAGGCCTTAGGATCTGCAAACTGGTCTTCGGGAATCCATCTTCCGGAAACATAATGCATCATAATGCCATATAATTTCCACTAATTGCATGAATCCGTAGTTTTCATCGAATTCCAGTGCATGTGCCAGTTATCACACCAGCTTCCTCCTGCAAGATGCCCGCCCTCTCATATCTGCATAATTCGCGCGTATCTATGTGCGTAGCCTATATTGTCCAAACTGCGCCGAGATATCTGCTGCGTCAGCGGGTCCTCATCGGAAGGTGCGGTCTACGGTGTGTCTACGGTGTCTGTCCCATTATCCAGCCATGTCAGTGGGCCAGCGCAAAAAAGCACGTACGGTTGACTATCTCCGTGTCTATCCAGGTCTTAACGACTTTGGAGATGCTCTGGAGGCGATTCCTCTTGAGATAGTAAGACATCTCACCCACCTGAAAGAAATTGAAGCCAAAAGTGGTGACACTATGCCCTCGCTCACAACAAAGATCCGCGAGTTTCTGAAACATGATCCGGCCCATAAGCCTAATATGGGTCTGTTACGGGGCCAACTCATGGAATTGATGCCATGGCTTGAGGAGAAGATGCAGGTAGCTAGCCTTGCTGCAGAGGCCATGGATAGATATATGCTACGGCTTGATACCGATTTCGACATGATTCGAACCCATGAGATTCCTGTGCATGTACAAATCGATCCTGAGGACCCTGCGTTAAGCGAAATCAAAGTGCCCGCTGCGAACCATGGATCGACTCGGACGGGGGCCCGGCGTGAAGCTATTGCTGCCAAGAAAGCTGCAGCAGCTGAAAGAGCGGCCCAGATTGCAGCATCTTCAGCTGTTGAGTCTTCTCGAGCCACAACGCCAGTGTCACGTACACGGGGCCGCGGACGAACTGCTACGCCACTACCTCCGGCCCCAGTAGTTCAGCCGCCTTCTGAGGCTCCTATCACCCATCAAAACTTCCAAAGTTATCCTGGTGGAGCTACCACGTCCACACCAACACCCGCTCAGCCCAGTGAACCCCCTGCTCTGGTTGCTGATGACGATGACGTTGGACGTGGTAATAGTGCTCTGAAGCGTCGTAGAGAAAGCAACGAGCCTACGGAAAGGCGTAGAATGCCCGACGAACCGACATACTGCTATTGTAACCAGGGATCATACGGAGATATGGTGGCGTGTGATGGACCCGACTGCCAGCGAGAGTGGTTCCATCTGGGGTGTATCGGTCTTACGGCCCCTCCCAAAGGACAGTGGTTCTGCGAAGACTGTCAGGCAGCATTCCGCAGACGTTAATTTAATCCTGTTTCTTTCGCATTCAGCCGATACTGTCTATGGGGCTATAAAATACCAGACTGGGGGAAATTATATGACAATCTATATGACATTCTGGAGTGAGTGGTCTGTGTAAAGTATCATTTAAGCATGGAATTATGTGCTTTCTTGTCCGTATCATGGCCAGCTATGAACTACTATCCAAAATAGCTGAAGGTTATCTGACGCAAATGAGAATTCAGATCTACACAGGTCAGTCTGGGTCTAACGGGTCTTATGACTCTAATGACTCTAATCACTACCTGGCACCATCAATATAAAATGGAAACATAGCCACGTATAAGAAGATGCCGTTACCCCGCCCAAGAACCGAGTCTGGGGTTATTATCTAAGGTTACTGCATTTCTTAATCTGTATACGGTTAGACAATACGACGGCGATACTAGGCATCGTTTGATAATATAACTCAATATAACAATACAGTAGTGGTCTAGAATACCTCGGCTCTGTTATTATTTGCTTGGAACATATCCCGAGACCTACCTTCATGAATTTGTCCCAGACAGTAAAACGATATACACTGCCGTCACACCAAAATATATATATATAAAATATTCGCTTAACCATACCCACTGTTTTCGATCTAAGTCATCCATAACTTGAAACATCATTACCTTCTCCAGCCATATATATATACTGAAAACTGTCTAGGGCTATATTTAGGCTGTTTTATATACTGCCATCAAACAGTATCTGGTAAGTCTATCTGAAGATTGGAATACTCTATCTAAAAAGGCTATCTTTCTCTCTAATAACCTATGATAAGCCAGGTAAAGCATTCCTCAGCTATTGGGAGTTGCTTTGATGAATCGGTTAAGTCCATACACCCCTAACACGGCTATCTCAACTCACCTGCAGCTATATTAGACTATCGAGGTTCGTTATATATCCTGACCTAACTATCCTATCCGAAGATACCAAACTCTGCTTGGGGTCTTAAATAGCTCCCTAATATCCGTTTATATGTCTGATATCCATTGAGTACAAGTACAATCATCTGGTAGGTCCAATCTGTAGGCATTGCCCGTGATCTGGGGCCCTGATTACGTCGGAGCGTATTACAGCCCCATGCATACGAGAGAGACACCGCTCTCAGCAGTGCACATAGACGGATCAGAGTTTAGTTGGAGCCATGTGGTATCACTACAAAACGATTTACCCGACTACCACTTTCGATATTACCTCTGCTCTTCGGATATTGTGATCACCCCACCCAGCCACTGAACATGAGCCCTAACCGCGATCGCGTAAGGGCCAAATCCCCCCTTTCCCCAAATATATAATTCTCTCGACTACTCGGAGAGCCGCTGAGCGTAGACCCAAAGGCTGTCGACATATAATTCCTGAGCTCATTCCTCCAAATATGAGCTCACCTGCCCAGGAGTACCAAGTGGTAGTTATCGGTGGCGGAGGCGTAGGAAAGTCGGCGTTGACCGTCCAGTTCATTCAGGGCCATTTTGTTGACGAATATGATCCTACTATTGAGGATTCATATCGCAAGGAAGTGATTGTGGATGGCGAACCTGTTGGACTTGATGTGCTGGATACCGCAGGACAAGAGGAGTACTCGGCTATGCGCGAGCAGTATGTTCGGTCGGGTCAAGGCTTCCTTCTGGTGTTCAGTGTTACTTCTCGATCCAGCTTCGAGGAGGTCAGTGCATTCTATCAGCAGATTCTTCGTGCCAAGGATGTGGATGCATTCCCAGTAGTTTTAGTGGGGAACAAGTCCGATCTGGTGGCTGAGCGCGAGGTCACATACGAAGAAGGCCAACGACTAGCTACCAAGATGCATGCCCCATTTTTGGAGTCTAGTGCCAAGAACCGCGTAAATGTCGACGAGTCGTTCCACACGCTGGCCCGTACTGTGGTGCGTTTCAACAAGCAACAGGCAGCCGCGCCAAGACGGGCATCATCGGCCATGGCGGGCGGGGCGCCTACTAAACGAGTGGTATCTGTGGCCTCTCAAAAACAGGCCGGAGAGCCTGCAAAGTCCAAATCCTTTGGCTGCTGCGTGATCTCTTGATGTAGACACGCCCGCAACATGTACTGGGAGCTGGTCTCTTCTGGTATGAAATATCGAGTTTCAGCTATGTCTTATACTTGTTTATTTTTCTAACCCCCCTTAATGAAATCCGGTAGAGTTGTTTAAATTTGACCTGGCCTAGTTGATGAAATGGTATACCATGAAATGTAACACCAGCGACCCAAACACAAAGTCGCCGAATGCTCGTTTGGGAGTCACGCTCGAGAACTCGGCACGGTTTTTGGGGTTTATTTGCTGTCGAAGACTTGCGAGTAGTACAAACTGGCCTACTGCTGCGATGAATCCGCCCAGAAACGCGTTAAAGGGGAAGTTTCCTACCAACACGCAGAACGCAAATTCTACGGCTCCTACGGCCACAAGGAATACCAGAAAGATATCGATGGCCTGAATGCGTGCTGGAGCATGTTTGTGTTCCTCCCACACCTTGTTCACAACCTCCATAGTAGCTGGATCCGTGTATCTAGGGGTGTGACCTGTCGTCAGTAGCTGCTGAGGAACGTATGCGTAACCCTACCATAATATGCGTATTCCATAATGGGGATTGTGATGCTCTGACCACGAGGCAAGCCACAGCTCTTTTGTTGTCTATTTATTTAAAAATATAGTGTTACGGTTATAACAGCACAAATAATTGAAATATTAAGATCAATTAAACTCCATGGTCAGGAATCTTCGCAGGAATCATTTGAGGGTGTAACCTCTACGGATCTGTGCACCATGTCATTAGATGTATCAATTATAAGTAGCACAATTCACAGACTTCTAATGTGACACAAATGTCTACTAAAATAAATACACTTGGATTCTACCTCTTAAATTTTCGAGTCTTAATAGTTCAGGATTGAAGTCCTGTACCGGGCTGAAGCCTAAACGGCCTCCATTTGACCGTATATCTTCATAAATATGCCCATAATAATCCCCTTAACCGGTTATTAGTCCTTTCAGCCTTCGAACTCGAACTACATTCGGGCTACTATTGGCAAATACGAGTCTACACAGACTCCCCTCCGATTGAAGACTTGCCAGTAGAAGCCAATGGCTTTGGTGATTCCAAATTCTGCTTAATAGATGATAAGTTTTCATGGGAATTGGAATTTGGTTGCTCCCTAGCATTCTTAGGGACATTATCACGGGGTAACGATACACCGGTAAGTGGTTCCGGAGTTTGGCTAACATGTACGCTTTCTTCTTCGCCTGGCCTTGGCGTATTCACTAATTCTTCGCATTCCTGGGACAGTGAGGCATCCCCGGCATTTAGGAGTACTGCATCGCTCATCTCAGATGATGCTGCGGGCCCTGCCGACGGGATCTCACCAGGGTCGCAAATCACAAACCCATCCGCTTCTTCTGTATCATCCACCTCAGGATCACTTCCTGAACCAGAACTGGTATGTGCTGGGGCCATTCCGAGGGAGTGAGGGTGCACCAGAATTGCCCGGTGGCGCGGATCTGGCACGAACGCATCAAGTCGCTCCTTCCAGTCCTTCAGATCCTGGTCAGACCGTACCAAAAACCCAACTAGCATTGATGGATCCATCTCTGATAAGGCCAAGGCCCGAAGCCGCCGCGAATGCACACTGCTGTATGCCTCTGCTGGTGCCTCCCGCGTCAATGCTGGTCGCGGCTCATGGGGGTCATGATAGAAGAGCCGGTCTCCTTGGAAGCCATAAAAGTAGTGTGATGCCGAGGTCCTGCCTCCAGCAACCCCCACACTCTGTGGAACCTGTAACAAAGCCCGTAATCCGTTATAGTATATGGGATTGACACTCGCAATCCCCAGACGCAGCCCACATAGAATAAGTACAGGTCCTTTCTTCAATATGCTCAGCACCTGATCCTCGTAAACATCCATACCATCGCTCACATACACTCCACCAAGCCCCATATCGGGTTCAGAAGCCACAATGGCTCGGATGCAGCTTGCCACAGCACTGGGGCCAAACCATTCGCCGGGTTTCTTGCCACAATGCAAGGCGCCATGCTCTACAAAGCGATGCAACGAAAAAGGGGCTTCGGGCTGGTCAGCGAACAGACGTAGCACGCTCAATTCTGATTCTATTGATGGTGGAGGACTGCGGCCAAGTCGGAGCAGTACCAGAGCATTAGCCAGAAGCGATTGACCAGTACGAATCATACAACCCCAGCCAACATCAGAAGTGAATTGCGTTGGGTCCAATGCCCCAGTACGAAGCACAGCACTAAGTCTCAGGGGTGATGGACCTGCTGGATCACGCGCAATGGGCGCAATACCTGTGCGATACATTAGCCACACTCGTGCTTCAGCATCTCGAATGAACTCGGGGTCCCACCCATCATTGCTACCATTAAATTCACGTCCAAGACACCACACTGTTGAGTTGCCTGTGGGCTGAGGACTACCGTCCCACAGAAGCTGCAGAACGCGATCCATATAGCTGGCTAAGTGGCGTTGACTCATCATCGCCTAGAGGCCGGTTGAGACTGTGGGGATGGCTATAAGGACTCAATTGAGACTCAATTGCAGTCTAAATCTCATTAAGGTATGTAGAGTTACTATCCATAAATATATGATCGTATACTGGGAGCTTTCGTGGCCAGGTGAACCCCGAACCCAGCATAAGTTTCGAACTTAAGGCATTGAGAACCTGGCATTTGGAAAGACAATGGTCTTCGATAAGTAACAGCATCCCCATATGAGAAGTCATATCAAAGGCTATATTGAACTTGAGGACTATTTGGAGCGTCTCGAGTATCGTGGTATGGTATCAGTGGTATCAGTGGAACGGATTTCTCGCAGCATGCAGGATAATCACAGAACCTATACGCGAATGTCCGGTGTTGCAAAAAATTCTGGATACATCAGTCCCAACTGTTATCTAGATGCAACACTGGAAAATTTTGTCTACGACTCAGAACAACTTATGGTGCGCATCCGTTCATGCCTTTGCCACCTTGAGGCAACCTACTACAATTCCCTCCAACCTAGACCATTATCCGTTGAATTAAGCCATCTTCAGCTACATTAACCCCAAAATGCCCTAGACTTAAGACTAAAATACGAAGGTGTTGAGTTTATCAATATACCACATAGTAGTAGTATCCTTTATATATCACCGTGTACGTAAAACATAAAGTTATATATCACGTTACTAACGCTGAAGGTATCGGTAATTTTTGAAATCGGATGGTAAAAAAGGGCTCTTTCCGCGGGCGGAAACAGTTCAATGGCCCGAAGAGCGGTCCAAAAGGCCCCAAAAAGTTTTCGAGGGATGAGGGGAGGTCTAGAAGGCCTCAAAAACCTTCTCACAAGCTTACTGGTGAGCGGACGCGTGGTGACTGGTCAGGCCTAGCGCTGCGTCGACAGCCAGTGGTATTCGTACGTGCTGAAAATTATGACCCACTAGAAATGCTCAAGCCGCGTGAGGCTGGCAATGTACCAGATCCCTCCAACGTGAAGTCTGAACAGGAACCACAGCCGGAACTGGCACCGGAACCTGACAGTGCTGTGGAAGTTGAAATGGAATTAGAGCAAAAAAACTCGCCTGTTGCCAATATTGAACCTGCAGTAATGGATATTTCAGGAAATCTCCCCGAAGATGATGTCCGAGAACCTGAACTTATCAACGAAGTTGAGAATTCTGTATCCGACTCTGACGCTATAGAAGATCCTGTTGAGCCCACTAGTGAACCCACAGCAGTTCCATACTCTGATGAATCGGATCACCTATCGGATAGTGCATCCGAAAATAAATCAGACCATGAATTGGATAATGAATCGGATGGGGATATGTCCAGTGTCGACGACGATAGCGATGCCAGCAGCAGTGATCCAGAGGCGCTTCGTGAGGCAATGGATTCTGTGTCGAATAGTGTGGGCCAGATGGGTCTGGGCGAAGATAGTGGTGAAGATATGATGTCTGAACTTGACGATGACCAGATTTTCGCTCTAGCACAAATGGGCGCGCCTGACCGTTGGGAAGATGGCGTACTCGATGGCCATGAAGGCGATGGGGAAACGGATGATTTCAGTGATTGTTCTTTCGATGAATTGCTTGATGAGCTTATGGGTGATTCTCCTGTAGATTTAGGCCGCTATCGCCAGGCTAAAGGCCCTCCTGGTGCTGTCAAGGCCGGCAAGTCTAAAGACCGACTGACGAAACGGCGGCGGGAGCGGCTCGAGGCCCGCGAGGCCGCTCGGGCAACTAATTTTGGCAATGATCCACCACTTTGGCAAAAGTACATGCATGAAATTACCGTATTCGAGGTGCTGGATGAGATACGGACATTTGCAGCAGATCGGACAGGCCCTCATGAATTGAGATTCCCACCCCTCGACTCAAATGCCCACTGGTATGTCCAGGAATTAGCTCAACTCCATGGACTCACCCCCAAAGTCCAGGGCTCCAACCAATCTAAACATGTGGTTGTGTCGCGGACCCGGCGCGCCGGAGAAATTCCTCACCCAAGCAAGCTACGACGATTAATGACACGGCGTAAGAACTTTGTTCGATCCGACAAGCGACTTCCCAAAGAGCCGCATGGCTCGAAGCGCACGCAGAAGGGAGCCAAAGTCTATGATGGCCATGTGGTTGGCCAACATGCATCTCAGATTGACGAGGAGAACTTTGGCCACAGACTCATGCTGCGCATGGGATGGACCCAGGGAAGTGGTCTCGGCCAGAACCATGGGGGTATTCGTGACCCAATTGCAGCTACTGTCAAGTTAACCAAGCGAGGCCTTGGGCAAAGTTAGAGTTTCATTTCTCCGGTATTGATTAGATTTGATCCCCCGCATTATTCTCAAGATTGAGTGGGTTTAGCTCAAGCTAATGCGTGCATGGCGATATTTGCGTGTAATTAACTCAAATATTGATGTAAACATACGAATATAAAACAAGCAATCCACTCTAGGTCAATAACCGTCTGTATCACTGCTGAGACCAATTCATTATATTCATGCGTTGCTCTGCTCTTGTATTTGCACTAATAGCTTTGGCTTATGGTGCACCCATATTTGACGAACGCCGAGTCGCTAATCGAGCCGCGATTGGGCGTCGCGATACTCCTAAATCCGACAGAAACAACTCCAAATTGAGCGGCAACTCTACTGATACCACTACTACTGATAGCACCTCATCAGATGGGGTTCAAAAGAAGCAGAGCATGATCCGAACGGAGATCATGAACCTCAAGCAAACCTCGGACACACTCAAGAATGCCCTCCAGGAGCACAATGGCCATACATCTCAGGATATAGTCACAGGGTTGATTACAGGGCTCGATTCTCAGGTTGATATTATAGGTGGTACTGTTTTGTCCAAGTTGAGCCCATTAACCCTGGGACTCACGGGTGACTTGGGTGGTTTCTTGCTTGGGCCCGTGTTCCAAGGTATCACCAATGGCATCGAAGTGATAATTGGCAATTCTATTGGTGGTAGTGTTGACTTATTGACAGATGCTACATCCAAGATGCTAATCGAATCCCTGAAGACCATGATATCTATTGCGATCAAATTGGGAGCTAAGAGAGATGTACAACAGAGCCTCCAAAATGCCCTAGCATCCGTATCGAGCCTTTCAGCATCGAAATCCACACCGACATCTACCTAGATGATGCCAGGTCTAGGTTGGAATTCCAACGTAACTACCCACTAGCGATAAATGAATATTAGACCTCCCGTTATGTCATCCGCCCGCCATCGTACGGATTTAGGGTGCTAGACCTGCCTGTATCGCCGTGATATCGCAGCCATCATGGAGCCATATAAAGTTAGGTCGGAGCTAATATGAATTGTAATTCATTCTATTCCACCCCAAAGAGAACCATACTGGCCACTATTTAGCCCTCTCCATTTAAGTACTCTATGACTAAGATCATAGTTAGGCGCATTGTTCTCTGACTAAAAGTCATCTCGTTCCTTCAACTGTATTGACGCTTCCAGACCATGGCAGGTCGAGGAACAACCAGCGAAATGGCTGGGGGAAGGGGACGGCCCTCAGAAGTTGAGTGGAGACAATCTCCGGACAGCATTCTTATAGGAGACAGCGACGATGGCGATAGTGACGGGTCCATTGAAATCATAGAAGTAACACCTGCCCCTCACCCTCGGCCTTCAACTGGATATAAGGAGTCCGAACAAACACCTAACTCTGGCACTAACAAAGAACGGAAAGGAGGCAATCGAGGCCATTTGTCACTGGATGAGTACCGATGTCCGATATGTCTTGACAACCCTGAAATGCTGGCTGTGGTAGCATGTGGGCATGCCTATTGTAGTGAATGTGTATTTACTGCGCTCAGTATGTCCAATTATGCTGATAGAAGAACAGGAGAATGCAGTTTATGCCGGAAACGGGTGAAATATGCCGACACGTGGTTCTTGGAAGTCCGCAAGCATGCCAAATCGCAATGAGGATTGAGGAGTTGTGAGGTTACATGAAGGTTACATGCGAAATCAATCAGGATTCAATGAGGAATGTTGAGAGGATTCATATATGTTACTAGCTGGATTCTCCAAGAGGGTTCCAAAGAGGGCTACATGAAGTCCATCAAGTCTAGGATGCTTCAAGAGCATTCGATCTCAAGTCTGAGGGTTGTACTCGAGGATTCCATTAAGTCTAACGATTCTCCAGGGACTCCCAAGAGGATTCCAAATAGGTCTGTCTATATGAAGTCCATCAGGTCCAGGACCTATCAAGAGTATTCCGTCAGGTCTAAAGATTCTCCAGAGGATTCCCAAGAAGCTAGAGGAAGTCACATGAAGTTACAATGAGAATTCTCAGGTTCCAAATAGATACCAGAGGATTCATAAGAATTCACATGAGAAGTCCCAAGTAACTTCAAAGAGAAATCCCAGCAATCATACCGTTATCATGGAGTCCCATTATAATTCTACTACAAATTTCCCAGGATTCCTCAGTAGATTCCAAGAGTATCCATTGAATTCATCGGATTCATCAGACTCCACCCAAGAACTCCCAATAGTTTTCCAGAGAATCCCAGCTTCCGAAGAACCCAAAGAATAGGAATCACATGAGCATTTATTTGTTCTAGCTTGTGGGTGCCCCCTAACTCTATGTTCGAGGGATGGGCAGACTATTTATTCATTTTTGCATATAAATAATTGTGTAAGTCGGTCAAGGACCCACAACGGTGGTTACCATCTTCCTGCACTGGAAGCCAAGCGTGAATCATTGGTGTAGGACCACCCCCCAAACTGCTTTTGAACACTTTCAGTCAATAGCGAGTCATTGCCAACCACAGAATCAGTAGGAACCTCTGAAGTAAACTCTTGGTCGAAATTGGATGTGTCGGTAGCAGACACCACCGATGGCTGGAAAGGGGCCGCGTATTTCTTGTTCAAAAGGTATTTCCAGTCGATCTGGCGGAAAAAGGGATGGGCCTTGATTTCAGCGGCTCCATTAGCACCCAGTCGTTTCTTGGGCTCGCGATCCAGGAGCCCTTGTAACAACGACTTGGCCTCACGATCCATGTCGCTGGGGAACGTTAATGGGTCCTGGACTATCTTGTGATACATGGTGTTTGTGTCCTGGTCATAGAACGGAGGCAATCCCGTTAGCATTTCATAGAACAGAACACCCAGTGTCCACCAATCAACGGCTTTAGTATACCCAAGGCCTAACAGCAATTCCGGGGCAAGATACTCTGGAGTGCCACAGAATGTATTGGTTTTCTCCTGGGCATTCATGTTCAACTTACAGAGCCCGAAATCACACAGCGCAATGTGGCCCGTGTAATCGAGAAGGATATTCTCGGGTTTAAGGTCACGATAAATGACATTGTACTCATGCAAGCATTCGAGCGCACAAAGCAGCTCGGCTGTGTAGAATCTAGCGCGGTTAAGGTCAAATCGGCCTTCCCGTTGCAAATGGTGGAACAACTCGCCGCCATTAACGAATGCAAGCACCAAGTACAGCTTCTCTGGCGACTGGAAACTGAACTTGAGTGGAACAATGAATGGGTTGTTAATTTTGGCCAGAACAGTGCGTTCGGCCAGGGTGTGTCCTACCTCGGACCTTGATACAATGTGGGCTTTGCGAATAGTTTTGAGAGCATAGATTTGGCGCGTGTCATTCTTGCGCACTTGCATGACTTTGCCAAAGCTTCCTTTGCCCACAACTTTGAGCAGCGTGAAGTCATCGATGCTTAGCGGCTGGTTGCGCGTGTTGTGGACTTCGACCGACACGGCCAGCTTGCCGCCTCCGAGATGGACTTGCACTTCCCTGGGCGGGTCGCGCGCGGAATGAGGCACGGCCAGCCGTGCCGAGCCCACTTGGACGTCTCTAATTTGGCGCGATTTATCGGCAGAAGTCAAGGAAGATGAGGATGAAGAGGTGCCAGCTAGCACGGGGTCCCGATCTTCGGACGGGGCCGGGGCATCATACACACAAACGTACAGCTGGATGCCAAGCGGCGGCCCGAGCGCCGAAAGGTCGAATGCGGATGTTTTATCCCAAATTGGGTTCTTGACGGTGCCTCCTATCGCATGCAACACGATCTGAGTCTTATCATATTCAAGCACAAGATATACCGGAGGGGGACGCGTCGAGCCCTTCTCCTGGGCCCACTGGGGTAAAAGCGCTTGCACGTCCTTGGCAACCTTCAGATCATGCATCTCACTCACCTTGACGCGTAATAGCGCTGGATTGGTGTTGGTGTCCACAGCTGGACGCTCTACACTGGTGTCTGCAGCCGGAACCGTTTGCACGCTCTGGGAGCTGGCTGAGGTGTGCGAACTTCCTCCCGATACCCCATATCCGGCGGTATTGGCCGAAACAGTTGCCCGAGGCGTGGCCAGATCCGAGGCCACCAGCGTGTTAGCCCGAGAATCGGCCACTCCACCGGGTCCAGGCGAGTCCGGCCGCAACGCTGATTGTGTCCCCCCTGAGGATGAGTTCTGTGACGAGGACGACGAGGGTTGGACCTGGTGTCGGCCAAAAGGGTTCGACAAATGCGTCTCCTTCAGCTTCTTGGCCAAACCCCACGATTTGATCCCCGACGACATCCTGGGAAGGGGGCGGTGGGGGAGCGTGCTTGGTCAGCGGGATTCCGGTTCTAATGTCGCGAGCTTACGCATATCTGCGAGTGGGGGTGGAACAGGGGTATGTGGGTGAACGCTGGGCGTGACAGGTTGATAGTGGGCCTGGGGCTTTGGCTGATAAATGGCCATAAATTTGAGGATTCCTTGGCTATGATGACTCGGGTATGAAGGGCGAAATTATCCCGATTATCGACTCACCACTCCTATCGGGGCTCCGTGATTTGAGGGAGGGCTTCCCAAATCGCGCTTACTCAGTGAGGCGGTGTTAGCGCGGTGTGTGCCTGGCTGGAGTGGTCGGACCATTCGGGTTAGTTTAGGCCGAGGCTGTTGTTAATAGGTTGTTGGGTTGAATAGGTCGATAGTAGTTAAAATATGCTAATGGCCAACCATTGACCTAGAAATTCCAATGTCTGACTGGGAATCTAACTTGAAAGGGACTGTATATTAACTGATGGATCGTGGTCAAAGGGTTGATCAAAGGAGATTACTAGGTTGGGTTGACTAGGAGATGTATACTCATATTCGTATAGTTAGAACTCGTTTTCTCGGAAGTGATTGCAAACGAACTGGTAGGTGATGATAAATGCGGTTGGCCAAAGGAGGTTACTAGGTTGGCTAGTGCGGTCACAATGTTGTCACAATGTTGGGTTGACTAGGACATGTAAATATATACCCGGTTCTTATAGTTAGGACACTGTTTTCTCAGAAGTAACTGCGAATAAATTGGTGGGTGTTGGTGAAAAAGGTTGATCAAAGGAGGCTACTAGGTTGGGTTGACTAGAAAACGTAAATATATACTCCAGTTCCTATACTTAGGACTCTTTTTTCACATCCTGGGTGATTTTAGTAGCTAACCCTGGATCGACACGTCGAAGATACTCTAATAGCGACTGTGGCACGGTAGCATGGGATTGGTGCAACCAGTCGCCAGTATACCGCATAACTTGCACAAACTTGGGAAACCGATACTTGCGGGGCACTCGGGTCCGCTCCTCAAGATCTACTATCGCGAATTGCATATCCAGGTTCTCTGCTGTTAGGAAGTTCCCACCAATCACCACCGAATCTTCAGGGGTATACACTGCATGGATCCACCCAGATGGAATCACCATACTATCTCCAGGGAATAGGTTGGCATATAGAACTTTTTCAGAGCGTACTAGTGACGGCAACCATGTATTTTGTTGATCGGAGCTCAGGCACCATTTCTCGTATGCGGCCAGGGTCGCTGGCGTAGGCGGCAAAAATGCAAACGTTTTCCGTCCCGAAATAAGGTGATAAAATACCGAGGACCCAGCAAAATCGACATGCCAGTCTGTGAAACTGTTTTGAGTCCCCATAAGACAGTATAAGGATATCTGGGGCCGACTATCTGTCGAGTTTGCGGGCCATACGCGATCGACAAGGTCATGATCTTCGACCCACCGAGGGCGCCTTATTTTTGCTGCAAGCTCTGACTGACTGATTTCAAGGCTTATTACATTGTATGTCTGCTTGCGCTGCACAGCAGGTTGCTCAAAGTAATCCCGCCAAGTAGCTAATGTCCATCCTGGCACTGCATCCTGGGTTACAGCGTCCACCACAGGCACTGGAGTGTCCAGTCCTACTTCCTCGGAGATTTCTGCTACAGTGAGGTCAGGAGGAAGTTTCATGTCTAATTTATCGAACTGGGGTTGTCGAATCACCACGGGAGTGTCAAATCGAGGATCCGCAGCCTCCGGTACATTTGTACGGCTTTGCTCAAAGTACCGCACGTGTGGATGGGTTTTATTGAAGGAAACTATACCGCGGTCGAGCTTGGCATAGTCCACAGCTGTTCGACGACGTTTTCTATGGCTATTTTGTTCGGGCACCTGTCCTAGAGCGAGCTCACATCCTCGACAACGGAAGGTATCCAGGCGCCTCAATTGACGTGCGGGAATATCTACACATCCAAAGTGCACCCAGCCTTCGCATCCATCGCATTGGACCCACTCGTCGTCTGCAGCTGAAGTACAAACCAGGCACCTGTCGGCCATTGCCATGTGACCTTGTAATCTTACGCACTACAGTCAATATGAGTCCCGCTGACAAAAAACTTCGCTACGAGCGAAATGTTCCGTCGACTCGTCCAACCTACGTTGGCACGGAGCTATGCTTCGTCTGCGAAGAAGTCATGGGCTAACCAGAGTGCCTCACGAGTTCTAGGCCGAGTTATGGTCGAGGTAGCAGAGGCCGAACCCCGGAGAAGTGAGATCGACTCCGAGTTCCTCCCCAATCTTACTGCAGACGGAACAAATGTTTATGAGCCGTTCGACTTCAGCCTTGCACAAAAACGTGTTGTTCGCAAGAATCGACTCCAGCAGCCCAAGCGAGATCGCCTTGAAGCTACGGGGATCAACCCGCTGGAACTATGGAAGAGCCCGGATGTGTTGTCACATTTTGTCACATCGAACGGAAAGATCATTCCAGGATACTTGTCGGGGACAAAAGGAAAGAATCATAAGAAACTGGCCAAGGCAATCCGACGTGCACGGGCTGCAGGGCTTTTGTCGCCTCTGCACCGTTCGGTATTCAGCCAGTTGCAACCTTAGGTGAAAGAGGCATGTATATATATCCTAATTTGGTTCCAAGTGTATATATTGATTCTATGATAACTGAAATGAAGACTCCTTAGTGACTCGTGGAGAAAGATAATGGGCAGCCGTGCGATAGCTACACACTTTAACAAATATGTTCGGTTTCGATATCGATCATATTTATCTGAAATGTGAAACATTTATGGCTTAATCCTGACCTTGATAATTCACATTCGGTATCCAAAATTTATTGGTCAAAATGAATTGGAAACTAGGAATATGGACTTGGACTGACATGTTTGGTGTTGTAACGGTCATATGTCTAATTCAAATTAAAACACTCCTTTCATAAACTAGTTCGCATCTTAATTCGGCCCAAAGTGTATATATTATTGATCAATGTAAATAATTAAAGTGAGGCATTATGGTTCTCAGTTAATTTATTGGTCATTGTCTAACAGAAATATGAAAGCTGACTTACTTGTACCTTGATATACCTGATCAGTTGATGTGAACAGACAAAACCAAAAAAAAAAAACCTGAATCTTTTTATGACATAAGGAAGGAAGTTCTACGCTTGGATCTATGAAGTACGCATCTACTCCTAAGGAAACTGCACATAAAATATGAAAGATATCAATATATATGACTTGGTTGTATATATCAATCCTATGTGGGGACCTATTTAGCTCACAAGCTCACATCGCAGTTAAAGCTTGGCACCGTAAAGTTGGTGTACTTTGACTGATTGTCTGATTGCAAGGTCCAGCATGATCTCTTCGGACCCTCCAGGGATCGCCAAAGCACGAACATCACGATACAAACGCTCGACCTTACCAGCCTTACCTCCTTGGGTATAGGCGAGACCACCAAAGATTTGGGACGCTTCCCGAGCACAAAACTCGAATACTTGTGTGCAGAACGCCTTCAGGCCCGCAATAGGCCCGCCCAGTCGTAACATGGCCTCCTCATGCTCCATTTTAGAGGCCTGGTACACAAGGCTGTCGCAGGATGCAGCTGCTGCTTCAATCCGACTGGCCATTTGCGCAAGTTTATTGCGAATCACACCATGCTTAAACAACTTAACACCAAATGTTTCACGCTGGTGGGCCCATTTGATTGCCTCCTCATAGCATACGCGCGAGAACCGAATGGCCTGGATGATAACACCTAACCGCTCATGGTTGAAGTTACCCATGATCACACGGAAGCCCTTATTCTCCTCACCCAGCAAGTTCTCCACTGGGACCTTAACATCGTCAAACTCCACAAGAGTCGAGCCTGAGCATCGCATGCCCTGTGTAGGGATCTTTCGCAGCGTGATTCCTGGCATCGACCTTTCAATTAGAAGCATCGACACACCATTGGCACCAGGGCCACCTGTGCGCACTGCCACGCTGAAGTAGTCGGACCAGATGCCGTTAGTGATCCACTTCTTAATACCATTTACCACATAGAACCGACCATCGGGAGTCTTTTCAGCCGTGGTTTCGAGGTTTGCCACGTCAGATCCTCCTCTTGGTTCGGTGATGCAAAGACAGATCCGCTTCTGTCCACTCATGACCTCCGGCAGAATTCGTCGTCGGAGAGCCTCGCTACCATAATTCATCACTGGTGGGAGTCCAATACTATAGCCGCCCATCAGAAACCAGACCAGCGAGCCAGATCCACATCTACATACTTCGTCACCAACGATTTGCTCGTGGAATGCGTCCCACTTCTCAGTTGGTACAAGATCAGCATGCTTGTTTTGGGCATATTCGGCCGGGAACTGCGTAGAACCCGTGAGCATGGCCAAATATCCTGCCTCACCAAACTCACGATAGGCACTTTGAGGGATTTCGCCTTGGGCTTCCCAATCGTCAATATATGGCATCAGCTTCTCTTCCACATAGGCCCGTACACGATCACGCAGCAATGCATGGGTCTCGTTAGTGTAAGGGGAGTGATAGCCCTGATACCACATCGGATCGGCAAACGGAATCATATCGCCGCACTCTTCCAGAGCCGAACCATCTTCAGCATCAGTGTTGTTGGGACTCAAAACACCTCGGCTAGCATTGCTGGATACCCCGTTTGTACCCGAAAGCTTTCCAATGCGAAAATTAACACCGAACTTACGCATCACATTGTCAACATCATGATACTTGTGGAACTGCTTTGTGGCATCTTTACCGCCTACTTTTTGCAGCATCTTTTTGCCTCCAGGATGATCCTTCTGCCACTCGGTGACATCATAAACGTTGCCATCGATAATGATCCAGAGGTCTTCTGTAGTATTGTGGCGTGCTACTTCTTCAGCACTGAATTCCTTGCTCATAGTTCCAGGTGTCCGGTTTCCCGGTGCGATCCGGCGGTATATATATATCTATATGGGTGATGTGCTGACTAGAGCGAGGCTTACCCCACACATTAGTTCGGCAACCGAGGCCGAGTCCACGGCATCAGAGTACACAGACATTAACGCGGATTTGATTCAGGCTAAGCATTGAGTAGTATAGAACCAAGGGTTAGTAGTCGGGCTGCTAAGGCCAGGCTAGAGATATTGTCGAAGCAATGATTGGCCGACAGACTAGCATGTGACCTTCGGAGTTCACCCTGGGCAAGGGTGCGGGGACCCGACGCACTTCGCCTTTTAAGCATATAGTTCCTATCGGTTATATATATATTATGCATATAGTTATGCATATAGTTATGCATATAGTTATGCATATAGTTATGCATATAGTTATGCACAGCCTTCGCCCGCCCACTTAACGTGTCAGGGACAATCTTCTATCTCAGGGAGAGGTTGGGACTTTGACATTCATTGGCAAACGGGTTTTACTGTATCATCGAGAATTCATCTCTAAAGCCCCTAAATGTGTCCCTATGTTGGCCAATGGCATCTATGGTTGACGAATCAGGCAACGGATCGGTCATCTTATGAGTGGTTATCTACCAAATTTTCGGCATTTTGACTTTATTGAAAACATATATGTGACTGTGATAGTTATCAGAAGTCCTAGTCGACTTTTGCGGCCTCGCACCTGTGTAGAAAACCCCCCAGTGTGGCAGTGTAGAGGGATCGATCTCATCAGGAGGAGGTTTGTCAGCTGCCACCTCCATGGCTAACCAGGACCGCACTAGCGAATTCCGGGCGGCTGTGTCGTCACAGCTGCGCATCCTGGGAGGCCCTCGCCGGCCACAGCATCCAGAAAAAGCCGCCAAGTCGGCCAAATCGTCGTTCATGATCCATGCTTCGGCGATAGCTACGGATATTGCCGATACCACGGCGATGCTACAGCGATTGGCACAGTTGGCCAAACGGCGGGCCATGTTCGATGACAGGCCACAAGAAGTGACTGAACTGACTGAAGTCATCAAACAGAAAGTTAGCACGGTCAAAGAGGCCATCAGGGCACTGGAGCCGCTGGCGGCTTCAGCCGATGCTGCCGGGGGATCTGGCAGTGTATGGGCCTCTCGTAAGGGACGGGAACAAGTCGACCAACACAGCAGAAATGTCGTAGTATCTCTTCAGGGGAAACTGAAGGAGATCACCGGTGATTTTGCCGAAGTGCTCGAAGCGCGGAGTCGCAATATCCAAGCCACCCGCTCTCGTACTGACGCGTTTTTGGCGCCAAACTACTCGGTGGCACCAACTCCAGCTGCATCTAATCCGCTTTACCGGACCCCATCGCCGCAAAAATCCGCTCTCCCGGTATCGGAAGGATATAGTGAGAACCCATATGCCAATGCTGGGCTATCAATGACAGGTGGGGACGATGTGTTGGAGCTCCCCCAGGTTCAGGAGCAAGCCACAGTGTCTCTAGAGGACCAGCAGTCGTCGTACTTGAGCCAACGGTCTTCAGCAGTCGACGCGATAGAGAGCACCATCAACGAGCTGGGCTCGATGTTCTCCCAATTGTCGACAATGATCGCTGAGCAACGTGAGACCGTACAAAGAATTGATGCTAATGCCGAAGATATCTCACTCAGCGTGTCGGGGGCGCAACGGGAGATCATAAAGTATTATGCGCGAGTATCGTCAAACAGGGGTCTTATGCTCAAAAGCTTCGGTGTCATTCTGTTCTTCTTCTTCCTATGGGTGCTCATTTCATAGATAAGTGGTCGAAATGCTTGCCTATTTCATGGCCTAATTTAACACTAGTAGCACCTCTAACACCTTCCGTTCTTATTGATACTGTAGTCGACAGTCCAAATAATGTTCCATACAGTTTTTGAGGTATTTAATTCTGAAGTGACTATTTATGACCTTAAGTTAGTAGTTCCTGTAGTTTCCAGCTCTGCATTTAAGACTACTGAGAGTTGGTATCAGTGACTATATATATCCGTAACCCGATGGTTTTATAGGTATCAGATTCCATTCAAATATTTAAACCTAGAGTCAATGCATTTCGTAGTTCTAAAGTCATTTCTTTGCCTTTAGATTGATAACTTTCTCGAGGATTCGTATCAGCGGCTATATAGGCCTTGTAACCCGATAGTTTCTTTAATAATTGTCAAGCTCCATTCAAATATATATACTTACGAGTCAATGTTTCCTGTAGTTCTAAAGTCCTTTCTTCGCCTTTGGCTCGATAAATCTGTCGAGGGTTGGTGGCATGGTTATGCATTTTTAAGGGGGTGTCAAGTATCTACTATAATGAGTCCCAGGTGAAAGAGTCGTCACTTTACTTAACTTTAGTACTTTGGTAGTTGGTGTATCGTCTAAAATCTTATCCCAATGCCTTGTCTCTCGCCATCATAGTAATATCCCCTACTACTCTCTTCAGACCCTGAATAGTAGTAGCCATTTGTCACTTTTGATCCCGCTTTATGGGCTCCGACTGGAGTGCTCCGCAACCCCAGGGCTCTGAGTCGTATCGAGTACTGCAATATGCCCGAAAGCAGCTTTCCGAAATTGAAAGATATTCGTTGCGTAAACGGGAAATCACCGAGTTATCTCTAGCAGATCAGCTAGGGACCCAGGCCTATGGCCCAGGCACAGCAGTGTTACTGCGAAGTGGAAGGTTTTTCGCAGGCTACCCGGCTGGCCCGGCACCGGACATCGTTCCCAACATTGAGAAGGTAGTGACTTTCTTCAATGGTCGCTTGCGCACCGCACTGGCTTTGGATGATGCTGAGTGGCTCCGCATGTTGTTCCTGTCCATTGCGGCTACCACTGACGATGTGAGTGCTTCTAGCGATGTAGAGCATTTCTACATTGCCTATGATGATCTATTAGCTCTATGGACGCTGCTTATTGCTGCCTATGATAGCAATTCACGCGAAGGCGTCGTGGTTAAGGATGATGACCCTATAAACCACACGGTGGCCCAACGGCTCTTGGAGAGTGTAAAGGCTCCTATAGTAGGATTTGCTGCATTCAAGCAACTGTTAGAGGTATATCCAGGTATCACATCAGCCCTACATACGATATGGGACCAGTTGCTGTATGAAACATCGACGACATACCGAAAGCCTGAACAGCATTCCCGGGAGCTTCAAGGCCTTCCACGCGATATTTGTGCGGAGCTTCACGTAGTTTTAGGCCCGAAATTTGACCATGCATTACGCCTTTACAATGGTACTCGCAACGGGTTCTCAATGCGGGCGTTTGAGAAAGCAACGACGAAATGGCGTAGTCCATCGGTGCTAGTAGTTCAAGGAAGACCTATCAGTCGCAATAAGGCTGGATCTGAGATCGATACCTATATGCCACCGATTTACGATGCACCTGCTCGTCGTGACACGCGTCGTGTAGCATTTGCTATTTACGTGGAATCCTCGTGGAAAATGAGTGCCAAAGCATGTTTTTCGGAGCCTCAGAATACTCGGATAATCTCGTTGGCACCTGAGTTCCAGGTATTTGTCCCTAATGATGCTCAGCATACGGTATTCTTCTCGCCCCAAGTAGGCATTGGTGCCGGAATGCCCCCTCCACAGCAGAAACAGACTCCTCGACATACACATTCTATTGTTTTAATGTTGGATACGGCTCTAGAGCATGGCGTATTTCGACACCTGGGAACATCTGGAAAGCATCTTAAATCCCAACTGAAGACCAACACCCTATCTCCTATGTATGAGTATCGATTTCTCATTGACCATGTGGATGTTTATGGACTGGGAACTGCCGCCGATCTTGAGAACGCACGAAAAGCCTGGGAATGGGAGGATCGTGAAGCTTCGCGGCGTCAGGGGGTTAATGTTGGTATATCTGAGGATCGTGCTATCCTAGAATTGGCAGGGCTAGTGGGTCAATACCACCAGCGGCGGTCAGATTAAGTATATTAGGGCTTCACAGCAATAAATTATGGGTCTAATCTGCACGGATCAAGCAGCCATCTCGGCCTCCAACTGTCTCAACGCTTCTTCCTCGTCCTGGTCTTCCTCCTGTGCTGCCGGTTTTTCAGTAGATGCAGCGGGTAGGTCCGGAAGGGCTGAAGCTGGTGCACGCCCTGCGCCAACCATACGTTCGTCTAAAGCCTCCTGTTCGAGTTGTTCAAGATCAGCTTCAAGCTCGTTGTCATCAACTTCCTGTAACGGTCTCGAAATAGCATCGGAAATCTCATCACCAAGCGCAACCTGGTCGCGAATATCGTCCATGGTTTGGTCCAATTTGTCGACATCCATGCCTTTATTGATGTGGCGCATGGCGTCCGCGCCCTGTTGCATGACCTTCATAGTCTCACGATTGAGATTTGCGGATTCCACAGCTCCCAGCTGTTGCTCAAGCGTGATCAGTTGGCCCTGGACCTTCTCCAGTTCCTCCTCGTACTTCTTCTTGCGTCGAAGTGCAGCGCGAGCCCCAGCTTTGTTGGTAGTAACCAGTTGGCGTGCAAGGCGATCTTGCTGGTCCCGTTTCTCTTCAAACGCTTGCTCCCGCTTCACTAGAGTCTCCATATGTGTTCGTAGTTGTACAATCGCCTCTGTGGTCGCATTCTTACGACTGCTACGGCCCCACCACCCCATATTGAACATCGGTCAGTGGCAACGAAACCCCCGCTGACGAAGCCAAGCCACTGGCGGGGAAGTAATCTTTGGCATTGACGAGTATCACCGCCATAGGCCTCTTGGGAACCCAGGAATGGGTCTCATTGAAGATGAGCTGGCAAAGCTGGATACATCGATTCCCCACACGTCCATTGGGAAGTTTGTTGAGGTGCCAGAGCCCCAGATGTCGGCTGTGATCCGCCCACCTAGTGATGCCGATCGCATTCTCCAGCTTGATGAACTGGGTCTCCTGGCCTCGCAGACTTCCAAAATGCGTAATAGCTGGGTCCAGCTTGAGTCTGAACTCCAGTCAGTGTATATAGCAACAGAAAGGCGCCGTAATCGACTTGCTGCGGAGGCACGTACGATTGCTCAAAGAGTTAGTTAGTTGGTTAGTTGGCTTGGGTTTGTTTTATGATATTTTATTTTAATGCTTCCACGTGGTTGTGTTCTCACTTTAATTTACTGGTTGGTGTAATGTTGACTTCAACCGGGAGATCCATTCATAACAGTGAACAGGTATTCCTCAAATCTGCACGAGTTGACTTTTCTCTCTACGAATGTATCTACTTAGACATAACTACGTATCATTAGTGTCCATGACCTACAATTAGTTTCCGGGTATATTACAGAAAACTAGTCTCAGATCCCCGACATCAGTTTCATATCCTGACACGCTAATTCGGAAAACGGGCCCAGCATGTCCGCATATAACAGATATTAATTTCGATGTGTATGTGATTCTACCGGTTTGCAAAAAGATAAGTGGATGGATGCACGTAAAATAAAATATAAAAAAATAAAACCTAACAAAAAAAGGTCCTGCCCGGACTCGAACCGGGGTTATCGGAAACTTCTGAATCATCAGAATCCGAGGTGATAACCAACTACACTACAGAACCGATTTATGCGCGCTTCAGTCGGGCTACTAGTGACCTGTCGGCATTGTCATAGCCATTTACACTTGCTACCTTCGGAAGCATTAATACACTATATTCGGGCGATCACTTGGTCATGACTGTGCCTTTAAAGGCAATTGCTTCATTTGGTATTGTTGGAACCGGGGGACCTATCAGCATCCATGCATAAGTCGGCATTCCACCCAGGTGGGTTTGCCCCAGTGGCTGCTGGATTCTATCCGAATTAATTCTGTATAACTTATATCGATTGCAACTCGCGCGGTATTTTTCATAGTTATCTTCATAAAGTTCCGGTTGATTTCCCGTTCGTTCCCACGCCTCCCGGGAAGCCGGCAAACTCCCCCTTACGCAATCGCTGAGAAAGCTTCCACCACTGAACTAAATTTTGCACTTGAGAGGGCATTCCTGGCCATGAGCGAATTCGGGCGCTACGTGCCGGAGCATCGGCGTACCGGCTTCAAGAATAGAGGTCAGTTCAGTGTGGACGCACTGCGCAGACGGCGTGAAGAGGCCCAGGTCGAGATCCGGCGGAACAAGCGTGAGGAGAACCTTGCCAAACGCCGCAATCAGGAGAGCCTGGGGCCATCTGATGAGGATAGCGATGATGACGGGGCCACTGTTTCGTACGGTGGAAGCCCCTTTGGCGATGCCCAGTTTGCGTCGGAACTGCCAAAGTACCTGGAAGACGCATATAGTGATGACCCTGAGCGGTGGCTATCTGCAACCACCAAGTTCCGGCGCATTTTGTCGCGGGAGCGTAACCCCCCGCTCAAGAAAGTCGTGGATAGTGGTGTGGTGCCCAGACTGGTGGAGTTTTTGAAGGTGGAGTCGCACTGGAACTTGCAATTCGAGGCGGCTTGGGCCCTAACTAACATCGCCAGTGGTAGTATTGAGGAGACCGCGGCCGTCATTAATGCCGGTGCAGTTCCCGTTCTGGTGAAACTGCTGGATTCCCCCCATGTTCAGGTTCAGGAACAAGCGGTATGGACTCTCGGTAACATCGCCGGTGATTCGACTGAGTGCCGTGATATGGTGATTGAAGCCGGTGCACTGGAGCCTATGATTCGGTTGTTGGATTCGAAACGCTTGGCGTTGGTTCGCAATGCCACGTGGACCATTTCCAACTTCTGCCGTGGCCGAAACCCGTCTCCTAACTGGGATCGGATCCAACATGCGCTGCCTGCGTTGGCTAAGATGTTATATCACAATGACGAAGATGTACTTGCTGATGCCACGTGGGCAATCTCGTACCTCTCCGATGGCGCCAATGAGAAAATACAGGCCGTCATCGACTGTGGGATCCCACGTAGGCTTGTGGAGCTGCTGGAGACCAGGAATAACTCCCTGCTCAGCCCCGTCATTCGTACTTTGGGCAATATTGTCACCGGAAACGATTCGCAGACCCAGGTGGTTATCAATGCTGGTGCTTTGCCCAAATTGCTCCATGTTCTCGGCAACCGGAGTGAAAGTATCCGCAAGGAGGCGTGCTGGACGCTTTCGAACGTCACAGCCGGTAGTTCAGAGCAGATCCAGGCGGTTATTGATAACAACCTGATTCCTCCGCTTATTGATATCATGGCCCATGCCGAGTTTAAGACCAAACGCGAGGCGTGCTGGGCCATTTCTAACGCTACGTCGGGTGCCCTCAATAACCCCGACCAAATGCGTTATCTGGTCAGCCAGGGCTGTATCAAGCCTCTGTGCGACTTGCTGAATACCGTGGACTCGCGAGTGGTTGGTGTGGCTCTTGATGGACTTGATAATATCCTTCGTGTTGGTGAATATATGAAGGATACCACCAACAGTCCTGTCAATGAGTATGCTCTGTATATCGAGGAAGCTGGTGGTGTTGATAAAATCAACGAATGCCAGACCAGTCCCAACGAACAGATTTACACCCGTGCCTACAACATCATCACAAAGTACTTCTCTGACGATGATGGTGGCGTGGAGACTGGGCTTGAGCCCCAGGCGGCCGGCGACATGTTCGGGTTTGGCCAAACCCAGCAGCCGCAGGGTGGGTTCCAGTTTTAATATATTGCATTCGTTGGTAGCCTAGATTCATTACGGAGTATGTCGCTATGATTGCTTTTGAGAGGAAACATAGATAACTGCTGGGGGGGGTCGATATATAGGAATCCTGACCTCCATTAGCGGTGTGTATCTGTGAATACACCCTCTCTTGGTGTATATTAGAATTATATGGGTCAGTATACCACTGGGAAGATTGTGTATAGGGGCGGCATTGATGTATTATATCCCCTGTCTGTATATGATATGCCAAGTATTCTGTTCTCCATTAGCACTCTTGATTGTCTATGGATACATTCTCTTGGTGTATATTGTAATTATATAGGACAGTATACCATTCGGAAGATTGTAGACAGGGGTGGATTGGTACTATATCTCTAACATGGTATAACAAGTATTCTGTGCTTCGTTGGCACTCTTGATTGTCTATGAATACACTCTTTTGGTGTATATTGTGATTATATAGGACGGTATGCCATTTGGAAGAAGGTGTAGAGGGGTGGATTGGTACTATACCTCTAATATGATATATCAAGTGTTCTATACGTAATGTGTATGTAGTGCATAAGGACCTGACTTCAAAATAGAGTATAGTTATTGGCTCTAGGTTAGGATTGTGGCTTTACTGTTTCCAAAGTTACCAAAGACTAGACTCAAGATCGGCAAAAAAAAAAGTACTTCCAATTGACACGCAGGGCAAAAAATGCGTCGACCCGGATTCGAACCGGAGGCTCCTCGATGGCAACGAGAAAGGTTACCCCTACCCCATCGACGCTTTCCATTTCCGCTTGGCCACTCCGGCCAAGCTACTGCGTTGATTGGAGCCAGACGATCGGAATTATATTTAAGCACCTGCTTGAATTTTTGGAAATTTCTTTTATTGATAGTGTTTTAACAAGTGATCACTGCATCTACTATCCTCTAGTTATCAATTGCATCTTATTTTTACAGTGGATTGCCAAGTTAGGCCCAGATTCAGCGCATACCTACTCTAGAGTTACTATCCAGCTTGGTAGCATTACTACTTGGTGATAGATATCTTCTTAAAATTTCCATAATAGTAATCTGGGTGGTCATTCAATTTATGTGGGTCGTTGTTCAGCTTGTACCGCAAGTGTGGTGTCGTCTGATACGTTCCCGCGGCATGACCTTTCATTGGGGTATGGTTATCTCACCTACCCCCAGCCCCTTTATCTGAGATAGAATGGGTCTATAATACCCATAGTATATTTTACAGCTCTGATATTTGTAGTGTTCAATGATTAGCTCTTTCTCTACCTGGGCCCGACACGAGTATCCAGGATGCGTGCACTCTTTAATGTGTGCAGGTCGTGTATCGGATTGTATGTGTGATTATATTCGGTAAGTGTGTTTATTTGCAGTGTCGACTCGGTGATCGGGTTGTTGCATCGTACCTTATCGGCATAATGGTCGTATTTATTATACCTTCCAGTGATATATACGCTCTTATGCAACTCTATTGTGATACCATAATGCGAGAGTTCGGATAAATACGGCGGATGTCAACTCATGGTTTAATTCACCCAACATACCAACATATACATAATAGCTCCACAATTGATATAGTAGAGGCGTAGATAGAAAGTGGCACAAAATATGACCACAGAACTTATCAGTGATCACATGATCTGAATGCTGATCAGAAACCACAGCGGATTGAATAACTCGGAGTGTTCACAAGCGAAAGCTGTTATAAGACATTTATCATGACCAACTAACCGAGAAAATGCATCTCATTGAAACAGGGTCGCCAAACCCAGAAAAGACAATTAGGGAACCACATTTAGCTTGAATAGATATAACGGACGACTGATCTAAGTAAGATGATACATTATATACCATTCACACATTCACCAAGAAGGGGGCACGACCATTTTACAATAGTCTGGTCAGCTGGTATTTTAGGAACAGGGACTTGTTCATACCGAACTAAAGAGGTGCTTACTTGCCGGGAGTGAGGAGTCTTATAATCATACAAGGAGGTATATTAGTACTTACAAGTAGAGTTCACACCACGATTAACGATGCTTAAGACAGAAAAGCCGGGTCATATTTATTTCTTATATTCATATAACCTCTTGTCTATAAATATCAACCAGGGCTGATATCCATAATCAACTCGCAAGGTTTGACATAATGGTCAAGCGGGAATGAAAAGCGTCGATGGGGTAGGGGTAACCTTTCTCGTTGCCATCGAGGAGCCTCCGGTTCGAATCCGGGTCGACGCATTTTTTTGCCCCGCGTGCCTATGGTACCAAGCCGCATTCATCTGCTCCTATATATTTTTGTTGAACTATTGACAGACTATACCTACACTGTGATTATTAGAGTCGAATGTAGACTAGGCTTAGGGCTTACATCACACCTTTCCCGCAGGAGTGCGAGCATACTCCATGGTACATTTTTAGAAGTGCGTACACTAATACACTTGTGATGTGTATGCCAGAACGATACCAGTAGTGCGTATTGAAAGTATACCAGGAGTGCGTACACCATTACACTCGTGATGCGTACACCATAACGACCAGTAGTGCGTAGTGAAAGTATATCAGAAGTGCGTACACCAGTACTTGTGATGTGTACACCAGAAGTATACCCGTAGTGCGTACACCATAGGTGCATCAGAAGCGCATATTGCAACACAGTATGTGCATGATATGTACAGACACTATGCAATATTTTTACGCATTTTTATCGAAAATAATCTACACTGTAGTAGCGCACAGACGAATATGCATATATATATATATCTGAAGCATATGTACAAGGTGCGTGCGTCGAAGCCGCAAAAGATTAACTGAAGAGATATAGTTGACCAAGCCATAGAGTAGTTCATATTGTGGCAACAGATCATATATCCAAGACACTATATTAGGATTGGGTCGAACTATCATTGATCCGGGATTTTCTAGTTTTCACAGTGGGATTATCTTAAGATCCAAAAACCGAGGTTACAACAGCCGCTCAGGTGGCCCAGCAGGATAGGACGCGTCGATGGGGTAGGGGTAACCTCTCTCGTTGCCATCGAGAGGCCCCCGGTTCGAATCCGGGTCGACGCATATCGACGCCGTGTCCATTCTCTTTTTGTTAGGTCCAATATTTTTAGAATTTGGGGACTAACGATTGTTTTTTTTTTTGTTATGGCCACGAAAGGATCGTTAATTATACAACATTATATATTAGTTCACAATCGTATGTTAGCAGCGCCTCTGGTGAATGGCTAGCGGGATTCCGGGATAGGAGAATTGTAATACGGGATCCCGCGTTTTATGATTTGAGTATGAATGAACAGGGAATCCATGGAAAGTGCGATATATGGTCAATCAATACCAAATCCACCAACGTATATGTACCACCTACCTATCAAGTCATAACACAACGCTATTTAGGATCTTATCATGACTCTAAAGCTAATATAAGATTGTCCCGAGGCCATCGAAACTAAGAACACCATCCTAATCCCGGACCGTACACATGTATAATGTATGAATGCTCAGACGAGGAACCCGTCAGATACCCAGAGCTGACTAGACAGAATCTAGCATCATGGATCACTTCGATAGAGTGAACTGATTATCGAGTAACCAGAGCGTTTAGAGAGCGTTTAGAGAGCGTTAGCGTGTTCAAAATGAAAACATACTAGACTAAATCTAGCATCATAGGATCACCCCGAGAGAATGAACTAATTATCAAGTACACTACAGCGCTGGTGTGGTCAGAATGAAACCACACTAGCATCATAGGATCATCCCGACAGCAGTCTACAGTGAAACCCTCTGAAGGTAGGTCAATCGTGTCAACTTTGCAACCGATAGAGTCTGTGTACAAGCATCTACCATCTTATCGAACTTGAACTTCTACAAGCTCGTATTATTACCAGCAGTATCCATTGTAGACATATTCTACCCTCCAAAGAGCATAAACATCAGTTGGGAATCAGACTGGTGCAATTATCACCAAATATGAAGAATCCAGGAATAGCGCGGGAATGAAGAAAGGTCATAATGACTCGAGCATTTCACTGAACGCCATTGAAGGAATATATCTATCCACTAACCAACGAATGGTACGCAAGCATCCAAATAGATTATATCAAATCAGACAGGAAATAGACCAGAATTTCAACCCAGTCCAACCAAATATTAGACCATTTCACTGAACGTAACATTTAGCCGCAAGTTAATGAACCGCATGCAAACATCCAGATATATTACCCCAAATTCGCTAGAACACAAACCAGAACTTCAACCTGGTCCAACAAAAGATAAGAGCATTTCACCAATCGTATCATTCAAAAAATAAATATAACCACCAATTAATGAATGACAAGCAAATATTCAAATATATTACCCCAAATCACTTAGAACACAACCCCCAAACTCAACCCGATCCATCCAAAAGATGTTGAGCAGTCAGTCGACACCAGAATCAATTAAAAGACGTCCACACCAACCCCCAACAATTAATACCAACATAATAGCAACAACATCTACTTATTTCCATTCTAATAACATCTAATTTCCATAGAATATCTGCAAAAGGTTGTATATCAAATATTTCACCTTACGACCATTCTGTGCTGTATCGCAAGGCCACCACAAAGAAATTTCGGGTTGACTAGAACCACAAGCATCGAATCACGAAATTAAACCGAAAATTCAGCGGCAAGATGCCCCCACAAACGCTGGATCGCGGCCTAAAAAGGACCCCACCTAAAGGCCGCTTGACTAAGACCTTTAATGGACGCGACGCCGCCGGATCTGGCAGCGCTAGTGAGCCGCCTGATGGCGGTTCCAGCGTATGAGCGTGCGCGCGAGTTAGAAGTTGTTAGATCCCGCGGATGGGAGCGTCCCCGGGGCGATTTGCGCCAGTGGACGCCGCTGCTGGAGTGCACTGCGGGCGATTTGACGGCGGTGGTTGCACGGCATTCGCTGGATGCTGAGGACTTCAGTAGCGTCGCGGTGCTTGAACCGGCCGAGGAATCGGGCGTTTGCGCTGTTTTGGACTTCTGGACGCTGCTAGTGGAGCACTGCACCAGTCGTGGTAAGTTTCCCGCTGCTGGCGAGCATGCGGTGCGTGCGCTAGTGCTGGTGGCCAATCCGCGGGTTGTGCTGAGCGGCATGCGATTCGTGGCCAAGTTCTATTCGTGGATGAGTGCTGGTAGATTGCCTGGGCCGTTCCGTGAACTGGCAGTAAACCTTGCCGTTGGCGCGGCGGGCGAACTGGCCTCAGAGCCGGTCACGCTGGCCGGATTCGTCGCCCAGATGGCTTCGGAGAATGTTCCCCGAGGCAGAGTGGCCGCACGAAAGCGTGCAGACTTTTTGAGCATTGCCAGCACCGATTACGAGCGGCTGGCACTTCAGGCATATGCCGTGGCTGTAGCAGCATGGGACCTGCGCCCAGCGGCAGCATTTGAAGCCCGCGTTCTGGGCCCTAATCCCCAGGCGTTGCAGGCCAGCGTGGATCAGGTAGGACGACCTGAAACGGCCCCAGAACTCAAGGCAGAGCTGCTGGGCGCCGTGGCCGATTTCCTGGCTAGCGGGCGTGATGGGCGCACTGGGCGTGTTGTGCGGCAGCTGAGGCTCTTTGAGCATGTTCCAGGGCTCTTTGAACGGGCTCTGTCCTGGCAGAACAACGAGGAGGCCACGCGGCTGCTGGAGTGTGTTGCGTTCGCACCATCGGCTACACTGGTGAGTGTGGGCCTGATCCCGTTGCTGGTTGACCTGGTAGTGGATTCTCCTGATGATCCCGTGCTGTTAAGGCCCAAATGTGCCATTGTGAGCATACTCCAGCATGCCGTGGTGGTTGGCGGTGGAGACGACGTTGTAGCCAGCGTTTTGGAGCCTGTGGATGCACCGCAGCGATTGCTAGATGCGCTACTGCGGCAAATACGAAGTGCGCTCGATGCCAGGCTCGTAGAACAGCCGCCAGATCTGTGTGTGGTCAACTACAACCTGAGCTACCACCGTGTACAGTACCTCAAGGCGCTCCTAATTCTTTTCTCGAACATGCTGCTGTATCGGCGGACCCCAGGGCTTGTTTCCGTGGTACTCCAGTCCCCCCTGGTCGCTGAATGCGTGCAAATCTGTGGCAATGGTGCCTACCGCCTTGGATCGCACGTCTTGCTGTTTGCAGCACAGCTTCTGGCGACCATGAGCGAGTGTGAGCCATCGTGCCTGGCCAACGAGCTGCCTGTGCTTCTAAAAATGCTCCCCTCACTGTTTGAACTGGGCCCCCGGTACCTAGAGGCCACGGTGCTGGTGGTGGCCGCGTGTGAGACGCACTTGCCGCGGCGTGATGGCTTTGTGGAGCGCATCATGGCTGCCACCGAGCAGCTGGATCTTCGCCAAGACGGTATTGACTTCCCGCTGACCCCGCAGAACCCCGTGTTCTCGCCTGGCGCTGGCGCTGAGGCGGCGGTGGCAGCCCACGTCGATGCTGTTGTTCTGCACGCTGTGAGGCTGCTTGGTGATGCCAATGAAGCCGGGGCTACCAATGTTATGCTAAAATTACCGCTATATCTCGAGCAACTGCTGCTGGGGCCCGCCATGGACGCGATTCTCGACGCATGGTTGGCACGAAGACCCATCGAGGGGCTGCTGCGCGTGCTCACGCAGTGTCCCGTGGAGCCAGCGGCCAAAATCACCCACGACTCTGCGCAAAGCAGGCTGATGCACGGCGTGCTGGTGTCGCGAGCATCCACCGTGGCCGATATGCTGTTCGACGCGCTCGCCGCGCTCTCCCCCACGGACTTGGGGGGTTCCAGCTACCGCCAAAGCAATGGTGCGCGCCAGTTCGCCGATGCGGCCGCGCTGGTTGCGTTTGCTACCGGGTTCCGCGACGAGTGGGCCGACACTGACCCCAAGCCGATGGTGCAGTCGTTCGTGGACCACCACGCGCGGCTCGTGGGCCCGCTGGCCCAGACGTACGTGTGGATGCTTCTGAACGACGAATTGAGCCAGAACCACGAGCAGGGCGTGCCGGCGTTCTGGTACATCTGGCTCGAGAAGACTGACTGGCCGCTCACCGTCGGCTCTGCGCTGGGGCAGCTTCCGCGGTGTCTTGCTGACGGGGTTCTGGCCGTGCTGGCACAGTTCCAGGCTCATATGGATGTGCTGGACACGCGGAAGCCGCAATTGGACGCGCTAGTGCGGTTTGTGACCGAGGTCGTGGGCGACCACAGCGCTATAGCCGCGGAACTGGTGGCTTTAGGCGGTGTTACAGGTCCCCATGGACTGGTGCAAGTATGTTTGGACGCGTGTAGACGTGCCACGCCCCTTGCGCACGTCCAATCAGCCTGCGTATCATTGCTACGCACGGTTCTGGCCGAGGGCGCTACAACGCAAGTAGAGCCGGTCGTGGCGCTGTTTAATGAGCCCGCTCTCGATGCTTCTGCCGGTGCGGAGCTGATGCGCGTGGTGTTCGACGTTGTGGTGCCTCTCGACGATGGAAAGGTGCCCGAAGCCATGTTCCGTGTCGAGAACCCTGCTGTGCTGTCGGCAATGGTCGAGCGGCTGCGTGATAACGACCCCGTGGACGTGAACGCATTTGCTCCGCGCTTATTGAAGCTGTATCACCGCAATGTGGGCACCCAAGCGCTGCATCTCATGACCACGATCCTCGACAAGGGCCCCGCGCTGCCTGCAGCACAGCTAGCGCATTATTGCGACCATATTTTGGATGCCTGGGATGCCCAGGACCCCGCATGGGTGATCCAGGCCAGCCGGGCGCTCCGCAGCTCGATTCTGAGCATGGCCGCAGCCGCTGGAGCCGGCTTTGAGCCCCATGACCGGCTGTCTACGGTGCTTGTGCGCCGTCTGGCACGCACGCTGATGCTTCTGGAGTCCTCTACGCAGGTATTAGAGCCTTTACTGCGGCTTTTGACCACCCTGGTGACGTTCTCGCGCCAGGCTGCCTCCTCGGTGGCCCACTCTGGCGTAGTGATCACCACGATCCGGCGCCTGACGGGCTCTGAGGACCTTAGCACGATCGGGCCACTGCTTCAGGGGCTCGTGCGGAGCATTGTGGAGAGCGACGCTGGCTACGCGAGTCTACTGGCGTCGACGATCCAGCTGTGGTTTGCCGAGCGCCGCAGACACCCCTACGACCGGTACTTGCACCACAGTTTCCCGCAGCGGTTCATGCAGCGCAAGCTGCAAGTGTGCCGCGAAGTCGTGCGCTATGGCGTTCTGAGTGATGGCGACAAGTTCTGGTGGGACCCGGCGAGGCGCGGCATCCCCGAGATCGCCAGCGTGGATGCTGCGGTGGTTCGAGCCACCGTGCGCGAGTTAGTGAGGTTTCTGGAGCTTGGGCTTGCGCCAGTGGACCGGGATTCGCCGGTTCCGTTGGCATCTAGTTCGGGCGTGGTTCAAGGCGTGGTTCGGGGTGCGGTCTCGACGGGTTCTGGGGGTAGTTCTGGGGTCGCAGCAGCGAGTTCGGCCACCGCCACAACGACTGATACTGCCTCGCACTCCTCGCACACGGAAGAACCCGCAAATGTCCCGCAAGATGAGCCCATGGACGCGCCCGAGCCCGAGACCGAGCTGGACGCGGCCAGACACCGCCAGACCGTGGTTACTGCCGTGCTGGGCGACCTGGCCCCGCTCTACGGCTGTGTGCGAGACGTTCTGGCCGAGTCCGAGCCCGCGATCCGGGCGCTGGTGCTCAATCCGCGTGCTGGCCGCGCGGGGTATCCGGCGCTCGCTGCGCTGGCGGCCCCTGCGGCAGATGAGGACGAGACGAGCGCCCAAGTGCAGGACACGGCGCGAGCTGGCGCTGCGACGCTGGTTCGCGTGCTAAGCAGCGTTCTGGACCGGCCAGAAGTCGATGCGGCCGTGCTGGGCGGTGTGGCCGATGTTCTGACCGGGGTTGTTCGCCAGCGCAGCGCCACCCCGGCCATGCGCGAGCTTGTGCTTCGCCACGGCGTGTTTGCACGCTTCCTGGCTCGATACCGCGACGCTGATCTCGACGGAGGCTCCGACGCGCCGGCCTCGTTGCCAGTGGCCGGCTGGCGGGTCAAGGTTCTGCGTCTGTTCCAGGCCATGGCGGACCTGGACGAGCGCCGAACCGCGTCCAGCGAGCCCGGCGTCGATATGGACGTGGATTCGCTTGGATCTCTCGACGGGTCGCTCGACGGGTCCGAGGTGGACGATGCCGAGGCCGATGAGGCGCTAGAAGCCGCCGAAACGGCCCAGGAAGACGCCAACGACGTCGAAATGGACGATGCCTCGGACTCGGAGGCCTCTGAAGCGTCCGAGTCCTCCGACCACTCCGATAGCATGGGCTCGGAATGGGTCACCACCGAGTCAGACCGCGCTCGCCGCTCGTTCCGCAACTCCACGCTGGGCGCGCTCGAGTCGTCGGGCAGCGAGACGCCCGATTCGGCGGCAGAAGAGTCTGCCCGCGAGATCGACGAGCTTGCCGACCATCCCTCGGACGATGAGCCGGTGAGTGACGATGAGCCCGGCTCCGAGGAGGGCTCGGACATCTTTTCGGGCGATTCTATGGAGTACTCTGAGTCTGGCGATAGCGAGGACGACGTGTATGACATTGGAATGGACTCTCTGGATGATGTGGAGGTTGTTCCGCTGGAGAGTGACAGTGAGATGGGGAGTGATAGCGAAGCCAGTGACGCCAGCGACGCCAGGGACGCCAGCGAAGCCAGCGAAGCCGGCGAAGAAGAAGCTGAGAGTGTCAATGAGACTGCAACGGGCGCTGGATCTGGTGCTGAGGTCGTAAATGACCATGAGCCCCAGGAACAGAACGATGCTGAGGTGGAAGTAGCCTTGCCTCTCAGAGGTGTGGGCCACGTCACCGCGTGGGACCCCGCCATGGCGCTCGCTCCCGCAATGCTGGGCCCGCTTCAGGGCCTTCGAGCCATGCTAGAAGCAGGGATGGCTGCTCCACCCGCGGATCGCGCTCTGGACGAGCCCCGCTACATGCTAGAGGCCCCTGATGAGGACGCGTTAATGTGGGTGCGTGATATGCCATGGCATGAGCTGTTAGAGGCGGAAGCACGCCAAGCTCAGCCCGACCAACACCCGCCGTCTGAAAACAGAGAATCGGCTGCCCCAGACTTGAACGGGCTAAGTGGACTCAGCAGACTGCTTGGCGGGCTGCGTGGGCTGAGTTCATCTTCAGGCCAAACCTCAGGCCATGCTGGCTCTTTGAATGCCAACACTACGGGTCTTGGGCCAAGTGGCCTTGGGCCTAGTGGTCTTGCTGGTCTTTCCGGTTCTACCGATTCGAATGGGCTTGCAGGACCTAACACTGGTTCGAATGAAGCTGCTAATGCTAACACTACAAGTGTGACTGGGCCTGGACCTGCTGGACCTGCTGGACCTGCTGGACATGTTGGGTCTACTGGACTTGCTGGGCCTACTGGACTCAATGGACCCATTGGACCCGATGGTCTCACCAGTTCTAATGGTCCTGGCCTTGCTAACACTACTGATACTGATCCTGACACTGATCCTAATGGCTCTAATGGCTCTACTGGTCCTACTGGTCCTACTGGTCCTACTGATCCTACTAGCCTTACCACTCTTACTGCTTCTCATGAATCTACCCACCCTTTCACGGCCACTGAGGCCACTAATGCCCCCATTAACCCCGTAAATGACTTCAGAGGGCCTGAAAATGGCCCTCAACCCGCCCAACCCGCGCACCTCACACACCTCACACACCCCGCACAAACCGCACCCGCCGTGAACCACCCGCCCGACCCGAACACCGAACTCCTCGTGACTGACGCGGCTCTGGAAACCCTCATTCGCATGCTTCTGTTCCAGACTGACGACGACGAGCTCGGGCTTGTTGCCGATGTCATTGGACGGAGGCCTCCCGAGACTGTGCTGGCCGCCCTGGTGCCGGTGCTGGAGAATGCGTCCGCAGGCCATCCCTCGCGGGGACTCTGCGGCGCTGGCGGCATCGACGACCGAAGCGCGGCCCCGCTGGCCGTCGCAAACACTCTCGTGCTGCTGCAGCGGCTGGCCCGGCGGCTTCGCGGGCTGTGGAGCCTCGCCATCGCGTCGCCGCGCTACCAGGCCGCGCTGATGGGGCTTCTGGAGCAGCCACTCGTGCGCGACTCTGCGCGGCTGCTCCCCCGCGCCGCCGCAGTGCTGGCGGATGCCGTGGCCGACTCACGCAGCCTGCCCGGGCTCACCGAGCGCGTGGCGCCGTTTGTGAGCGTTCTGGGCGCGCCTGCGTGCAATAAAGACGTGTTCGCGGCGCTGATGCGCGTGTTCAGCCTCGCCCCACCGCTCGAAGCGCTGTTCAACGAGGCCAGGGCCGCCCGCGACGCCGTGGCCCAGGACCTGGCCTCGCCCGCTGCGGTTGTGGCCTCGCGCGTCCCGAACTTGCCGTGGCATCAAACGTGGCTTCTGCGCGTGCTCACCACGCTCAGAGACCTCGATCCAGAGGTGTGGCGCACCGTCGAGCGCCTCGACCTGTTCCCGGTATGGACGCAGATGGAGGCGTGTCTGGGGGTTGGCGAGGGCTACCAACGCGTGTTCTTCCACACGTTGCTGCTTCCGCTCGTTGAAACCGTCGCGCTGGCTGTCCAGGTCGTCGAGAAGGCCCAGAACGCGTTCTCGCAGCGGGTGCAGGCGTTTCTGCTCTCGTTCTGTGCTGAGCACCGCCAGGTGATCAACCGGCTGCTGCGCAATAACTTAAACCTGCTCACGGGCTCGCTGGGCGTGCTGGCGCGCGACCACCACGTGCTGGACTTCGACATCAAACAGGCGCACTTCTACCGGCTTCTGGAGCGAGATGCTCGGCCCTGGGGCGCGGTGGAGGTTTCTCTGGTGGTCCGGCGCGAGGAGGTGCTCGAGGACTCGTTCCGCGAGCTGCTGGCGCTCAACGAGGCCGACGAACTCAAGGCGCACCTGTCCGTGGAGTTTGTGGGCGAAGAAGGCGTAGATGCCGGCGGAGTATCGCGGGAATGGCTCGATCTGGTGGCTAGAAGACTGCTCAGTCCCGACTACGCGCTGTTCCTGCCCACAGTGCCCGGGGCTGCCGTGTTCCAGATCAACCCGCAGTCTGCGGTCCACCCTGCCTATCTGGACTACTTCTTCTTCACGGGCCTGGTGATCGGAAAGGCCATGTATGACCGCAGAACCATCAACTGCTACTTCTCGCGCGTCGTTTACAAGTTCCTGCTCGGAAGAGCCGTCGATCTGGCCGACATGGAGGACGTAGACGAGTCCTATTACAAGTCCCTGGTGTGGATGCTGGATAACTCGATCACAGACGTGGTTTCCGAGACCTTCAGCGTCGTGGAGGACCATTTCGGAGCGCGCAAGACCGTCGAGCTCGTGCCCAATGGCGCCAACATCGACGTCACCGACGAGAACAAGGCCGAGTATGTGCGTCTCGTGGTCGAATACAAGCTGATCACGAGCGTGCTGGCCCAACTGCAGCAGCTCCGCCGTGGTTTCCATTCCATCATTGATCCCACTTGGGTGCAGTACTTTGATGAGCACGATCTGGAGCTGCTGATCTGTGGCCTGCCCAACATCGACATCGAGGACTGGCGCCGCAACACCGAGTACGTGAACTACACGGCGAGTTCGCCGCAAATCCAGTGGTTCTGGCGTGCTGTCGAGTCGCTGGGCCAGGACGAGCGTGCCAAGCTGTTGCAGTTCGCTACTGGCACGTCCAAAGTGCCGGTCCATGGCTTTGCGCACCTCGAATCCACGAGCGGAGGGCCCGGGAAGTTCACGATCCACAGAGAATTCGGCAGTACTAGCCGCCTACCATCGTCTCACACCTGTTCTAACCAGGTGACGTTGCCAGCATACGAAAGCTATGAGAAGCTACGGGCGGCATTATTCAAGGCGATCACGGAGGGGCATTCGGGCTTTGGATTTGCGTGAGTGAAGGTTGACTTAACGTTGACTTAACGTTGTGATTTCAGGGTTGTAACAGGAGATCTGGAGACGATTTGGAGGTGATTTTATGAGGAGTTGGAGATGATTTGAGGAGTACATTTGGTGATCTAGGGCTAAGTTGGTGATTTCTACGTGGTAAACCTGGGTACAAAGCCGATTCGTACTTGATTCGTCTTGATTCGTCTTGATTTGTCTTGATTCACGAATTCATCTTGATCCAGGATGGCTTACACTCGAACACTGCATCTTGCAACGTCATACTAACGCGGTCATACAAGAACTATTTCGGCTGATACAAAGCTGGACATTTAGACTAATCACGTCCAGTGTCTACGTGCCTTCCTATACATTGTTTGCATACAAATCTATTACCGCAATGCGTAACCGTGCTCAGCGTGCGCTTACCAATCGGCATGAATCTGCGCATACGCGTACCCCACAACGCGTCTTGTGCGCTGCAACCCCTAACGGCCCGTGTCCTGCCATCACAATGGCTATCGACTCCGGGTTTAGGACTGCGAGCTTCGCCGTTCTGTGTATTGCATTTGGTGGCCATTGTCCTTGGCCGCTCATGGTTTGGGCCCTGGGCCAGTCTGCATGGGTTGCTCTGCTCCACATCGACCCCCCTCGCGCCCATTATCTCGATGAGTTCAGTGGTTTAACCGCAGGATTGTTGGCGTACGTGCTATTTGGCATGATGCTGCGGCTTTTGTCTCGGCCAGGGCTCTTTGCTTTTGCTGGGAAGTCGGTTGGCCGTGCTCCCGATATTGGGCCTAAATTCACTTGCAATAGCATTGAGTCTGAGTCCGCTTGTGGAATTGGGCCTGATATGAGCTCAGTTACTTGCAATGGGCCTTCAATTAAGATGGAGAGTGATCTTGAAGCTAAGCTCGACATTGAACCTATCGAACCTAAACCCGACACCCAGGATGAAATCAAAGCTGAGATGGAGGCTGAGCTTGACATTAAGGATGATATCAAGACCAACTGCGTCAAGTGTGAGGTCGAGGAATCCCGGATCTCTCCAATTACTCGTGAAGAGGTCCGCGCTTACATCGATGCCAACCAGCCCACTCTGGAACAGCTTGTTAATCAGTTCAAGATCCGCGCAAAGGTCTTACATCAGAAGCGGATAGTCATTGAGGCAGCTACGCAACAGGTCCATGTGTCGCGGGGTCGTATTTCCCTGACTAGCGTCTAGTCCATATGCACGGCTAAATAATGCATAGCCTATTTGTAGCGTAGTCAGCGAATATCTATAATATGCATAACCCACTGCGGCGTAGTCAGCCCATCAAATGCGTAATGACCGTTGCGTGGCCATAATATGCTTAACCTCCCTAGCCTGGTCAGCGGATATGCCCATCAAATGCGTAATTGCATGGCCCATAATACCCGCCGTGCGTCGCCTATATTATGCATACCTCGTCAGTAATATCGTAGGTTAGGTAATAGACATGCCTTGTATGCATAACATGGCACACCCTTGTATGATGCCAGTAATGTGCGTAATGCACCAAGAGCGTACTGATCAGATCAGTTCCGTAATCTCATCTCTCTCAGTCCAAGCCTCGGATGCAGCCGGAATTTAACGCCTGGGACGCTTTGGGCGCCATCAGGGAGCTTGTTAATGATCGAGAGGCCGCAAATGTCCCAACTTCGGACTCAGAGTGGCACCGCTTGAACATTGTTCAGCGTGATGCCATCCAGCGCGTTATCCAGCAGCGTGATGCTGATACGTTCCGCGGAATGGACCAGCGCAAGCATGTCGAGCTTGAATACTTGTATCAGGTTCGTGGGTTGCGTCAGGTGGTTCCTGCAGCTGTTTTTGGCGAGGGCTATGCCGGTTACGGCAACTCTTGGACGGGGAACAAGATCCGCCTGCTGTACCCTCAGGACCGCAAGCGTGCGGGCCGCGAGTCTCGCGAATTGTTTGTACCGAAACCGCAACTGGATGCCACCGCTAATATGGCCCATCAGCTAATCCCGCTCCGCGTCAATATCGACACTGAGCGCTTCAAACTGCGCGATCGGTTACTGTGGAACGCCGAGGACCTGACAATTCCTATCGAACTGTTTGTTGAAAACATGCTCGAGGACTATGGTTTGCCGTTGAATCTCTCCGAGCAAGTTGTCGTTTCACTCCAGGATCAACTCAGCAGCCACTGTCCGCATATCTACGTTGACAGTAACTCTACACCTCCTGATAGGGATGAGGACATGCGGATCACCATCCACCTCGACATAACGATTGGCCAGCATACTCTCGTGGACAAGTTCGAGTGGGACATCAACTGTCGCGAGAACTCTCCCGAAACGTTCGCTGTGGCCCTTTGCAATGATCTGGCGCTGCCTATGGAGTTTGGACCTGCGGTAGCACATGCGATTCGTGAACAAAGCCAGGCGTTCACTCGTATGCTGTTTAATTCCGGATTCCAGTTCGATGGCAGCGCTGTTTCTGACAAGACGTTGCAGCAGCAGCTGAGTGCTCCTGTGGCTGCCTCGGCATTTTTGCGTCGCCCAGAAGCCCTGGATGCCTACACACCCAAGCTAAACCAAATTTCTGCCGCTGATCTCGAGTCCCAGCAGCAGAACCGCGATCGGGAGAGCCGCTCTCGCCGCCGCATGGGTCGCTCATCGCGTCGTGGCCTCCATCACCCTGCAGGCGGGGTTAATGGAGGCCCTGCCAGTACTATAGACTCCTTGGGCCAGCTGGACCCGCTGGATCCCTTGAGAAACCCGGCACTTGCTCGTGATGTGGCCACTCCGGTCTACTCGGGCATTCTCCCAGGTGGTCTGGATCGCAACTTAGATATCCTGCGCATGGTCGCACACAATGTCGATGACAGCGAGTATTCGAGTGTGCTGTACTACTTCAACCGTCTCAGGGCCCAGCGTGCGATTCCCTCTGCGGCCCAGTTCACGCCGGAGTTAGTGGAGCTCCGGGAACGATTCATCGTGAAGCTCAAGTTGCCGCGAGGCTTTTCTAATGTGTTCAAGGCATAATTGAGCTTCTCAGGTTAATCGAAAAATGCTTCAAAATGAGCCACTAATGCTCTCATAACCCTCTACGCGTTCACGCATGTGGTGATTTATTATCACCATTCTATTCTATCTATTCCTCATGATCATGGTATTGTATTGCAATTGGGAGTTTACAACACACCATTCTTACCTAGGGATACACCATCAATACTGAATGGTTGTTGCCACTGCCCACTCATTGTTATCCAGTAGTAATTGGGATAATCCCGTCCCTTTTTGCACTGTTTTTAATGCATTCACCAGTTTTAATACCCTTCCACATATAGCTAATCATATATTAGGATTCATTCACCACTTCTACTTTTATAGTCTCATCTAGCTTCACATTTTTGCGCTCTTTCTGGTTTGTGCCATAACAGGACGTAGCCTCGATAATGTTCCTGTCCACGTTGCATTGCCTTGGAATTGAACATCAGTTAAGATATTGGAAGGGTACACCAATGCCGTTCCGACGGTCATCCCGTTCTCGGCATAGATCTCAAGGGTGGACCCATCAAGCACTAGCTGAATATTCAGGGATTTAATCCCAGGGGCTAACGCAGCGGCCATTTTATCGGTGAAATACGGGTTCGAGAACCCGTGGAGACCACCTCGATCCAGCCACAACTGCGACGTGGTCGCATCGAAGCCCACTTCGAGCACTTCGCCCTCGGCGTTAGTGAGCTGCACAGATGATCGTCCTGAGTGCGCACGTACGTTTAAATCAAGTTCTATAGGGCCTTCAGGTAGCGAATTGCTTGCATTCGCCGTCAAATTAGTCGTAGACAAACGTAGTGTCTCGAGACCCCGCGCGTGCTGGGCCAACCGCCATTCACCATACACGTCACGACGAAGCTGCAACGTGCGTGGGAGAGACATTGCTCCACGCCACTGACCAGTGGGTGTGTCTTGAATGTACTGCCAGTTGCCTACCCAGGTGATATATGTCGGCAACTCGCCCGCAGGCATATCATTAAAGTCCTTCATGGCATAGTTATCCTTGGCAAAGTCCAGCATCTGTACCACTCCAGACTCAGGCACAAAGTGCGTACCATTGAAGTCACCCACAAAGTACTGTGTAGCACTGCCGCCTTGAGGTGCCCCGGGATTGATGCTCACGATTAGGACCCACTTGGCTTCGGTACCATTGGCACCATCTGTGGGAACACGTATAAGATCTGGGCACTCGTAGTCTACGCCTAGTAGCCCGTATGGCCCGAAATCGCTAAGATGGGTCCAACTAATGAGGTCCGGCGAAGAGTAGAACGCTACACGGTGCTGGCGCGACTTGGCAACCGCCATGACCCACTGCTGTTGCTGGGCGTGCCACTTGACGTCCGGGTCCCTGAAATTAGCCAATCCCAAGTCCAGCACCTCGATTTCATCGCCATATGTTGTGCCGTTATCATGGCTAGTTGCCACGCTCTGTACTTGCAGATCATGGTACGCCCTTGTGAATATGGCGGTGATATCGCCGCTAGTATTAACTACAGCAGAGCCAGAGAAGGGCTGGCCGCCTTTGGCATCAATTAAAATGGCCAAAGGCTCATCATGCCATGACAGCATGTCTTTACTAGTGGCATGTCCCCAGTGGACGTTGCGGGCGACAGGCGCCGAGGGATTCGTTTGATAGTACAAATGGAAGCGCTTGCCATCCCACAGGAGCCCATTAGGATCGTTCATAAATCCATGGGGCGGCGTGAAATGCAGGCCAGGCTTCAGATGGTCCACGGAATCTATGGCCATGGCCGCGCTGACGAAACAGGACAAGGCCAGGATTCCCTTTAGCATCTCCATAAAGCTGAATCTCATAAAAGTTCCTCGAAAACTAAGCCCAATCTGCCGGATCGATTCCCTGTTTTCACGAAAGTTCTTTGGGAGTGGCTTTAGCAATATCGTTTGGGTGGGGGCACCAGTGGGCCCAACGGCCGATGCTCCCTTGCTTTGCAGATCAGTCCAAATAATCGCAGACCCCCTACCCCCGAGATCGGTCCGAGACTGGGACCGGGATAGCCTCAGATAAGTACAAGCCATGCCTCACCCAAGCTCAGACATATCCACATGCAATTATAACATACATAAAATAAAGATTTACGCCATGATGCTTTACAGCAACAGCCAGCCAGAGCTGGCTATTAGGAACAGACCCACTACTGCAGTAAGAACACCCGCACCTGCCTTATCACTGGTTCCTAGCTGAAGTTTTTGGGCTTGAACGGTAGATGAGTTGAGTCCAGCATCACCAGAGCCGAACACCATGCCGCCACCACCACTACTACCTCCTGATGATGAGTTCGACGACCCGCCACTGCCACCGCTGTGGCCCGAGCCGTATATCTCGGGGAGGTCCGAGGCCTTATATGGTGCGGGGAAGTCATCGATCAGCAGCGTGTTGAAGGCGTCCAAAGCACAGATCTGCTCACCAAGGCCATACCAGCCATCCCAGCCCTCGTGGATCCAGCTCAAACCGCAAGTGTGACCATCGGTACCTCCTGAGCAAGACCATGAGGCAGCCTGTGCACTGGTTACTGCCTTGGACCACATGCCCCACTGCTTCGACTCGGGCACAAGCTGCATCACCAGGCCAATGAAACGCATGAAAATTCCCTTGAAGCATCGCTGGTCCGTTGTGCAAGTGATCTTACTGCTGTCCTCGGTCTGGCACGCTCTTTCGTACAGAATCGTCTCGTTCTTGCCAAAGAATACCTCAGCCCGACTCCACAATCCCTGCAGTCGGTTCAGCCACTTGGTGTCACCAGTGTGGTTATACATATATGCACAGCCGCTCATCATAAGACCCTGATCGTAGGTCCACTCATATGGCGATAGATCAGTGCAATTCTTCTCGGTGTGCGCACCATCCTGGACTTTAATGTGCATGTCAGGCCAGTCATTCTCAGGGTTGAGCGCATAGATGAATTTGGTGTCCCAGCACCAATCAAAAATCCGCTCGGCCCAGTCCACAAACGTATCGTTATTAGTGAACCGAGCAAGCCGAGCAGCAAGGTGGAACAGACATCCGTTAGAAACCATATTCTTGTAGTCGTAGCCGGCATTCCAGGTGAAGATTTGCCATCTCAAGCCACCATTGCATGAAGAAGTATCCCATCGCTGGGCCATAGAGTTAAACGTGGCCTGCGCATAGTACAACCAGTTAGGGTATCCCTTGGATGGTGCCGTGAAATTGCGCTCAGCTGCGCCCATTGCAGTTACTCCCCAGAAGCCCTGGTCATCATTTCCTTCCACAGAAGTTTGGTTGAAGGTCATAAAGTTCCAATATTGCCCGCCTTGGAACTCAATCGAGTAGCGCAGAAAGTCGTCCAAACTGTGATTTCCGGATGCTACAGACCAATCGATCAGAGCTCCCCATGCAACTCCGGCTTCATACCAATAGTAAGGTTGCTGCATCATACCTGGGGTAGCTCCTGATTCATTTCTCCAATATGGAGAGTAAGTGAGCAGACCCTCGATCACCAGGTTGGACCCCTGAAGCACGCTAGTTTTGTTCGAGGGATCGAACCAAATAGCGGCAGCTGGTGCAGCGAATGCCACAAGCGCGGCCCAAACGCTGGTTATTGCGACTTGTGCCCTCATTGTTCACAACAGCACTTCGTCTAAGAAGATCAAAAATAGGACGAGGCTTTTACAATCGTGCCCGCTGAGTCAGGGCGCTTCACGCGTCACTTAGCGGAGCACCGGTCATCCCTGTCGAGTTGTCGAGTTGTTGCGTGGTTTCAAGTCCACATTAATTGGCTAGTTCTTATGATGAATGAATATAATGCTAGATACCGTTTCATCGACACTTGGGCCGCACCACCTCACAAAGAATCTTACAACCGATGTAACGAGGAGGGACTTTGCAATGCGCAAGTCACGTGCCCACTATACCCCACTTTAGCATCTGCGTATCGTGACCACGTGATGCCCATCCTCTTGTGACGTCAGTCAGCGTTCCACGTGACATGTTAAATATAGCATACATACCCGCATTTGAGTGTGGAACGATGCAAAACAATCCCTTAAGTTAGGCGTGGGTGGTTTAGAATAACATCCATGCACCTACACTAATCAGGAATATCAAAAGAACCCCCGTGACTACGCCAGCACCGGCCTTATCCCCACTGCTTACGCTGCCGGTTTCAGTGAGAGGGTTCGCCGTTTGCACGCCTTCGCCGGCGTTCGAAGACCCATTAGAGGAGCCTCCATGCACCTTGGTGTATGGTTTGGGATGAGACAAGACCTGGGTGTTTTGGATCACTTCTAGTGCACTGATCTCCTCGCCAAGTCCATACTCCCCATCGTAGCCATTGAACCAGTTCAGCCCACAAGTGTGGCCATCCGTGCCACCTGAGCACGAATTTGCGGCTGCAGCCGCCGAAGAATTCAGCTTGCCCATCACATCATCGGATACATCGGGCACAAACAGTCCCACATGGCCCAGAAATCTCGAGAAAATGCCCTTGAAGCATCGCTGGTCATTGTTACACTTTCCTGAGGCCTGGCATGCCTGCTCGTACATGATCCCATTCTCAAAGAAGATGCTGGACGCCCGAGTCCATAATTCCTTCACTGCAGTGTCCCAATATGATGATCCATTCGTATAGTCGTACATAAATGCGCTGCCTGAAAGCATCAGGCCATAAGTGTAAGTGTACTCGGACTTTGAAAACTGCGTACAGTTTTGATTGATCGATGCACCATCGTAGAGCTGCCACTGGTCACCTTCCTGGTCGATGAATCCCGTATTCTTGAGCCAATTGAATGTTTTTGCTGCCCAGTCGGCATAGGTCGAGTTGCCAGTATATCGGGCCAGCCGTGCTGCAATATTGAACAGACACCCATTGGAAACAGTATTCTTATAGTCATAGCCTGAATTCCAGGTATATATCTGCCAGCGCAAGCCACCATTGCAGTTTTGCGAATCCCACCGATCTGCCATAGTGTTGAATACCGCCTGGGCCGAGTAAAGCCATCCATGCTGATCTGCAGCTGGGTTTGTAAAATTCCGTTCGGCAGCAGCCATGGCTGCTATTCCCCAGAACCCTTGATCGTCATTACCTTCCGTCATACTTTGGTTGGATGGTATATAGTCTCCGTTCGTGCCTGCTTGATTTACCATAGCATCCTTGATCATGTCATTGTAGCTATCATCGCCCGTGAGATATTGGTAGTCTATCAACGCTCCCCATGCTACACCAGACTCCCACCAATAGTAGGGTTGCTGGAATGTGCCAAGTGGCCACCCCCGCTTCTTGGACTCGTCATTACCAGCAGGGGGGTAGTAGTCAAGAATACCGCCTACCAGCTGTTTAGTAGCGTTGTCGACGCTCGATGCTTGATCTAGCTGTACAGTTAACGCACTAGATGTCCCAGCAAGTGCTGATACCAGAGTTAACACCCGCATTTCTTCCTCAAATAGGGAATATTATGGGGACCGCTCGCTGGTAATATGGCCACTAGTAGTAGTAGTGTGGTTATATAACAGCACGTAGATCTGCTATATGAAGCACATCACACCATCCTGTTCTCACCCGCTCTAGAATTTGGGAGCATTAATCTCGATATTATCGTTAATATTCTCAGTTATAATAGTATTTGCACCTATAACTCCTTCATGATAGCTTATGAGCGAGAGACTCGCCAGTCCATCCTCAATCTTAACGGGGTAAGGGATCTCAGCTGGTCTAAAAGGAGGCGCGGTAATTTGGTTCGTGCCCATATGCATTTATAGGATTTGTATGCTATATTATATATATATGTAGTGGCAACTGGGACAAGATCCACGAGTAGATAGTGACAATTTTAGAGCACTTCCTTAGGCCGTTTTTTGGCAGAACCCATTGATGAAGTCAACATCTTACGAGCACCGCATTCGAACCCAAGCTCAGATAATACGCGAAACTTTGGTTTGATTCCAAATACGAAGCGTGCCACATCCAATAGAATATGGGCAGTTAAACCAACTACTGCCGTTTCATTTCCAGCAATAGGATACCGGTAGAAATACCACTCTTCCCCAGCCAAGGGAACAAGATTGATAACCTCAGGTTTGTCCAAGAATCGGGACAAAGGGACTGAAAATACGTTGGCGACCTCATCAGGGGACCATGAGGGCGCAATGGCTTCTAGATGGGTTTCGTCCGGGATCCGCACCACACATGCTTGAACCAGCAAAAGGCTGCGACTCAGATAAGGCGGAAGTATAGTCACTTGCTCCAGATTAGGGAACATCGATGGATTGAATCCAATCTCCTCGGCAGACTCTCGATACGCTGTCTGCCAGCATGACTCGTCATGTTCTGCATGTCCTCCAGGGAGCGCTGCCTCTCCAGGATATGTCCGCAGATTACGAGACCGCGTTGTAACCACTACATGAACAGTTTCAGCACCTGGAGGAGTGAAAAGAATAGCCAGAGTGGCAGCTTTATGCGAGGCCGCCTGCCAGTAGTCCATACCACAGATGCGGATGCTGATCCCAGGGTATTTTTAGAAAAGTAACTTCAATTCCAGCGTTCAGAGGCTTGAAATAAAGCGATAGCGGCAAAGTACTGGAAAACAACCCCAGGTTTCTTGCTCCAACGGTTCTAGCCCTGCTGCTTGCAAGGGTACCAACCAGCGAGGACGGGTTACGCATTACAGGTCCAAATGGCAAAATCTTTTGAGCAGCGAGCCGACGTGCATGCTTCACCTGTGGCCGCAAAACTTCTGCGGACTGCCGTACGCAAGCAATCAAACTTGTGCGCCTCCGTTGATGTGCGCACGACTGCAGAGTTGCTCAGTCTGCTCGACAAAATCGGGCCCTACATCTGTCTCGTTAAGACCCATGTAGACATTATCGATGACTTCAACTATGAAAAGACTGTTGGAGGTATTCTACAACTTGCCAAAAAACACGATTTCATGATCTTTGAGGACCGCAAGTTCGCCGACATCGGCTCGACTGTCAAGGCCCAGTATGTCGGTGGTGTATTCCGAATTGCGCAATGGGCAGATTTGACGAATGCACACGGTGTACCAGGTCCCGGAATTGTTTCTGGACTCCATGAGGGTGCTAAGGAAACAACTAAGGAGCCGCGAGGGTTGTTGATGCTGGCCCAACTATCGTCCAAGGGCTCGCTGGCTAAAGGTGAATATACACGTGGAACAGTAGAGATAGCCCGTGAAAATCCCGAGTTCGTGTTTGGATTCATAGCTCAGAACCGTGTTGAGGATCAGAAGCCCGACGAGGACTTTTTAATTCTGACTCCCGGCGTCGGACTCGATGATAAGGGCGATGGGCTTGGACAACAGTACCGCACGGTTGATGAGGTGGTATCTACAGGTACCGATATTATTATTGTTGGCCGGGGGCTTTATGGTAAGGGACGAGACCCTGTACAGGAGGCCAAACGGTACCAGCGAGCGGGTTGGTCCGCATACCTTAAGACTGTGAATGCATGATTCTTTCCTGCTAATAGAGTACATTAGGTTTAAGGCTTTTTAATACACAGGCTTCAAGTAGTAACACCGGCAACATCAGGGCCCTGCTGAGCCTGGAACTTCTGAAGGTCGTCCAGCTCCCATATGGCGACACCCTTTTGGTCCTCCTCGTTCACGGGCTGTGCCATGCCTCGTAAGAACTTCTTGGCAGCCGCCACGGCCATATCAGTACTTAGATTGACATCAGCATCCAGAATGGCCTGGGCAATCCACTTGGGCAGCTGAGAGCGCTTCTTGGCAAACCGGCGATCTGCGAGAACCATCACTCCATAATCGCTCTTACCCCGCAAAACCCGACCCAGACATTGAGCAGCGTGGCGCATAGCATCAAAGGACAAAAAGTCATTCTCCCGAATGTTGTAGTTATTGCGCAAGAACTCGAGCCGGGCCTTGAGGATTCGAGACTCGGTGTACTGGAATGGCACGCCAATCATCAGCACAGTGCGGCCGTAATGGTGATCAAAATCGATACCTTCACTAACTTTTCCACGTGCCACACTAAACATTACCGCTCCACGGCCATTACTGCATGCCTGTCTATAAGTTTCGAGAGCCAGCGTAGTTTCTTGGGCGTCTGGCGTCTCCACAAGGATCAACTTGAACTTCCACACTTCATCCAAAATGCCCATAGACTGCCACATAGAAATAATACTTTCCATGTAAAGATACGATGGGAAGAACACCACCAGTCCATCAGGAGTGATCTTAGAAAACTCGATGAGCAATGAGCCGTAGTTGCGTACTACACTGGGGTCATTTCGGATCTCGAATCGAGACGATATCGACACTTGGTCGGAACCCTTGGTTACCACCAGTGGCAAGAATGACCTCTGGGACAGCGACATGGTGTATGACTGTTGTATGACGGTGTTAAAGTTGAGCATGCGTGGGTACATATCCAGCGGCGAGATGGTTCCTGACGTGATTATGATCGAGTCGAAGCGCTCAATGACAGGTTTGATCGCAATAGAAGCATCCAAACATGTGAATCTCAAAATTGGGTTTGGAACGGTAGCTTGCTCAGTCTCGAAAGGCTCGAGAATCAGCATGAAGCCTTGCTCATAGGTGGCTACTAGTGTAGCAAATGTAACGATGTCCTTCAGGGCTGTGAATTCCTCAAGGTTAGTGAGCTCTAAGGTTCGTACCAAAGAGTTCAGACGCTCTGTACAATAACGGAGGGGTTTCTTGTCGATATAAGTGAGTTCCTTGAGATGTTTTAGGAACGAGGCTGGCGTCTCTGAAATTACGTGCAGAATCTTCATCCGGGTCTTGAGATACTCAACAAACCTACGCAAAAAGGCTACAAAATGTTCAGCTTTGCGAATAGACCCCGGCACGGCATCAGCCACTAAATCATCCGGCAATGCAGCATTGGCCATGAAGACTTCGGTATCGCGTTCGGCTTGTGATTGCTGCAAGCCCTCGACCAACTTTTCATATTCTGATCGCAAACGCTCTGTATCTGTTTGTTTGACCCGATCTACAGCTTCACCAAGGGAAGATACACCACGGTGAGCCTTGCGAAGGGAGTCCTCAGTCAAGTCGATGCTAAGCGACTCGATGCAAACATTATCGATATTATGGGCCTCATCGAAGATCACGATTGATTCTTTGGGAAGATCACGACTCACTCTTTCTGCGATTTTAGGATCCAGCAAATAGTGGAACGAATAAATCACTAGATTGCAGTACGGTAGCATGCGACGTACAGTGAAATAAGGGCAAGTCCGACGCCGTTCACAGTACTCCATTAGGTCCTCAAATGTGTAGACACCAGGAGGAATGTAGTCATGTGGCTCGATCTCGTACATATTCTCGTGAAAGTCACACAGCGGACCCTGCCCGGTGGCCTTGGCGATACCGTTGGTCATGCTGCGGCATCGCTCATCAACGAGCACTCCATTTCGCTCCTGGCGTACTGTGGGGTGTATACACAAGTTCTTGCGTGACGTCAAGCCCAGACCCCGGAAGTCCTCCTCATAACCCAGTTCACTGGTGCGATGCTTCATCAAGGCCTTCAACTCAGCCAATGCTTTATCGATCTCAGACATTGTTCGGGAGCAGTACACGATCTTGCGTCGGCTGGCATAGTGTAATTGATATGCCACCGTTACTGATAATAGCGACACTGTTTTACCAGTTCCTGAAGGCATCTCTAGAATCGACGTGCCACCCACATCCAAGGTGCGCTTCACATCACACATATATTGATACTGTTCTGGATAGATTTTCGGGTACGGAAACAATACCGGCAGGTCATCAATGAAAAACTTCATCGTGATTCTGGACACGGTTTATTCCGAGGCTCTGAGCGGATTCGATCCGTAGATGACCTTAGTAAATGCCAGTATGCGTAACCTCACAAGTATACTTGATGAAGGCAATTTAAGGTGGTCATTTGGGGGTTGGATAGAGGTTATTACAGACTAGTTTGATTTAAAGGTAATATAATACCTATCATTGTTTGGTGGCAATATGTTTAGCAGCTGTAGAGGACCTGAGGCTGCTGCTGCTGCTGCTGTTGTGGTTCCGCGATATACACGACCTGAGCCTGTTGCTGAGCTTGTTGCTGGGGCTCTGCGATGGTATACAGGACCTGGGCCTGCTGTTGAGACTGCTGTTCCTGAGCGCAGTTGTAAATTAACTGAGGCTGGCTCTGAGCTGCCTGGCTGGTGATCAGGACCTGAGGCTGAGCCTGCTGCTGCTGCTGCTGCTGGGGACAGCTGTAGAGGACCTGAGCCTGCTGTTGTTGAGGTTCAGCAATGGCTACCACAACCTGGGATTGCTGCTGCTGCTGCTGCTGAGGTTCAGCGATTGCATACACAATCTGGGACTGCTGCTGGGGCTGCTGGGGCTGCTGGGGCTGCTGGGGCTGTACGAAGTACGGCTGGTAGTAGTACGCTGGCTGACTATAGCCAGGGTTACCATAGTAGTATGGCTGCTGGTTATAGCCACCGTTACCACCACCGTAACCACCTCCATAGCCACCATAGCCATCATCAGGACCACCATCGCCCGAGCCACCAAAGCAGCAGTGCTGCTCAGTCTTCAGTCCACCCGAAACATCGGTGTTGAAGTTCTTCGTCTCAGGGGCAGGGGCCTCGGCAATGACATCTTCGATAGGAGCCGCGAGAACAGTGGCAGCGAGGGCAATAGTAGTAGTGAACTTCATTGTCAGTGATTGGGATACTACTTATTCTACGGTATCTCAGCCTTTATAAACTGTTCCGCCGTATTGGCGACCGCATAGTGGCAGCATATGCGCTAGTCTTTAGCGTGCAGTCCGCGATATATCAGATTGCGTTTCTGACGATGTTACCGCTTGTGAATTATTGGAAAGCTCGGCAGAGAGGACATAACAAGCCCATACATTAGGATTGTATACGTATAAAAACCATTCTGTTATGTTACTGATACTATTACAGTCGATTAAAATCATTGTGAATCATGTCCCTCACACAAGACCTTGTCTCTACAAGACTTACCCTATTCGGCCTCAGATGTCACTCTAGTCATGTAGTATCTCTAGTGGGACCCCCTCTGTAGTTACTGTTCAAGGCAATCGACTGCTCTGTTGTTAGGGCAGTGCAGCCGAGCCAGCTGGTTGCCAGGTTGGAAATGAATATCTAAGTATGCCGCTTCCTGGAATATACTCTGTTCATGTAGTCATGTTGTGAGATAATGGGTACCAGGACAATTGGATATAACATTTACCCAGAAAACCATATAAACTAGAATTATATGTGGTCTAGGTTTATGGAAAGGTGGGATATGCTTCCCCAAAACCTATGTGAAGCGCGTATCTCGGGTACATATCTGCCCGCCTCCCCCCTATGCATTGCATATATAAGCAAGGGCCAAGCATACCACGTGACAAAGGCACGTGACCTAAATTGACGATGGTAGAGGAGATTACAGACGCGTCCGAACGCGTCCGTCTTATTAGCGAAATGCCAGCATCGAGCGGGTCCAAGAAAAGTGCGGGGCAATCGACTTTACTATCGTTCTTCGGGAAGTCGAAGCAGAACCCATCTCCTGCTGCTGGATCTGTCAAAAATGCCGGGAAAAACGCCGATCCCAGCTCTGGCACTGTGCCAGCTTCTTCTTTGCCGGCATCAGCGGCCGGATCGGGGAGTTTGAATACCCCTGTGAGCCAATCCAGGAGTATCCGTGCTGTAGAACCTTCTAGTAGTCCGTTGACACGTCGCAAACGGGTGATCTCAGACTCAGATTCGGAAGATGATTTCGACTCAATCGCAGCGCATCCACTGCCAAGTAGTCCTCCTGAGCGCAAATTGGCATCACAACAACCAGCCTCAGAATCATTAGAGTCAGAACCATCGAGGCTATCAGGCCAGCTTGAGCGATTGAGTCCTTCCGAGCCCTCAATCAAGTCTGAGCCTGCTATGGAGGTTGATCCTGAACCGGTTCTCCTGCAGAAATTTGCCAAAGGCTCAGATTATATGGCCCAACCTCATAAGCCTTCACGGGAGTCCCCATCAGCTGCGTCACCCGCTAAAAAGCGCCGCAGTGATGGGACTGACGAGGAGCGATACAGCTGGCTGCTGGACATTAAGGATGCCGATGGGCACCGTCCAGACCACCCAGACTACGACCCACGGACCTTATTTATCCCTTCACATGCGTGGGCCCATTTTACTCCTTTCGAAAAGCAATATTGGGAGGTTAAGGCCAAGCTATGGAATACGGTGGTGTTCTTCAAAAAGGGCAAATTCTACGAGCTCTATGAAAATGATGCCGAGATTGCGCATTCACAATTCGACCTTAAACTAGCTGGCGGTGGCCGCGCAAACATGTCACTGTGTGGAGTGCCCGAAATGAGCTTCGACTACTGGGCATCGGCATTCATTGCCAAAGGCTACAAAGTAGCACGGGTAGATCAAGCAGAAACAGCCCTCGGAAAGGAAATGCGTGATCAGAGTGCCGGCAAGAAAGAGGAGAAGATCATCCGTAGACAGCTCTCAAGTGTGCTAACTGCTGGTACACTGACGGACGGAGGTATGCTGGTCAGCGACTTATCGCAATATTGTATGGCCCTAAAACAGGGAGACGATGGTATTTTTGGCATGGCATTCGTAGATACTGCAACAGGTCAGTTCTGGGTCGCCGAGTTTGAAGATTCGTCGGCAGACTATGCACAGCTCGAGACTTTAATGGCTCAGACGCGACCGCGTGAGATTGTAGTGGAGCGTGGCAACCTTGACCGAGCTGCTGCAAAAGTTGTGAGGGCTAGTGTAAGCGTCGATACACTATGGGAGGTGCTGAGACCTGGTGATGAGTTTTGGGATGCTGATCGTACTGCGCACCACTTGGCCACCGCCCAGTACTTTGAGGCAGAGGATGCTGATGATAGGTCTCATTGGCCAAAGGCACTTGTGGACACTGTTGAGAACCAGCATGTAGCACTAAGTGCTCTTGGTGGTCTGATATGGTATCTACGCAGTCTGAAACTTGACACCCAGCTGGTGTCAATGGGTCAATTCCATGATTATAGACAGTCCCTACAACCTGGTGCTGGAGCTATGCTTCTGGATGGACATACATTGCAAAACCTTGAGGTATTTGCAAATACTTGGGACGGAGGAAGTGATGGCACACTATACAAGCTCATCAATAAGTGTGTGACGCCATTCGGAAAGCGTCGGCTTCGCACATGGGTAGCACACCCACTCCAATCCCCTGCAGAGATTTCAGCCCGCCAGGATGCTGTGGACCTTTTGCTCGTGCATGACGAATTACGAGAAGCGCTAGAAGCCAAATTGACAGGACTTCCTGATGCAGAGCGGATGCTAAGTCGCGTTCATGCTGGAAGCCTGCGTCCTCGTGACTTTGGGCGTCTCGTTCATGGCCTTGAGCGCATGGGCAAACTCCTGTCATGGCTGGCAACCCAAGCCCGAGATATCGGAAACCCACTGCTTTTGCAGGTGGCTGAAAGCCTTCAGGATCTCCCAGTGAAGCCATGGATGTCTGCATTTGATCATGCACTGGCGGCCAATCAAGATCTGTTGGTCCCCGAACCAGGCGTTGAGCCCGAATTCGACTCTACGAAGGCAGCTTGTACCGAAATCGAAGCAGAACTTCAACGGCTTCTGAGCGGTTACCGTCAACAGTTCAGCTCCCAGACTCCTGTTTTCCGTGATAGTGGTAAGGAAATCTACCTTGTGGAGCTGCCAACGAAGCTGGCCGCGCGGGCCCCACGCGAGTGGCAACAAATGGGCGCCACATCTAAGACCAAGCGCTTTTGGCCTCCCGAAGTCCGTACATTGGTACGCCAGCTCCAGGAGGCGCAGGAAACTCACCGAGCAGTTGCCAACAGCGTCCAACAGCGCCTTTACCGCCGATTTGTGGCTGATTACCCTGCATGGCTGGGAGCTACACGGGCAGTAGCCAATGTAGACTGTCTGGTGAGTTTGGCACGCACATCAGCTCAAATGCCTGTTCATTGCCGCCCCGAGTTCGTGGCTGATGGGCCCACTGTGGTTGACTTCCGTGACCTACGCCATCCGTGCTCATCAGCGGAGTTTATTCCCAATGATATTACTCTAGGAGGGGACTCTGAAGCTCGTATTTCACTTCTAACCGGCGCAAATGCAGCCGGAAAGTCGACAGTGCTCAGAATGACTGGCTGTGCCGTGCTCTTGGCGCAGCTCGGGTGCCACGTTCCGGCGACATCCGCCCGCCTTACACCCGTTGACCGCATTCTAACGCGATTGGGAGCCAGCGACAATATTTTCGCCGGAAAATCCACCTTCCATGTCGAGTTGAGCGAGACCCAACGCATTTTGGCCGAGGCTACTCCGCGTTCTTTGGTAGTGCTCGATGAGCTGGGTCGTGGAGGGTCTTCAGCAGATGGTCTGGCCATTGCTGAAGCCGTACTCCACCATTTAGGGACGCATACAGGATGTGTGGGCTTTTTCGCTACGCATTATGGCACATTAGTATCCTCATTCAGCACTCATCCTGGCATCAAAGCTGAGCGCATGGCTGTAGCTGTCGATCGTGGCTCGCGTGAGGTGACCTTCTTATACCGCTTAGAACCAGGACAATCCGAAGGATCTTTCGGCATGAATGTGGCTGCAATGTGTGGTGTATCGCCTGACATTGTGGATGCGGCCGAACAAGCCGCGCGTGAGTTCATGGGCTCATCGCGTCAACCGCAGGTGGCGGGCGGAAAACGTGTAGCCCTGGGGCTCGTCAGCGACATGATGGATGCACTTAGAACGGTTCCCAGCACCATGGCCATTGAGACAATGGTGGCTATGTCTCAGGCCTTGTAGAATATCAACCTAATTATCTTTAAACTATGGAACCTAAAGAACAGGCGGGCCTGAGTCAGCCGAGAGCCAGTGCCCGCCCAGAGTACTGCGTATCGTGAAATATGCACATTACACAATCGTGAATAAAAGATCACGTCACGGGATGTTTTTTTATCTTGTGATGTACCAAATTTAAAATGCGTGCTGCCGTTCATGGCTTGGTGATCGGCCCCCCCGGATCTGGAAAAGGAACATTGACTAGTCGTCTTGTTCGAGAATTTCCTCGGCTACGAGTTATATCCACCGGGGACGAACTCCGAAAACAGATCGCTGCCCGCACCGAATTGGGTCGTGAGGCCGAAGCCTATATTTGGGCCGGTAGACTAATGCCCGATTTAAAAATGGTTCATTTAATTGCCGAGGTGTTGAAATCAGAAAATCTCCTGGATGATAACGCCAATTGGCTTCTGGATGGGTTTCCGCGCACGGCCCAGCAGGCAGTTCCTTTGCGGCAAATGCTCCAGCAGCATGGGCTCAGTTTGAACATGGCCATCGTTTTAAAGGTTCCTCATGATATTATTATAGATCGTATCATGAACAGATGGGTCCATATGCCTTCTGGGCGTGTCTACAATGCCAAGTTCTCTCCTCCGAAAGTGCCGTTTCGGGATGATATCACCGGGGAGCTGCTGATGCGGCGCACTGATGATCATGCTGATATCATTGGCAAACGATTGGAGTCGTATCGCCGTGAAACATTACCTTTAGTGGAAGAATGCCGACGCTTGGGAATTGTTCATGAATTACCCGGAATAGATACGAATGAAACCTATCCCGAGGCTGCAAGATTAGTGCAACAGTATATGGAAAATACCAGAGCCTAATCTCCCAAAATTAGCATCATATAGACTTAAGTTGACCCACTTGATCCTAAATTATCCATTGAGGTTCGAATCGAGTAGGAACTGTGCGTCTAACTTATGCGTGGAACCTAATTTAGACCACTCACTCATTCCAGAGCTTCTTTACCCTTCTATTGCCCCGAATGTCCGTCCCGGTCTCGTGACATATCTCCTCGTGACCTAGCCGCCCCTATCTGGAACCACCGGACTCCTGATGACTGTACCTTGACAAATCACGAACCCACCGAGCATCACCCCCCTACTAGCAGCATCTCTGGCGATTACCACAGCCACCCCTCTCTCCTCATCAACTACAATGAGTTTTGATTTCAGCAAGGGACTTGCTTCACTCCAGGGCACTGTGGCAGACCTGGGCTCCAGTATTACGCCGTTTGCCCAGCGCACTCGCCAGATGCTCAACGAGAAACTTGGCCAGGCAGACGAGATCACGGCGTTACCGGATGAATATTTGGAACTGGAGAGGCGGTTGGACGCGTTGAAGGCCGTACATGTCCAGCTTCTTAGTGTTCTGAGCACATATGAGAATGAAGGTTATGACTATCCTCCGAATTTGCGTGAAACGCTCTTTGAAACCGCTCGGAACGTTCATGACCGCGTGACTGGTGCTGCTCAGGCGGGGTCAGCTCACGAGGCTGGCACTATTCTTGTGGGAGGTTCTCAGTCCAAACATGCCCACGAGCCTCGCACTCTTCACCACGCGCTAGGCCGTGCTATGAATGGATCTGCGCAACAGCTGCAGGGGCGCAGTTTGCCAAGTCTTCAGACTGGCCTGGATGAGCTAGGCAGTGCCGAGGTTAGTTTGGGTGATGCGCGAATTGATCAGGATCGGGAGATATCTACAATCAACCAGGGACTCCGCAATACTCTTGACAACTCGCTGAACTTTGCTCTCAAAGCACGCAAGAACGTGCACCACGCGAGGTTAACGCTGGATGCCGCCAAGACTGCAGCTAAGAACCGTCCTGATGCTGATTCCGAGGTCGAGAAGCACGAGGATGCATTTGTGGCTGCCATCGAAGAGGCTGTGGCAGTGATGCGCAACGTGCTTGATACTCCAGAGCCTGTGCGTGCCCTTGTGAAGCTGGCTAATGCCCAACTAACGTTCCACAAACAGGCTGCTGAGCGCTTGGCAGAACTTACACCTCAACTTGAGAAACTGCAGGAGCAGCAGGAGACCACCTACCGTGAGGCACGGTCTTAGGGGTGTCTACAGGGCAGGTTTTGGCGTTCTATATATATATGTGTGTATATCGATGATCCATAAGTTATTCTTTTTAGGACCATCCTCATTATCAATTTGTTTGGTTTTCGCAGACACCTGAGGCTCCCTGGATTACCATATAGTAATTTAGATACTAGTCCGGAACTGAAGGTTTAGGGGATCGGGTACTTCATGATAATTCTAATGAAGTCAAAGAGACAATCCATTAGGACTACCAACCTCAAAGACATATATGTGACACATAAATACAAATATGGTTCCATGAGAGTTCCCCAGATTAGCCATAGAATGGTGTCTTTTAGGAATGCATTCTAATATCTATCAATGCGCTCAAATATATAATGAAGGCTAATAATTATATGTTGCGAACATCTTCATTTAGGCCTTGGTGGGTAGCACCTTCTCAATGTCGCTCTTGAGAGATACGGGCGTCTTGACTGAGGCATACCGATCCACAACATTCCCAGAGGGGTCGACCAGGAACTTCTCAAAGTTCCATTTAATGCGAGTCAGACCTAGAAGACCGCTCTTCTGCGACTTTAGGTATTGGTAGACAGGGTCAGCATGGTCACCATTAACATCAATCTTGCCCAGTACAGGGAAAGTGACACCATAATTTACTGAGCAGAAGCTAGCAATCTCATCCGCGGTTCCTGGCTCCTGGTTCATAAACTGGTTGCATGGGAAGCCAACGATAATGAAGCCCCGGTCCTTGTACTCCTTGTACAGTTCCTCAAGCCCCTTGTACTGGGGAGTGAAGCCACACTTGCTGGCGACATTCACAATCAGAACTGCCTTGCCCTCGAGTTGCTTAAAGGGAAATGGGTTCCCTTTAGCATCTTTGGGGACCAACTCGTAGAAATTCTTAGCCACAGAAGACATGCTTGGTTATTCAAACCACTGGATATTAGGTTGTATAAAAGTGGCGATAATTATGATAGCTCTAGGCCCCCCACTGCTCACAGCCTGCTTTCATTTACGTAAATTAGCTTATGCGCATTGGTAATGCAGCTGTGTGGGGTATGATGAAGAATGCTGCCAAATGTGACCACAGACCCTCTATGGATAGTGCATTATATCATTCTTTAGGAAATCTGCACTTAACTTGGCAAATACTTTCCCTACGAATCTGTCGCTATGCCTGAGCCAAATAAGCTTTGCCCACTATTATGCAGGTAATGCGGCACAGGGTTAGGAGGCAACGGTTCGGAACGGGTAACGGATATGTTGTGTCGAATACTCATTGTTTAATGATAGTATTACCACCACCGTGAACTGTGAAATGAAGATATAATGCACTGCTTTTCGAAATTAGGGCTTTATGCCTTAACTATTTATAGGGCTGTGTCAGTTATATCTGTCTGGCGATAATTACTACTAGCGACCGGTTTCCATGCTGTCTCATTGGTCTTCTTTTATGAAGTGTCGTAGCCCTAATGGTGAATGCTTGTCCGCCTGCAATATCAGTAGTATGGTGGTGGGCCCTCTTTCCATCCTTGTAAATGCCACACATTCTTTTGTCATCAGAGAGCTAAGGTACCATCCAGTTCTTACCTTACCTCATTATATTGCAATGCTTCGCTTGATAATATGATCATAATTCCATTATAGTGCAAAGCGGAAATATGCACACTCCAGGCTGTTCATTAACCATCTTATGTACAAAATTAAACCTAGACCAGGGGATTGTGGATCATTCTGCTGTTTTATACTGTGCAAGAATATCCCAGCGTGATCCTGGCGCATTTCGAGATACGTACTTGACAAACCTTAACAGATCCGGGTCACGTAGCACCAGAACAAGTTTATTCTGAGTTGGTAGCGTTGATATGAGAGGCCCATCATCATCACTGGCTGCACGGTAAACGGCAGGATCATCATTCCCATCGCCGCCTGCCATTATGAGATCGTAACCACCCAAGTCGTCATTCCATTTAGCAGGTGTTACTGATACCACCGCTTCTAGAATTGGGGTATCAACCCCAGAAACCGATGCCAGAGTATAATCATGCCCCGGGCGGAACCTTCGGGCCTCAACGTACTGTTCCGTAGGCTTCAAGGTAGTGATGTTCTCTAACACAGTCGCGAATTCTGAGGAAGCCAAGAAGTCTCTGAGCTCTGCCAAGGCGCCATTGGCGCCCTTTTCTAGATAAAGATATCGTCGGATGTGTGGGGGCCGAGCCACAGCCCATGGAGCCTCAACCTGGGCACTAGTGGCTGGGGCACCATCGAGATCAGCAGCCTCAGCTTCTTTGAGTACACGACGAGCAAATTCAGGTTCCAAAAACCCATCCAGTTCAAGAATACTATCAGAGGCAAACTGATCCGCCAGCTCCGTTGTCTTGTCGAGGATGTCGCGGGACACATATTTCTTCACATCGAACTGACGCTGCTGGTCCTTTTCACTAGTTTTCTCGATAGGAGAAAACTGACGTTGGGGAAGGTAGCCCTCCAAATTGTCATGAGAGCGTGAAAGTTGTGCCAGAGTTGCGTTTTCGCGGTCAGCTTCTTCGGTAGTCTTGGCCTCATCATACCCAGGTTCACCTTCCTGGGGCACATGGAACCATCCCTGGATTGAGAGCCGCCCTTTATCCACATAAACCTCCTCGACATCATGGAATGAGTGGCCTGGTTTGATTTGGAAAAATGACAGCTGATTCCACGCCGGCGGAACACTAACCGACCAGTCAGGTGAGGGAACTCCCGCCCGAACCGTAGGGTAGAGCCGCAGCGCACCTCCCCATTTGGGATCCCAGGGCTCATCTGGAGGTACCAGATATAGAATAAATGATACACGACGAGTTCCAATGACATCATCGTGGTTAAGAAGGTGGCAGCCCCGGTCGTACATATTGATACTCAAATCCTGGATCTTACCCGACAACGGTCCACATTGAGTAACGCGACTAATTAATGTACGAAACTCGGGTGAATACAAGGCAGCACGCACCTTAGCCAAGTTTTGAAGCTGTGCCAACTCGGCTTGAGGGAGACCGTCGAGATTGCGCAGATCACCCGTCTGGTTAAGCCGGTAGATATCGGTTTCTTTGGGCGTGAAAGTAACTGTTGTCATCATCTCGTTACGAGCACGCCGTAATAAATCGTCATCAAGGAGCCCATGGATCACACCATGCTGGTATGGTCCCGAAGCAGCCACCTCCCGCTCCAAACGTTCCTGGCTTTCTTCTAGGAATGGATGAGCTTGTAATCCAGGCCCAGGCTTCTCATTTGCCTCAACGCGCGGCTTTTTGGCCGGTGGGGTCATTCTGCCGTCGTTTCAAATGAAGTGAAATTTCGATGGGAAGTTTTTATCGCGATTAGCAAGACTGAGGGCCGTATTCCAGGCGACGTGTGCTAAACGCGAATCTCCTCGGGAGTATCTAATAACAAAGCTAATTAGGCCATGATATGAACCCGATAACCGGACATTTTGATGTTGGCTAGTCCATAACTAGCTGTTCATCGTGATATTAGCTATACTAACTCTGCGAGATGCTGACTGTGCTGATAAGGCGATTCGATCCCATCAATCGAAATCGACAATTGCTGCTACCGTCATATTTTGCTCTAAAGGAAGAAGTTGGCATTGATCGTGTCGAATACGTGAAATATGGCGATATCACTAGATGATCAACCGACCCGGTGGTCGAGACGAATTGTGGTGTGTGGAGTACTGGCAATCATTGCCCTGATCTCAATAGGCAGTGTAGCGTATCACAGTCCCCAGGATCCCCACGCATTTGGATCATACAATTTTGCTAATGGAGGTCTATGTAGGCAACCCGAAAAGGCAGAATCTGGCCAGTTTGCGTCCTCTAAACTGCTGACATTGGGATACCGTGAGAAGTCTGCGGAACTGCTGGGTGGTGCTGTACGGATTCCCACTGAATCTTTTGATGATATGGCCTACGATCCACAAAAAGATGCTCGGTTCGAGGTGTTTGGTGATTTACACGCTTATTTGCATAAGAAGTTCCCTCTTATCGCCGCGAAGGCTGAGACTATCAATACCTACGGCCTGCTGTACACCATTGAGGGCAGAGAGAAAGATCTGGAACCATTGGTATTGATGGCCCACCAAGATGTGGTCCCAGTGAACTCAGAGACTGTGGAATATTGGACGCATGAGCCATTCTCGGGCTATTTCGATGGGGATCGTGTATGGGGCCGCGGGGCTCTGGACACAAAGAATTCAATTGTGGCTATCCTTGAGGCAGCTGAAGCACTTCTGGATGAAGGCTGGCAACCAAACCGGACGGTAATTGTATCATTTGGCTTTGATGAGGAACTTGACGGATCGAGAGGTGCGGGCCCCCTTGCAGATGCCATTGAGGCACGATACGGGCGTAACAGTATCTACATGATCGTGGATGAAGGCTCGGGACTTTCAGAGGCCAATGGGGCACTGTTCGCTTCTCCTTCTGTTGCTGAGAAGGGTTACACTGATATAGAAGTAACGCTGGATACCCCAGGCGGCCACTCGTCGGTACCACCAGACCATACGGGCATTGGCATCATGGCCGAGCTTGTCACGCTGCTGGAGGCTCACAAAAATGCGTTCACACCAAGCCTGACTCCAGATAGTGTAGTTGGGTCGATGTTTGAATGCTTGGCTGCCCATGCACCAGACGTATCTCCAGATGATCGCGAATTGTGGTCAGGTACAGGAACGCGTCATGGTCGCGAAAAGCTAGCCCACGCACTTGCCAGCAATATACAGACACGTCAGTTTGTGCAGACTACTCAAGCTGTTGATATTGTCCACGGAGGTGTCAAAGTCAATGCACTGCCAGAGCAAGTCTCGTTGGTCGTCAACTACCGGATTGATGTGGGCTCAAGCGTAGCCGCTGTCACCGACAGATTTATGGAATTAGCCAAGCATGTTGCTAATGAACGTGGTCTATCTGTGGTTTTGAACAATGTCACAGTCATAGATGGACCCGAAGAAGGTAGTCATGGAGTGCTATACGTTGCTAATGCCCAAAGCCTTGATCCAGCACCAATCGCACCATTCAGTGTCGAAGATGAAACGTGGGCAGTTCTAGGTGCTACATCAAGATATGTGTTCGAGGATTTGCTCGGTTATGACCGCCTCTACATGGCCCCGAGTCTAATGACCGGCAATACTGACACCGTCCATTATTGGAACCTAACATCTCGTATCTACCGGTACACGCCCGCACTGGGAGGAGGAAATGCTCACACTGTGGATGAATATATTACGATCGACTCTCATATCTCCACAGTAGTCTGGTACCACCAGTTCCTACAAGTCTTCTAAGTCTAGCCTAAATTAAATTAACCTAAACTATTAATGTCATCTTGATGCAGACGAGGTAATGGTACCTTGCTCGCGTAGCTGCTGCCGTTTTTGCACGATATATTCATCGCGGAGTTCCAGATACTTCTCTTGCCCGCCCCAAAACGCTACACAGTCCAATAACTCCTTTTTAAGGTCGGCACATTTCCACGAGAAAAGAAGCTGGTGCTGCTGGGCGCACACGCCAAGGTTGACGAATTCACGCCGGCATTTTTCATTAGTCTGATTCTGGCACCGAGTGCGGATTTCCTTTTCCTCGTGCGGCGCCAGGATCCATTCAGGCACCGGCGTATTGCCCGAGTTCCCCAGGCGATCCATCGGAGTGCGTAACCGACGGATGTGCGGAAATTGGGGAGCCGGGACATATGCGTATATGGCGATAAGGTATAAGCCATACGACGCGTTACGGGCAGAAAGACGCGATGGCGACGCGTTCGCATGAGGAGCTTGCAGCAAGCGTTGAGGCCCTCATATCACAGCACAGGGACAAGGATCTACGTGATGTATTCGGTGCAGACCAAATAGAAGCAGCTCAGATGGCCCAGCGTGGCGAGCGCTTGATTGGAGAGCTAGACATGCTGAAGGCGCGGATCGATGCGAGGATAACGCAGACGGAGAGGGAGATTGCCCTAGAGGAACGGAGGCGTAGCGAGATCACACAAATGCGGCGAAACCAGATGCAGCGCGATGCAGATGCGTTAGCTGCCCATAGCCAGCGTCAAGGAGGAGCGGCCGACGAAGCGCTAGAAGCAGCCCTTAAAGCGGTAGCTGAGTTGCGCCATGAAAAACAGCAGCTCCAATTAGAGGACGTGGCGTCTGCAGCCATGGGGGGTCTGGATGCTGAAGGAGTTGAACGCGAGTTTTCGCTGAGCCTGTTCGAGGCGCTAGGTATTGACCCTCAGCGGTCGCTGGCCAATTGTCGCGATGAGAACGAAGTATGGGAAGCCCTGAGAATCCTCAGCGAAGAAAATGGCCTGGAACCAACTTCTGTATTTGAGAAGTACCCGTCATTGGCACCGCGAATTGAAATCGAAGATGCATAGGTTCAGTTCATATTCGAGACTACACCAAGTCTCTTTTGAGTTTCTGCTGTTTCATCGGATTACTTTTGGCAAATTCTGAATCAACCATCCATTATGGTATCTTAATACCCCTCATGATGGCCGGTTGCATTGGTTCTACTGGCAAGGTCTCTAGACCTAAGATTTATTTGAGGATGGACTCTAAGTCTTTGATTTATGTGATTGAGGTGATGTCCCTTGCTTTGATAGTTTCGCCGAGATCACTATAAGGATCTTATGATTCCTATTATATCGTTGGGGTTCTACAATGTGATTACAATGATTTCACTGTGCTAACTATTATATCCATGATTTCCATGATTTCAATGATTTCACTATGATTTGATGATGATCCCACTGATTGCTACTACTCCACTATATTATTCCACGGTGAGTTTACTATAAATTCACGTCACGACTACCTATCATGGTTCATCTCACCATCAAATGGCACTCGAACCTCAGCTTCGATAGCACAAATTGATATCCTTATATATCGATTCTATATTCTGACCCAAATAGGCTAACATATTTATTGTTATTTATTGTGCAAAATCATCTTTTTTTGGCGAGTAGCTGGTTCGACTTTGACTAGCACCAATGCTCGACACCAGTAAATAGCTAGCCAAAGTAAACCAAATCTCTCTGGTCTTTTAGCTTAGCTTGACATTGGCTTCTTCTTCTGGAACACCGGAAGTGACTCCAACGTCGTGCGAGCCCGCTCGTAAACGGTGAACGTCACGGCCTGGCCAGGTGCCACACGCATCACACGAGGCGTAATGCCGCGCCACAGAGCTCCAGGACCCTCGGCCTTGATGAGATCCTTCATGATGCGCACACCCTGCGTGAAACCACGCTCGCCAGGCCTACGACGTTCCCGCTGCATGCGGGTCTTGATCACATCAAGCGGTGCGTTCGAAAACGGACCCAGCGCACCCGAAGTCAAGCCAATAAGCGAGGTTTGCCATCCAGGAAGCTGACCCTGAGGGAGATTGGGCTGCAACTCCTGGATCTTGGACTTGAGCAACGTATACACCGTGAAGTTAGTACCCTGGTTCGTAGCTTGGCGAGCCGCTGTGAGGGCTACGCCTCTGTAAATGGCACCAGGACCCTCCTCACGAACCACAGTATACAGGCAGTGCGCAGCATTACGATACTTGGGGCCCTCAGTAGCATCGACCAGCGAATGAGCCTGAGCTTGGAGTCTGATTTTGACCACCTCCGTGGGGTTAACCACCAGCACAGCCTCAATGATACCGGCACCGATACCACTGAAAAAGATGCCAGCGGTCCCCAGCTTGCCATTAGCAGGGGTCATAAGTCGCTTGAGCTCCTCAAACGACCAGAATCGGATGGCCATCTTGGGCGTGATGCCAGCAATTACCGCACCCAAGCCTCGGTACAAGCCCTTGATGCCATCTTTGCGGAAAATATAGACACCAGTGCCCACAAAGCCTCGTCTTTGCGAACTAGCAGCCGCCTTTGCTGCTTGAATTGCCTGGGCACTCTCGGCTCCGGCAGTTTGACCCGCAGCGGCAGTTGCAGCGCCAGCACCAGCAGCTCCAGGAGCGGCTCCAGCAGCGTTCGATGAAACTGCACTCTTAGCAGCACTTGCTGCTTTGCCCTGCAACTGCATTCGAACCTTGATAGTGTCCAATGGGTGGCACGAAAGGGCCTCGCAACAGCCGGCAATGCCACCTGCTGTGAGGTCGATAATGGGATTGCCGCTCTTCTTCTTGCTCATGGAAAGCCCGGATCAATCACTCAAATCTTAACTTTGGTCTCTAAACTCCCCCAAGTGATACCGGAAAGCAATAAGAAGCTAACTTCGGTGCCGGGAGTCATCAAATAAGGACTTCGACGGCCCCATGGGGTAGGGTCAGGGCTTGCTGACGCAGCGGCATCGGACCGACGGGTGTTATCGGGTGATGGCGAATCATGATGGGGCCCGGGTTCAGCCGAGCCAACGCGTCGGCCGAGTGTTCGGGGAAATCCGGAAAATCCCTAGCTAAGTTATGGACAAATTTAACGCCGACCTGGCGGCTTGGGGCGCCGGAATCGCGGGGTCGGAGCCGCGGCGGGCTCTGGGGTCGCTTCGGCCGCAGATGCGGTGTTTGTCGAGGCCAGTTCGGCGTGTAATGCCGGCAGTAAGAGATCCACGTGTGGCTCAGTACTTTCGATCTGTCAGAAGTTAGTGATCTGGGGTAATTGGCGGACGCGGGCCCGCGCCAATATGTGGGGTAACCCTTGCCACTAACGGGGCGGGCAACCGAGGTCAGGTTGCGACCTCGGATTTGGGCGTGCGAATAACTTACCACTGCGTCGATTCGCGTCGGCAGCTCACGTTTCAAATAGTCCAGAAACGCAATGCGAGTCGATGCGAATACCATTCGTTGCTTCATGCTGGACCCACGTGGACACACGTGAGCAAATATTGTTCCGTGACCGGGGATTTTGACTACGCCATAACGGGGGGAGTCCGGGGAAAACTGGCGCACAACTACATCATGGCCACCATCTGATGCCAAGCTGAATTCCGTGTCGAGGTCGATAGTTTCTGAGGGACCCACTGTGAATACGACACCTTTGCCATCTTCCAGGCTTCTAATCGAAAAAGCAGCAGCATCAGATACACGTGCTGAGATCCCCAGAGTTGCCTGGTTGGCCACACTAACTGGACGAAGGCCTCTGCTTTGCTCATACTCAACCGTACGCTTCAGCGACTGCTCTTCTGCTGTCAGTGGTGCCTCGGCCGATTCGTGCGCAATGTGCTCGTGCCAGCCCTTGGAACTCACTTCGGCAAGATCTGTCCAGAACACAGTTGTAGGGAACGTGGAAGAACCTCCAAGCTCGCGATGGATCGTAGCAGTCGTCGATGCGTACTTCATTTTGGAAGGCAATGGAGCCGTATCCGGCATGAACTGGATGAATGCGAACTCCTCGGTAGCTTCGGGCAGCCGAAACACGATATATCGGGCACCATTCCCAGCTCCGAGCCGCTCTCGCACCCGTCCGAACTCCGCCTCCAGATCATGACTGCTCTGGGAAGGCACTGTATCCTCGAGCTCACAGGCTTCTCCTTGAATGTGGAGAATCGCTGCGCGATCGCTACTTTTAACGAAGCGAGGGAATGCTTGAGCTAGCGCCTCAGAAACAGTGATTCCGCTCTGATTCGACATGGCGATAGTAGGCCACGTCCGCAGTGCGTAACTCAGTCAGATAACTAATCAACGATTACATGCTGGTATACGAGACTATAGCATAATTAAAACGCTCTAAACTATGTCAATGTATAGTGTATTTTGACACTGATCTTATGGGCCGTATAGATCTCTCTAAAAAGCACGGCTATACTTACACCCATACTTCTACACTGTAATTATGATTACTGTTGAAATTACTACATATCCGTATGATGACTATTCCTACTGTCGATTCAATTGCGCTTAATACACACCGTGATTACTGCTCTATGAGGACACATGATCATGATTAGTGCATAACAACGTCATGATTGATACACATGCTCATGATTAATACCCATCATGATTAATATACAACGTCGTATGATTATGCACCATTCATAATGCCTAATGATACTAATGTTCCTTAGTATGCTCAAGAAGTGGATTCCACAGAAGCACACGTGGCAATATTACATATGCATATCAAACATAACTATATAAACACCTAAGCTTCAATACTCGACCCTACTACATAAACCATAACTATCCCATATACGACACCCAGTCCTCTCCGATTATGTAACTGATATTGTCCAGATGACATCAGCGAGGGCTACGAGCTGCTACGACGACTTTTCCAGTTTTCAACGCTAGATAGTGCTACAAATTAGCATTTTTCAGCTTTAACTCAAACTCAAGTAACAGGCATTGCCAGTCTTAAACCCTCTACGTTCTTCCGCGCCACGTGACTATCTGCTTAACTCGCTACGCGTCGCTCGTAGTCAGCAGGGTAAACAAATCCACCACCAGATCCTCGCACGACTGCCTTGTCTGGCAGTATGCGGCCGCTCGAGCCCGAGCTGTTCGACGGAGCAGATGAAGTTATGGCAGATGCATCACTTTCTGCCGAATTTGCGACTCTGGCGTCTCTGGTGACCCGACTAACATCGGATCGGGTTATGGATTATACTGCTATGACGGACTTTCTGTTGACGTTCCGCATGTTCAGCGCACCTGGTGATATTCTGCACTTGTTATTCTCGCGTTTAGCATGGGCGGCCATTAGCAGTGCCACAAATCAAGGCTCAGAACGCGGGAGAGATGTGGCTGTGCGTACTTTTGTCGTGATTCGGTACTGGTTTCTCAATTTCTTTGCCGATGACTTCTTGCCGAATACTCAGCTACGCCAGCATGGTGCATGGTGTATCAATACCATTTATTCTATGCCCGAGGTCCAGAATAGCCGCCATCTTGTTAATATCCTCGACCAACTTAAGCGGACATGGTTGTCGGAAATTTGTGCATTTTGGGACTTGGGTGGCGAAGCAGCCATGGCATCAGCGGATATGAGCCTTCCTGTATTTGCGGGCGGTGATTATTCGGCTTCATTAGGCCGAGAATTGCTTCCACGCTCCACCTCTAAGCGCCGACTAACACTCTTACGGTTCTATGATGGGCCCATAACGCCGATTCCTGAGGCCCCACCGCAGGCACCCCAGTCTAATCCCATTGCTGGTCCACAACTAGGAAGTTTAGTGCGAGGTGGAATCCTTATAGACGGAGATGTTGCTGTGAGCCAGCTGCGCACTTCGCCAACCAAGCCTAGGCCCAAAAAGAGTCTGCTGCGGCTGAAATTCTTCCATCGGAATCGGCCAGCACCTCCTACATTCCAGCCTCAATCAGAAGAGATTCATCTCAATAATAAGGTCGACTTCTTGGCGCTCCGGGTCGTCCACGAGCTTAACGCTATGCTGCATACTGAGCCGCCTCCACCGCCTCCCCAGCCATTGGATGAGACTTTAAATGAACAGCCAGGGATTTACCCCCCTTTCAAACTGGCCTCAATACTGTCAAACATAAGCTCATCGACGTCTTCAGAAGAGATGGCCACTCCAATGGGTAGCCCCATCAAATCGTCAGCGTCCATGAGTCCGTTGCGTACTCCTAAACGATGGTCTTCGGTATCCACAATGCGGGCACCGTCTCGGGACAAGACATTCGATACGCTTGACATAGGCCATGCCCTTGCTTCGAACTCAAGTGAGAGCGAAGTTAATGTAGACATGGGGGAGGATACCGTATCAGTGGCTCCTTCAGCAAGTGGTACTATGTCTATGGACCCTCCAGGAGTTGAAGATTATTATGAAGAAAGCGCAGTGGATCTAAGACAGTCCACAGGAGCATGGCGAGGACTCGGTATGAATGTCGACTTTGACCGTGCCTCATATGAAGGTTCCTTGAGCTCGCTGAGCACATTGAGTAGGCCATCAATGATATTGAAGGATAATGATAAGAAAGAAGATGGCAAATATTGGTCTCACTCGGGGTCATATATCTATGACAATGCTGAAGATGACCTGACCGATCTACAAGTTTCTCAGAACCCCCATGATGATCCTGGAAATGGTCTGGAAGATGTCCCATATGAACCGCAAGAAGTCTCCCCACAAGAGACGGGAAGTCCTCGTCGCCTTGCACGGCGGAACAACTTCGTACAGACCTCACCTAGACCAGATGACGATCCCCAGTCACAGGAGCTACAGCTCGAGCAGGACTCGAGTCTGCATACCAATTCAGTTCCTCAATGGTCTGATGGGGATATATCGCTGCTATCAGACATTGACAACGGAGATATGGTTCCCTGTCGAGGGTTTAATCCCCAAGTTGCTGCAGAACTCGCGGCAATCCCTGACGAAGACATTGACCGTGAGGATGCTGTGTTTGTAGCATTACAGAAGCTGGAAGGTACATACAAGCGTCGCGGACTCGTGCCGAGTTTCGTATCTTCCGGAACGACGGGGTTATATTCGCAGGCGTTTTCATCACGTACGGACCTTGATACCGGCCCCAGTGCCAACAATCTGCCTCTAGACAAGCCAAATCAGGCCGAAATCGAGTGTTTGGCGATCTCCGATGCTCTTCGACCGTATAATGCCGATCCATCTCTCGTGTCCGCGACTAATTCCGAAGACGAGGACCGGCAACGGTTCGAGACAATTCTTTCGGGCCCTTTAAGACCATTAGCGGACCACGCACCATTTGTTTTGAGCGTTCCGGCTAAAATTCTGGCGGATCAGATGACGCTTATCGAACGTGATGCGCTGGAACATGTGGATTGGAAGGAGTTAGTGGAGGTGCGCTGGTCGCGGGAGCCACGAGCAGTGCATTCCTGGCTGGGGCTTCTTGCTGAAAGACCTCAATTGACTGGAGTAGAGGTTGTAGTGGCCCGATTCAACCTCGTTGTAGGCTGGGTAAAGTCGGAGATTCTGCTCTGTGGATCCAGCATGCTACGAGCCCAGACTGTTTCGCGACTCATTCATTGTGCGCTGGCGTGTTTGCAGGCTCAGAACTTTGCCACCACCGTGCAAATACTGTTAGCACTGACCAGCCAAACCATAGCGGGACTACGACAGGTGTGGCCACTGGTTCCTCAAACCGATCGTGACACTTTAACACGACTCGAAGCACTGATATCTCCGACTCGCAACTTTGCACGCATGCGGAGAGCCCATAATAGCATCGATCTGGCCAAAGGTTGCATCCCTTTCACGGGGCTCTATCTTGCTGATCTCGTGTATAATGATCAGAAGCCATCAGTGCGTAGTTCTGATTCTCAGATCAACTTTGGTAAGTTCCAAGCTTCGGCAGCATTAGTGCGATCGTTGGTTCAATGCATTGAATGGGCCAAAAACTGTCCTGCGAAACCTCAGCCAGCGGTATTGTCGAAATGCCTGTATTTGCATGCACTTTCGGAGGATGAAATGCAGCAGCTACTGCGCGACTAATCTTAATATTGTAGGATTGATTAAGTGAAATATACGACTCTAAATAGTCTTTCAGGGGTCTTGATAATATGGATAACTTCGAAGGAATAGTGTATTGTGGATATCATTGTCAATTTAGTGAACCCAATGAATCTTGTAATGAATCTTGTAGTGAATCTAGTAGTTAGTATTACAGTGAATAGTGACAGTAAATAGTGTAGTGCGTAATGAGGTGGTTACTATGTGTGGTTAGTGGTGAAGTTAGTGCGTGGTTCATAATTTCAGCGCAGCTCCCATGACGTACTGAAACCACTTGCATTATATTTATTAGAGTTGAATATATATTCTCAAACAAATTTTGAATACATTTGGACTCTCGATTTAATGCAAACGTGGCTCTTTTCAACGAGGTTACGAGTCACGTGATTAAAAAAGAGGAAACATCAGTCAATTTCTTGTTCCAGCATTCTTTTGAGTGCATCGCGTTTGGTAGGAAATTGTAAAGGCTTCTGTGTCAAAATCAGTTCATTGTTTGTTATATTTGGTGGAGATTGTAATTTTGCTAGGTTGAAGAGACAGTTAGAGATGATGTGTAAAAGCAATGTGACACACGGATCACAACTAAATTATTATTATTATTATTAGAGCTTAATATTCTCCCACACAATATTTGAAGCTGGTTAGACTGTGATTGATACCAACGTGGTGGTCCATTTTGACGTGGTTCTGAGTCACGTGATGGGTGAGAACTGGGTCAATTCACTTTTATCATTTATGGTATGTACAGATCTAACAAGGTAGGAATGATGCTTGGCAACCAATCATCTGAGGCTTTAATTCAATTGATTTTATATAGAAGGTGATCGCACCCAATGAACTGTCATGATTTTTATATTGCCACTTCCGCTGGCTAATCTAATCTTCCCGATTGGATGCAATTAGTTATAGAATCAGATATATATGGTACGAAAATGTGCTGTTAAACAGGCTCATATAACAAGCAAGATACTTTCCCATAGCTGTTACACACACTATGCACAGGGTCTACGCACATCATACGCGCACACCATAAACGCTCATTATGAAGTAACGCTTAAAGTAACCCACAGTAACGCATAGACCACGTAAGTACGCACATCTCCCAATCATCCCCCTTCTGTTTCGTGTTACCTTACCCTGTAAAAAATTCTGGTGCTCCTAAACTTTTCACTCTTTCGCGATCAGTTCACAGCCATCGCTAAATCACAATGAGTGCTGCATCGGATGATGTGGTATGGCAAGTGATAAACCACCAGTTCTGTGCCTTCAAGCTCACAACGGCCCAGAAGGAACAGTTCTGTCGCAACGAGTACAATGTCACGGGAGTGTGCAGCCGCCAGACATGTCCGCTAGCAAACTCGAGATATGCCACGGTTAGAAACGTCGACGGTCGCATTTATCTATATATCAAGACGGCGGAACGCCAACATATGCCCAAAAGATGGTGGGAACGCATCAAACTCAGTCGCAACCACGCCGAAGCGTTAGCCCAGATCGACAAGCATTTGGCATACTGGCCGAACCAATTGATTGATCGGTGCAAACAAAGGCTCACGCGGCTCAGCCAAGTCGCTGTTGCTGAGCGGAGGCTGGCCATGAAGCACTATGAACGCCAATATACGTCGACGGCCCCCAAGGTGAGACGGAGAGAGCAGGTGCGCGAACGCAAGGCACTTGTGGCGGCGAAACTGGAACGTGCAATCGAAAAGGAGCTTATGGACCGACTCAAATCTGGTGCATACGGTGACCAGCCACTTAATGTCGATGAAAAGGTGTGGCAGAAGGTGCTCGAGGGCGTCAACCAGCCTGAGGGTGACCAGCAACAAGACCACGACCAAGATGAGGAGGAGGAGAGCAACAGTGAGGACGAGCGCGAGTTCGTCGAGGATGATGATGAGGATGAGATTGCTGATCTGGAGGATCTCGAGCGATGGCTTGGGGAGCCTGGAGACCGCAGTGGGCCATCGGGTGGATCCGACTCAGACTCCGGCTCTGACACTGAAACCCGGCCTCCTCAGGCCAAGCGGAGACGCGGTGGCCACGTCGAAGTTGAGTACGAGGATACTGGTGTTGCGCAGGCGCAGCACTAATTTATGGTGGCTGAATCCTCTCTGGCCCAGGCATGTGCTTTAGGGCGGGCAACGTATTTAGTAGTCGAGTCATGTAATCAGCGCGGGAAACGTTCGAATGAGTATTATTTTATGGATAGTTTTGGTGGTAGCTGTGAAGGCTCAGGATCTGCTGTTCATTGACACTCCTCTGGCGTTTGATGGGGCAACGTATGTAGTTCCGAGTGGGACGAGTGTGATATCATTTGGAGTGACCTCAACGCCTTTGATTCCGGAATTCACGGGGTCTACGCCGGAAGATACGATACCATCTATATCTACGGAATCCGATCCATCGCCATCAACATCGCCATCAACATCAACATCAGCATCACTCTCACCCTCACCCTCACCATTGACAACATCGACACTGATAGAGTATACATTCTGGACCTCGACTCCAGGTTTGACTACCGATTCGCCTATTGATTCAACTACCGCATCTACGTGGGTCCCTGAAACTTCGGTTTCCGATACATGGGCTGGAACATGGACCGGAGCATTGACTTCGAGTCCGACTAGTATGCCGAGTTGGACCACGACTACGCTGACTTCGACAACATGTGCACCAACCCCATTTCCCTCTACGTCGGCCCTGCATGAATCCGTCGACTACGTGACGATCACTGACTTTGAGATGACCACCGTTACGACGTTCCTCACGTCGACAGTCACGCGCACGTTTTCAGTGTGAGCCATGCAAATTAAATCAAGGTTATAATAAGCAAATGAATCATAGAGCATTGAATTAAGGCTGTATCAAGATATATGAAGTTCTCGCAACTCCTCGCAAGTTTTATCAAGCGGGTGTTTAGGGGTATACCTGGTGCCACTATCAAGTTATAGCGAATTTATAATGTGTATACGAAACATATAACGAGCCTACCAAACATATAGCCAGTATATCATGTGTTATTATACGCCTATAAAGCATTATATCACCGTCATAGCCGAACATATCCATCATATTAAAATACAGATTTCGAATCAAGGTTCATAACTAAAGTAGATTTTCCTCCAAAACAGCTATCCAGTTCATACTACGCGAATCAACTACGGAATCATGAAATCACCGATTCACACGGCTAAGCGGTGACAATGTCTCCCGCAGCCGAGGCGGCTACCACCACTGGATTCCACGTATTCGCGGCTTCATCGAGCACTTGTAGCGTGATCTTAGGTCTGTGCTGCGGTACGGTGAAGCGAGCATCCACCGGAGCAGGCTGGGCCTCGCTTTCGGTCGAAAATTGGCACAGGAGCCGCTGGACTTGGCCTCGGCGTAGCGCGACTGGCTGCGAGAAGCGCCAGGTCACACGCTGGCGCTCGCGCGAAAACGTGGCCATCGGTTTAGACTGTGCTGCCGTGGCATGGCCACCATTCACCTTCACCACCACTGTCAAATCGTGCACTTCCACCACGTCAGGCCCTCGCCATGTATCGGCCAGCGTGTAGGAGAGCATCAAACGCGTTTGTTTGGGCTCAATACGCCACTGAGGAACAATTTTGAGCGGCACACTCTCGGCAGGACTCGCCACTGTGTACTTGGATAGCTCCAGAACGTAGCCCACAGGTGCGGGGAACTCGAACGTGTTGGCAGTGAGCTGTTGGACCTGCACCGACGTTGGTTCGAGATCGGAAACGGGCCCCAAGGCACTCACCACGACCTGGGAAGATGGTGGACGCGTTGAGGCATCCACCTGGTTGTACTGGACCACGATTTCGCCGGTGGCCTGCGAAGCGGCGAGCTTTCCTTTCTCGAACGAGGCCGAAACACGTTCCAATACAGAACTAACAAGTCCTGGATGGGTTGGAAGTGCTGGCAACAGAGAACGCGCTTGTCCTTGGATGCTTCCGCCCGCTCCCGGATACGTGGACGATGTGAGGGATGCCACAGAGCCGTTTCCGACTTCGTAGGGTGCAAACTGTGGTTGGAACTGTTGCACTGGCGTGTAGAACTGCTCGTCAATGGCACCTGGCCGGTCCAAGCCCGCGGGCTGCTGGCCCTGTCGCGGCGTCGAAGGCTCAAAAGCTGCGCTTAAGTTCGGGTTCGGCGTGAAAGGCTGTGCTACAGCAGCCTGGTCATCAGTTGGAGGCGGCGGACGCGTGAAATAGAATGGTGAGTCCTCGTCAACGACTTGAGGGGACGCTGTTTGAGGCGATCCCTGCTGTGGTCGCAATGGTTGGACGGGACTGTTGACGCTAGGGGTCCGCTTAAGACTGCCAGCACGACTCAAACTCTGTTGAGGCAGCGGTGGAGGCAAGCTATGAGTATCAGGGATCGCATAGCTAGGCTGTGAAGGTGGCCCAGAGCCGCGAAGTGTCGATTGCGGCGTTGGGTACGCTTGGTGCGTTGCCGATTGCTGGGGGTACGTTTGAGGGGCAGGATACGTTTGGTTAGGACCGGAATACGCATCAGAATACACTGTGGAAGGTGGTTGGGCGCGGGAAGGCTGCCGAGGGAGCACAGCACCCTGGGGTTGACCCTGGGTAGCCACCTGGGGCTGCAACGCCGGTTGAGACGCACTTATTGGGGGCGGATTCCCGTGTCGTGCAGGCGGAGGTGCTGGAGGAGCAGCATAGTGCTGTTCCCCTGCATTCTGCGACTGGTACGCGCTCTGGACCTGCGAATTGGACTGCGACTGTGCGTACTGGGTTTGCAACTGAGTCTGCTTGGGCTGCGATTGATACTGCTGAGACTGATTCTGCGCATAGGATTGAGGTGCATATTGCGACTGAGGCTGCGATTGAGGTGTGGGTTGAGCCTGAGAAGCCTGAGGTTGCGATTGAGGTGGAGTCGGTCGGATCGGTGAAGGCGGCGCCAATGGCGGGCCCGTGCGCAGCCCAAAGTCCGGTGGCTGCGTTCTTCGTGCCGATGTAGGCGTTTCTGGCCCTGGAGACTCCGAAAATCCATGATCGGGGCGACTTGTGGCCGGACTCTGGGGGGCCTTGCGGGGCTTGCGCCCAAAGATCGACCCCACCTTTGCGCGAAGCTTCGAAGCACCACCTTTGCGCGTGGAACTACTGGTTGAGGCAGCATCTTCACCATTGCTGTGGATCTGGCCTGGTAGAACCAGTAACGAGTTCCGCGAGAACTTGCGAGTGGGCTTCGGATCATGACCTGCACGGCCTCCAGTCTGTGACGCCGGTGCCGCAGTCGGCGCAACCCCGGAAACAATCTGGGCCACATACGATTGCACGTCCTCATCGGGCTCGAACGTTAACAGCGCCTGCACAGCACGCTCGCTGGCCGCAATGACCCGCTGCGCACTGTCAACCTCGATAGTTGTGAATCGAGTTAACCCATCCTTCAAGGCGCTCAAACGACGCTCATCCAGCGTTTGGATACCATTAATGACCTCAGTATCGCCGGGATACCGCGACAGAGCTGATAACTCCCGCTCGGCTTCGGGCCACGCCAGGCCCTCGCGCACCGGCTGTTCAGTCTCACGCGTGATCCTGCGGCTTAATTCCGATCCAGCGCGCAGCTTCTCAACCGCAATGTCGGCCACAGCCTGCCAGGATGCTGCTAGCGTGCCCAGTTCGCTCTCGGGAATCACCCGATGCGATAAGAACCGCTCGAGTTCGGCAGAATGCCGCGCCTGCAGAGCGGCGTATTCGGCCAGCCAGTCGGCCACATGATCTGTGGTGTTCTTACTACCGAGCACACGAGCTCGGAGCAGCTCAGTAGCGCGCCCGGGCTCCGCACTTCTCAGCGCATCGGCGTATGCACCGCGAGCCATCTGATCTTTGTGAGTCAGCGGATCGGCTGAGAACCTTACGCATTTCCGGAAGCAGCAAGTGGGGGAGTGCATAATCAGCTGGCATGGCTGACTGGCGCATCACGTCATCATGGCCCATGGGTGCGTCATCGGCCTGGGGTGCCGTGGATTAGTCACGTTCCTGACGTCATCTCAGCGCTCAACCGGTCTCGATGATGTAACGATTATAGGCTGAGTTGTTGTGCGTAGCTCAATTTAAGCTCGTGCGGCTGGCAAATAAGAATTATATTGGGTATCATTAGATTAGAGACAAAGCCCCTATTTACGTAGGGCATAATAATAACTAAACAAAAAAAATAATCCCGAGGGATCGGCCTGTTGGCCTCAACTCGGTCCACCACAGTTGATGTTCGCCTCAAATGTGCTGAGCGTTGTTCAAAACTTGAGCCAAGCGAACTAAGTTGAACTCAACAACTTGGAACAGATCTGAACATCCCTCAAAAGATAGAACGGACCGGATCACATCGAGAAAAAAAACTGGGATTATGGTCGCCATGCTGGTTCATCGGCGTTGTATGGCGCAGGTCCGAACTCTCCTTCATAAACTACGGCTCCTGCTTGTCTTCGGGTATTAACCAGTGCCACTTCGGGGGTGTGTAATAACTGCTCAGCGGTAGGCCGTTGCGCAGGTACAGGCGACAACATCGCTGATACAATAATATCGAGCGCATGCGAGTCGTCGACCAGAAACTGTGGCGCCCATCCGGGGATTTGAGGCGCCCCACTGCTTCCAACAGCACCGTTACTTGCATCAGGGTCGCTGGAGCCTGCCCGTCGAAGGTCACCAGACGATAATCGACCCGCATCACTCAGATCTCCTGACCGTAACCGCTGCCAGTGGATGCCATTATCGGGCAACACGATATTGGCGGCCACTTCCACCATCATAATGCCCAGGGAAAACACATCGGCGGGTTTATTGTATTCGCCATGCTCCAGAACCTCCGGGGCGATATATTCGCGGTCTCCCTCGCGTTCTAGTCCGTGGGTTGCTGGCCAGGCAGTGGCCATTCCAAAATCGCCGATTTTTAGCTGGCCTTCGAACGTTACGAATACATTGGCAGGCTTCAGGTCGAGGTGTAGAATGTTCCGTGAATGAATGAAGCTCAGTCCTAGCGTTAGCTCGGCCAATATCTTCCACACGCGCCACTCCTCTAGACGCGATACCGAGCCATGCTCGGCGAGGAAATGCGCCAAATCGCCGTTTTCACAGTAGTCAGTCATGATATACCCAAATCCCTGGGCTTCCCACGTCTCTAGTAGGTGTACAACGTGATCACGCCGTTCATCCTCGGCATCCGCAGGGTTGGCAACATGCGAAACTCGTCGCAATAATGCCACTTCTTCTTCGAACCTTTGACGGCCACTGCGGCTACGCAGCTCACCTGGCCGCTTGGTTCTCTTGACTGCAAACCTCTGCTTGCCGCTGGACACGAGGAAAACCGAGCTGAACTCGCCAGTGCCAACATCGACCGCCGAATCGAACCTTCGTGCTAAACTGAGGTCCAGAACTGGCGTTTGGCCCGCTATCCTGACTCCAGGACCATGAGTTATCCGTGCGCCAGGGGTTTTGGGCGAAGACTCCGAGCTTAGAGAGCCCATGCTGGTGGCATTGGTCGATAGCCCCGCTTGACCTGATGATGTTGTGGACGTCGTGGACGTTGTGGATAATGTGGATGATGATGTGGATGATAATGCATGTTGTCGTTGTCGGTGGTAATGCCTTCTCCCCGGAGTATGAGGGCTTGATGAGGGATCGCTCGAAGAGCATGGCGTTGATTCCAGGGGTTCCAGCGAATCTAATGGCTCGAGCATGTTGCGGCGAGCTCGCACTGTTCCGGGGGTTGCTGTGATGGTGCTGGCGGTGGATGCTTGGCGCCCAGCAACCGGGAACGACATGGGAGTGCTGGTATGAAGGGCATGCGGCTCTCGTGGCTCCCGTTCACGCTCGCGCTCTCGTGTGGGCGTTCCAGGACTCATGCTTCCCGGAACATGGCTCAACGAAAAGCGTTCCATCCTCTCCCCAAGGTTCAATACCGGTCCCTGGATCCGGTTGCTCATGTCCGGGGTTGCCATGGGGTTTCCCGGATTAAGGCTTCCACCCGCCGATTCAAAGCTGGAACCGAAGCTAGCACTCGAGTTCACGGTCTTGTACGGTGTTTCGGGGATGTGCGGCGTCAGTGGACGCGGTCTCTGATCGGTTTTCGACACTAAGCCCGAGCTCGTGAACGCAGTTTGCAGCGGTTTGGCGCCCTTAAACGACGAATCCGGAGTTGTTAGCGCTGGAGGAGGCAACGTCTGGCTCGCTGGTACATGGAATCGCTTTGGTCGCGAAGCCACGGGACTCTGAATCGCTGGAGAAGATGTCATGGGCGACCCTGGCATCAGAAAACTCGGCTTGTGCGACCCAAACGGGTGGGGCCGCTTCAGAGACGCCGGTTTTGGTGGTGGTGCCAGGTTCCCCGCGTTCCCTGGCGTCATAAGCCGTGGTAAAGAGCTGGATCGGCTTCGGGGACGAGCTTCTTTAGTTGATTGCGGTGGCAACTGCGGCGGCATTTGCTGGCCACTAGTGGCCGGTGGCTCGTTCTCATCGATCTTCAAGTTGAATAACCCTTCGCTACGCTTCATTTGCGGGGCGAACGGGTCTACGTCGACGTCGAAATCGTCGAGATCCATCGCGCCCGCGTCACCGTCGTTGGAGGCTCGGGTTGTTGTGCACACCAACTGACTAATGAACGCGTCGCGTCGAGGCCCCGGGCGTTCCGCGTCGCCTTTGCGGCCTCCAGTCCTTGAAAGAGGCAAATGAGGATAATGATGACTTCTTCGTCGACAGTTGCGTATCCTATTCACCATAGCAGTGCGAGAAGATGGCTTTATGCAGCGCACGGGCTCATCCAGGAGCCCATGGCTGCTAGGCCGCTTTGGTGCCGGTTCTGGGGTGCCCTCGGGAGATCCGTCGGGACTAAGATCAAATTCAAGCGTTCTAATCAGTCTGGGCCGGTCTCCAAACCCGGATTCAGGGCTCAGGCTGCGCGGCCACCCGAACCGTCCGGAGATATGCGTAGCCTGTGAGGCGCATGCGGCAGGGGCCGTCACCGTTGGGGTTGGGACAGGGGTTGGGACATCACGTGCAGCCCGCATATCAACGTGGTCCGACTGGAAGCAGGTCTCGGTTTTGGCTAATATATTAAATCCGAGCAGCGCTGCTGATGACTTGCGGATATGCAACTGGCGATAGCTTTTCGCGGGCCAACGAGAAGGGTTATACCTGCAGTGCGTTGTTTGTAAGCAACATGCATAGAAACGACGTACCGTTAGCCTCGGGCCGCTCGCGCGAATAACCGTTGAAAATGCAGCGGCGGGGAATTGAATACGGGGAAGCTATATATCAGCTCGAGTACTCCGAGGTGCCATCATTAGATCCTAAAAAGCCTTGGTGCTGCCTGCTTATCTTGGGGTTGCGGGCGGGGTTCTCTCCGCATAGCGGTCTTTCCATTCCGGGGCAGATCCAAAAGAGTAAGTGTCGTGAAGATCCCCGCGTCAATAGCCAACATAATCACTGCATGCATTTGAGTCAAGGTGAATGGAGATGGACCGTAACTCGGTCGAATTCATTGTTTTCTACATAGGTTTAGCTGACGATGCCTACCACGGGGATATGATGGGTGCTGGGCAACATTTATTCCTGAGTTGCCCACAAAGATAGCTAATTCCCGCTATAAAGATTTTGATAACCGCTCGGAGCAGAAAGCGGTGTTTATCCACCGTGCACAACAAACAGTCTACCGGGTATCCATCGGGGAAAATCTGGTCAACCCGTGGCGTGATGAACACGCGAAACCTAAACTGGAGCCCGCATTGATACTGATATCTATGAACTTTGATGGGAATGTGAAACGTTGTGAAACACTGTGAACCCCGGTGATACAGTGACATATGCACCTTTTTGACTCAAAGGTCTAACATTTACGCTCCGTCCTCTGCTCGTCCGCTACTATACGAGCAGGTCTTGGCAGAACTCCAAATTACTAGGGCAACCCAGATAGTATCGTCGGTTCGTAGACAAGTCTAATATGATCTTGCGTTTACATCCTTAAATTAAATCGCTTGTGGCCCTGAAAACCATGTGCAATTTTCTCGGTTCATCAGGAAATCCACAACCCTCTTAACACAATCAGTCATCGAAAGACACATTTAAGCGTCAGCCATTTCACGCAGACGACGGATCGTCGAACGCACAGTAGTGGCAGCCGACGTGCTCAGGGCATAGGCACCGCCAGCAAGAGTCTTCTGGCAGTGCTGGCACTTCCAGATACCGGTGGCCTGGCGGCGCACGGTGCGCTTGCCGCAGAAGGCACACTCGTAACGAGCGTGCGCTGTCTGTTCAAGCTTGCGGCACTGGCGACGCAAGGACGAACCGTAGCGCACACCGTAGCGGCCGGAGATTCCCACCTTCTTCGTACGTCTGGACATTGCAGTGTGGTGAAGTCGAGTGAGTATGAGGAGGCCGGTGATTTTTCACACCCCTAACCGATTATGTCATCAACGGCCCTAACCAGGTCGAGAGGCCCTAGTGTTTTGAGCACATAATACGCCATTAGAGGTCTCAATTTCACCATAAGATACTCCTACAATACATTGATATAGATAATACGTTTGAATATCGCTTTTTGCTAGCCAATTGGCTCACTATGGCCATCAATTCTATATGGCCTCTGGTGATGGCGTGCCCTAAGCCCTAGGAGGACCCTGAGTGTCTTCGAATAATATGCGTACTAAGCGGATTGATTATGCATTGCGCTGGAGATTCACCATTGACCACCATTGATATCGACCATCGATTAATTAATTAAAGAACTTATTATGGTCTAGTACTGTCTTAATGTGATATCGCATATATGGCGTTTCATCAATCGGGTTCAGGGTCGAGATAGTTAGAATCATAAGGAATCCCAAGTAGAGTCACCTATATTGGCAGTTCGCGACGGATCAGCACAATGTACTCCACAATTTTATCTGATGCCTTAATCTAAGGTTTAATATATTCTGTTGGAAAATGCTCTGGGAAACTGCTCTTGTATCATTCGCTAGGTTCCGGGATCAGTAGACTATCGGTTTATATTTTCCGACACCAAAGGTCCACAATACGTCAGCAGGAGTAGACGCGTCACGAGCATGCCGCAGGAAGACGACTTCTGGCTGATTGACGATACTGAGAGACCGGCCCCGTCATCTTCTCAACAAACACCTCCTGTAGACTTGTTAACTGACGTTGCGCCTGTCTCTGAAAACCCATTCGAACCTCGAGCTGAGGAGGAGCCAGACTATGACGATGACCTGTCCCTGCATGAATTGGAGGATCTAGATGAAGGAGGACGGAGCGTGTGGCCTGGTCGTTCTGGTGGATATTCTGAGGCTCGTGATGGCCAACAAGCTAATGCGGATCATTTCGATATTCGTCGGTTATGGCGAAGGTATATTCTGGGGGAAAATGACAGCGCTCAAGGGGGAAACCTCCGAACGATTTATCTGAATGATCCTGTTAGCCAGATTTCTTATCGCAGTAACAATATCTCTACGACCAAGTATAATGTGGCGACATTTGTGCCCAAGTTCTTGTTCGAGCAATTCTCCAAATACGCCAATCTGTTCTTTTTGGCCACAGCCCTCATTCAACAAGTTCCGGGCGTCAGTCCGATCAATCGATATACGACAGTAGGCACATTGATGGTGGTGCTTTTGACATCTGCTATTAAGGAACTCGTAGAGGATTGGAAGAGGTTCCGTGCGGATGCTGAACTCAATAACTCCCGATGCTCCACGTTGGACACGGCTACGCAGGAGTGGGTAGATAAAAGATGGGTCCGGCTTAAAGTGGGTGATATCGTCCGTGTTAGTGCGGAGCAACCTGTACCCGCGGATTTAGTGCTGCTGGCGAGTTCTGAACCCGAGGGTCTGTGTTATGTGGAAACTGCCAATTTGGATGGCGAAACAAATCTCAAAATACGTCAGGCTCAGCCGACAACTGCTTCGTTCAAGTCACCCAGTGATCTCAGTAGAGTAACTGGGCGCATTGAATCAGAGCAACCCAATTCTTCTCTATATACTTACGAAGGAACCTTGTATCTTGATGAGTTTGGTGCTTCTGGTCCAAAAGTCACCCCTCTTGGCCCTGATCAGATGCTATTGCGAGGTACTACTCTGCGGAATACTGCATGGATATATGGAATTGTGGTATTCACCGGCCATGAGACCAAGCTCATGCGTAATGCCACTGCCACTCCAATTAAGCGCACTGCTGTTGAACATATGATCAATCTACAGATCATATTCTTGTTTGTGATTCTTATTGTGATGTCTATTATGTCCAGCCTTGGGAATGTGGTTAAACTGCACCAGTGGCGGTCCAAAATGTGGTATCTGCAACTGACCACTACGTCTGCTGCATCCACCTTCTTCCTCGACCTCCTGACCTACTGGATCTTATTCTCGAATCTGGTGCCAATCAGTTTATTTGTAACGGTTGAAGTTATCAAGTTTTATCAGGGCTGGCTCATTTCCAATGACCTGGATATGTATGATGCCAATGCTGATATACCTGCAGTCTGCCGTTCGTCATCACTAGTGGAAGAGTTGGGGCAGATTCAGTACATCTTCAGCGATAAAACTGGTACACTAACCCGCAATGTGATGGAATTCAAGGCTTGTTTTGTAGGAAACGAGTTATACTCTGCAGATATTCCTGAAGAAAAGCGCGGGCTTTGGCGGCCATTAGAACACCTGGTAGAAAATCAAAAGGTCTCTGGACCCAAGGGACTTGCGACACAATTTTTTGTGGTATTATCAGCTTGCCACACCGTAATTCCTGAGCACCAGGACGATGGTACCATCAAGTATCAGGCCTCTTCACCGGACGAGGGTGCACTAGTCAGTGGAGCAGCATCATTGGGCTACGAATTTGTTGGCCGCCGCCCTCAAGGGATTGATGTAATGACTCCAGAAGGCCTATTGAAGCTGGATCTACTCCAGATATGTGAATTCAATTCATCGAGGAAGCGCATGAGTGCGGTAGTGCGGTTCCCTGATGGCCGCATCTGTCTCCTTATCAAAGGGGCTGATACAGTCATATTTGAGCGCCTGCGAAATCCTCGGCAGGAAGAAGAAGTTAGCACTGCCCTTGAGGATTTCGCTGGCCAGGGACTGCGCACACTCTGCTTGGGAATGCGCGAAATTGATGAGGCTGAGTACACGGCCTGGTCTCGCGAATATGAGCTTGCGTCAATGGCTTCGGAGAACCGTGCGGAGAAAATGGATGCCGTGGCTGAGAAGATTGAGCAGTCCTTGGAGCTCGTGGGGGTTACGGCCATTGAGGATAAACTCCAGGATGGAGTCCCGGAAACTATTCATGCGCTTCAGGATGCTGGGCTTAAAATTTGGGTTCTAACTGGAGATCGACAGGAAACAGCTATTAATATCGGCATGAGCTGCAAGCTTTTGAGCGAAGATATGAATCTTCTCATTGTGAATGAAGTGTCTGCTCAAGCAGTACATGCCAACATTCTTGACAAGTTAAGAGCAATCCGTGATTCACCTGAGATTTCTAGCGCTGACTTCGACTCCCTTGCATTGGTGGTAGATGGCTATTCGCTAGAACATTGCTTGGTGGAGCCGGTCGCGCCGGATTTCTTAGACTTGGCTGTACTATGCAAAGCGGTGATTTGCTGCCGTGTATCCCCTCTCCAAAAAGCATTGGTAGTAAAATTGGTCAAGAGTCGCCTTAGCGCTCTCCTGCTGGCTATTGGAGATGGTGCGAATGATGTAGGGATGATCCAGGCTGCTCATGTGGGCATTGGCATTTCTGGAATGGAGGGCCAACAGGCGGCTCGAAGCGCCGACATAGCTATAGGCCAATTCCGGTTTCTCAAAAAGCTGCTTTTGGTGCATGGTTCATGGAGTTATAACCGGTTGAGCCGTGCTATTCTCTACTCCTTTTACAAGAACATCGCGCTCTACCTTACTCAGTTTTGGTACGTGTTTTTGGATGGATATTCGGGTCAAACCATGTATGAGTCTTGGACAGTGACATTTTACAACGTAATTTGTACTGCTTTGCCTCCATTTGCGCTAGGAATTTTAGACCAGTTTGTGTCGGCACGACTTCTGGAACGCTACCCTCAGCTGTATCGCCTGGGCCAGCGAGGAGTTTTCTTGAGTGTTGGCCAGTTTTGGCAGTGGATTATCAATGGCATTTACCACTCATTAATTATTTTCTGGTTCTCTTGTGGTGCCTATTGGCTTGGCAATGTTCTCACCAATGGCAAAATTGCAGATCAGTGGACGGTGGGTACAGCATGCTACACAGCATGTGTGCTCACTGTGCTTGGTAAATCTGCGTTGATCACGAATATGTGGAACAGATACACGGTCATATCTATTCCTGGCTCTCTTCTGCTTTGGCTAGCGTTCTTTCCGCTATACGCCCTTATTGCACCGAAGACAGGCGTGTCACGGGAGCTTCGTGGAGTACTGGGAAGCTTGTACCCGACGGTAGTATTTTGGGCGTTGATTCTACTAGTGGCCGTGGCGTGTTTGCTGCGTGATATTGCGTGGAAGTACTATCGTCGCATGTATTTGCCTGAATACTATCACTATGTCCAAGAGATCCAAAAGTACAAAGTTGCTGATCCACAACCACGTATGGACCAGTTCCAGCGCGCGATTCGCAAAGCTCGACAGGTTACGCGTATGCGGAAGCAGCGTGGATTTGCATTCTCACCGGCGGATGAAGGTGCTGCCCGTGTTGTGAAAGCCTATGAGGGTGGTGAGCATGCAGAGAATCCATTTGCTGATTCCCAACGTACTGTATGAATCAATTTTATTTATTTTACCTTTTTTTCCCCCTTTAACATGTTGTCGCTCCATTCGTCATGATATGGGGGCTAGACATAATGTACTGGACTGTCTTTATTCTTCTCATGGTGAGGACATGGTAGTACTGGAGAATGTATGGGGTGCTAAGTATCTATAAATATGTATAATAACATGTGGGTATAATGTGTGGGTTTTCACTATTGACTTGGTATGGATAATTCCTAGCCGCGTAACCACAAATATTACCTCAAAAAAGCGATGTAATGTTACATATTTTACAAGTATTTTACGAGTACCGATAATACAGTGGGACTGTATTTATACACCATTTAGATAAAAAAATCACACCCAAAATACTACTATCAAATTCGCAAGAGCACTCCACTATCTTTTTTCCTGTAGGACTTATCATAGGGAAATGCCCCTAAGGGAAGTTTCATGATCTCTTGATATGATATCAATACCGAAAGTAAGGGGTATACATTAACATGCCTTCCTTATAAATTTGAGCCATTCTCGAGCCTAGACTATCTTAAAGTCAGTATATTCTCTGCGGAGATACCATCGTTCATAGTACTTGCGTAATGGCACCATGATGACAGTTAGAATATATTTTGGGATAATTCGAAAGACTTATGTTTCAAGGATGATATATTCCATTCTCCTCAACTGTGTTACATGCTGATACATGTGCAACCACGGTCACATGTGTCCGAGTATCTACGGCATACAATGTACTCTAATACTAGCTCATAAAGTTAAATTACTTGAGCACACAACTCTAAATATGCAAGGGCGATATAACAGTACCCTCTGTAGTATATGATATGGTACTAATGGTACAATGCGGAAATTCCTAGAGCGCAGCATTTCCTCGTTGTCGATTCCGACCAAGTCGCGTTTCAATGTTTCCGAAATGGAGGAGCGTCCTCAGCCTACTATTGCAGCGCCGCTGGCCGGCCTGACAAAAGATGAACTCTTCCTGCAAATTGACGCTTTTGCTTTACACTATGGAATAGAGGAGGATGCCAACCTACTCAAACGTGGAGCTCTGCTTGCGCAAAACATGCAAACATTAGAGTCCTCAGGTTCATCAAGTAGCGACAACTCCGAAACAACCGACGCGACTGATGAACTAACCTTGACTGGTTCCACTGTTAAAGCGCGTATCCGGCGTCGCCAGATAGGTTTGCTTTTGAATGAGGATGAGCTTGAGGCAATCCGCCAAGATAAAGACCATCCTTGGAAAGGTATGACCAAGCCACTCTTTCTTAGCGTCCTCATATGTTCACTTGGCGCGTTTTGTCAGGGAACTGACCAGAGTTCCATCACCGGTGCCCTTATGACGTTTCCACTGCAAATGGGGGTGGCTACAATTCCAGGCCTACCAAATTATGAAAGTCATGAATGGATCACAGGTTTGATTTCCGCATCGCCATACATTGGTGCCTTTGCGTGTGCCGTGTGGATATCGGATCCCGTGAATGAGAAATTGGGTAGACGGGGAACCTTATTTTTGGCAGCATTGATAACTATCGCTGTACCTTTAGGCTCCGCATTTACTGAAACATGGTGGGAATTGATGATATGCCGGCTTTTGCTGGGACTCGGAATAGGATTCATGGAAGTTACAGCTCCAGTATTTGCTGCTGAGAATGCACCTACAAGTATTCGTGGGGCTTTAGTTTCAAGTTGGCAAATATACACTGCACTCGGGATACTTTTCGGCTCCTCATCCAACCTGATCTTTTCAGAGCACAATATCGGACGACACTCGTGGAGATTTCAAATAGGAACGGCTATAGTGCCAGCGGTACCATTGGCGTTAGGTATATACTGGTGCCCTGAAAGCCCTCGATGGTATATCAACAAGAGCCGGATCAAGGATGCTTGGAAATCGCTATTGAGATTGCGCAAACACGAAATTCTAGCAGCACGCGACTTGTATCTCCTTTATGTTCAGTTATTGGAAGAGCGTGCTGTTATGGGTCGTGGAAACATATTCAAGCGTTTCAGAGAATTATTCTATCGGAACCGCCTTCGACAGGCAACTCTGGCTTCATTTGTTGTTATGATCGGCCAGCAAATGTGCGGGATCAATATTATCGCCTTCTTTGCGGGAACGATCTTTCAACTAGTTACCGGAAACGTAACCCAGTCCTTATGGGCATCGTGGGGATTTGGCCTGTGTAACTTTGTATTCTCATGGGGTGCTATTTGGACGATTGATTCAAAGTTGGGTCGACGCGGGCTGCTTCTTGCTACATTCCCCTTCATGTTTTTAACCCTTCTTGCAGCGGGATTGAGCAATCTGGCCTCAGAAACAGCTGTACGACTACCTCTTGTCGCTTTATTCATATACATCTTCACGGCAATCTATTCAATTGGAGGGGGGCCGGTTCCGTTCTCGTACAGTGCCGAGGTCTTCCCCCTGTCCCATCGGGAGGTAGGTATGAGCATTGCTGTCTTTTGGAACAATGCAGCAGCTGCCATACTCAGTGTCACTTACTTTCGCATCCAGGCCGTTATGACCATGACTGGTGCGTTCGCGTTTTATGCCGGTCTTAACCTCGTGGCCTGGGTAATGATATTCCTTTGGGTACCTGAGACCAAACAATTATCACTGGAAGAACTAAATGCAGTGTTCGCTATTTCAACTACAAAGTTCATGAGGCACCAAGTCGAGGTTATACTTCCTTACTACTATCAACGCTACATTCTACGAGACAAGAAAGTACGTGTCAAGCCCCTCGCTAAGGTCACAAGGTTTGAGGATATAGTACCTGTAAAGAAAGAGGAAGTAAACGAGGAATCTTAGATCTTCACTTGCCACATATAAATATAGACTCATATATTCCTGGATGAAGTGGTCGGACCTTAAGTGATTTTATCTCGCAGGTGTCGTTTCATCCGAATCCATACCTACAGGAGACAGAAATTCATATTTTCTTGAACAAATACTTAAATATTTCATAAATGCCAATGACTGAGACGGACCGGCGGCCCAGCTATATCCAACGATGGCATACACCACTAGCTATTGTACGAATCTGATCTATGACTCGAGAACATTCTCTTTGAAGTACCCAATAATATTGCCTCTTGGGTAGTACTCGCAAATAAAGAATGGGGAGTCATATGATCCACAATTCTTTGTGTAGCAACCTACACTTGTAGAACCTTTCCAAACCATCTGCGTGAAGTGGCCTGTCTGTTCTGAAAATTCGCCAGCAGTATAGTTGTAGTCTTTGTATTCATTGTACCACGCTTCCATTCCACTGAGGGCTGTGGGATAACCTAATGCCATGTTTTCACCATATGGCCCACCTGAATGCTCGAAAGTGCACTCAGACGGTTGGGCTACTTTCGAGAGATAATCTTCAGCAAACTGTGCAATCGTATCATTCCACACCATCGGTCCAGCACTATGTTCACTGCGTACCTTGTTGTGGTAATCCAAAATAGTTTGCTGGTAACTCGATAACGTCGAGATAGGGGCAGCACTACTGGAAGATGTGGTGATCGACGAACTCATGGAAGAAGATGTAGTCGGGGTAGTACTTGTGGTGCTTGTGGTACTAGTGGAAGTACTAGTTGTTGAAGTACTGGTTGTTGATGTCGACGAAGAAGAAGTGGTTCTTATCGCTGTGCTCGATGTGGTCGTCGTAGTCGGTGGCACCGAAGTAGTTTCAACACTACTAGATGTACTGGAAGAAGAACTCGGGGAACTGACAATTGAAGTACTTGAAGACAAGCTTGTGGGCTTGGACGAAGTATCAGAGGTAATTACACTGCTGGTGGCCAGTGATGTAGTTGCTGATGAACTTGTGGTAGATAGGGGTTCTGAACTTGGGGCTGAGCTTGAAGGCAACGTACTTGCTGTTTTTGTTGAATCACTGACAGAACTCTTGTGGCCAAACCCTGAGTTAATCTGACTCGATGTAATTTCCGGATCGGAGGAAGAGGCCACTGGACTGGATGACCTGACACTATTAGTAGGAGATGGGGGATCGATAGTTGATGAACTCGTGGAACTTGTCGATGTAGATACCGGGGCCGTTGATGACGACACGCCGTAAGGATTACTGGGCGGATCAACAGATGAAGTATTAGTACTTTCCGGTACAGTAGTTGGGCTTTGCGTTGCCGCGTCATTAGAACTGTAATGACGATGGCCATACAAAGGCTCCAACGGATTAATGCTGCTCGTGTGCGTAGGCGACTCACTGGATGTAGCCACACTACTGTTAGTCGTGACAGGATCAGCCGAAACAAGACTCGCATTGCTCTTCGTTGTTATAGATGTAGTGGGCACACTGCTGTTCTGAGGATCCAAAGTTGTGGACGAAGTGGCAGTGACACTAGTGACATCACTTTCGCCTTTGGTGCCACTTGCATTTGCAGTAGTTTCGCGAGGGTCCAAAGTACGAGTGGACCTTGTGGAAGAGGCATTGCCCCAGTGCCGAGTCCACTGACTTGAGGCAGTCTTGGCAGTACTGTGGGATACGCTAGTCTCTGTCTTCGTTACGGCAGTTTTCATACTCTCAGGAGCAGATTGTGAAGAAACCGCAGGATCAGAACCAGCCTGACCAACAACGCTAGAGAGCGCGGTAGCGCTAGCAGAATCGGTAGAACCAGTGAACGCAGCAGATATACTCATATCTGCAGGATCAGCTGATGCGCTCTGCGGAGCGGCGCTAGTAGCCTCTGCAGCCGACCCAGATAATGCCTTAGTACTATCAGGATCAGCAAGATATGCTGAACCAGTAGATATCGTAGATCTAACAGAACCAATGGTAGTTGAGGTGGCTGTGCCGCTGGGGTCAGGGGATCCTGTGTTAGAGACGTGAGCCACTGACGAATCTCTTGGATCGGCTAGACCAGTAGCGCGCGTGTACCCGGAATATTGAGTTGTATCAGGGCCAGCAGTAATGCCTCCGGCCTCCGAAGGAGCAGAAGCTGTTGTGGTAACCGGAGATGTGGCAACATCCGAATGAGGTCCCTTGGACGGATGGCTGAGTAGAGGTGCTCCATTGGAGGCTTGTGTCGAGAATGCAGTCCCAATCGGAATCAAACTTTCAGTCGACGCTGCAATTGGGGTTGGATCGGATGCAGTTTTAGACGAAGGGGCTGGAGCCACACAGTTATCCACGGTAACATATTCCCAGACAACATGGAGGTAGGGATCACTCCAATTTACTTCATTAGCGCGTACCCCTGAAACGAGCGCAATAAGTGACAAAAGAGTGGATGCCTTCATATGTTGCAAGGCTGGGTCTGAATTCCAGATCTTTGCGATACAATTTAAATCCTAGCTCCTTGAATCAGGGTACCATAATTTAGGCGATGTTGACATATTACCCTTACCCTCAATTCGTTCATGGCGGAGTAGCGCTATTTCGTGAATCAAGATCATCAACGCGCGTGAAGGAAGAGCATAGGTCCCTCAGAAACAAGTAACATACCAGATGCATGTGGAAGTTTGTGGTATCAAACTGGCTACTCTGAAGGTACCAGAACTAGAATAATAACCCTGGATCGAATGGTGCCGCGTCAATGCTCGTCTACAGCTCTGCGCAGATCGACGCTTCTGTAGTTACTAATCACAAATCTACCGGCGATGGGGGCGGGAAATAGGAAATAATTCTGCGGAGATACCGTAAGGGCATTGTTACGTGACCGTATACCAAGAATTCAGAATATGAACACTGTATTAACTGAGGAACTTAAGCTGTGGCCAATATACATAGGTAACTGGAGGTTGATCGCCATGGCGCGTGGCTAATGACACATGCCGTTTTGGGAAAGTTGGATACGGCGGGGCTGGCTTAAAATAACTGCCCCACACAAACGAACCACTCACTGGGAATACAATGTCCAACCTGTGGCTGAACTATGTAATGCAAGAAGGCACAGCTACCTTGTTACTGGGACATGGGATACGCCGGGTCTGCTGAACACATAATACGACCTGCCGGTTCGTATGCACATACAAATGCATTCAGAGATACATTAAAGACAATTGAAAGGCTACATAGTCTAGTATTTTAGTCTAGCAGTTTGCCAAATACCGGCGTAATCTGGTTCTCCCGCCGAAACTACTAGTACAAGACAGGCGACACCAGAAGAATAGCCTCCCATGCAATTCCTACATTGAAATAACTCACTTATCCTTTGAAACCCATCAACTGCCAGCACAAACGTAGCGCGTTAGATACCAAGTAGAACGCGACTTCAGTTTCAGTCTTCACGTCCGTTACTCAGCAAACACAGTAGATCCAGAGATGAGCCTGCTGGGCCGGTCCAGCACTATCGGCAAGCCGAATCTTGAGATGAATACGGCGGCCGACCCCATGCTGCCTCAACCTCCTAATGATACGGTATCGCAACTGAAATTTAGCCCCGTGGCGGACTTCTTAGCGGTCCCCTCATGGGACAAAACAGTGCGACTGTACGAAGTAAACCGCACTGGTGAGGCACAGGGGCGAGCTATGTACGAACATCAGGCTCCTGTACTTTGTGTGGACTGGTTTGCTGATGGATCTAAGGTTGTAAGTGGAGGATGTGATAACGCTGTGCGAGCATACGATCTGGCTTCAGGCCAGACTGTACAGATTGGTGCACATGATCAACCCGTGAAAGGAGTAGTGTGCGTTGATGTTGGCCAGCCTATGATTGCCAGTGCTAGTTGGGACCGTACGCTCCGTTATTGGGATTTGAGACAGCCACAACCTGTGGCCACCGTCCAGCTTCCCGAACGTGCCTACGCGATGGCCACCGCTAAAAAGCTGCTTGTTGTGGCGTGTGCAGAGCGCCACGTGTGCATTATCGACCTTAACAAACCAGATACGATTCTAAAAACCATTACGAGTCCGCTAAAGCACCAAACTCGATGTGTGGCATGCCAGGCCGATGGTTCTGTTTGGGCAATCGGATCGATTGAAGGGCGCTGTGGCATCCAGTATCTGCAAGAAAATACCGTGGCTGGCCATTCAAACTTCAGCTTCCGTTGCCAACGCGAGCAGCAGCCAGGCACGCCAAAGCCGATTGAAAACGTGTTTGCTGTCAACGATATCAGCTTCCACCCAACTTTCGGAAGTGTGGGGACATGTGGTGGCGATGGAACATTCCACTTCTGGGACAAGGATAATAGGAACCGTCTTGGACTCACTAAAAATCTCGGTGGAGGAGCGTTGACTGCGACTGCCTTCAATAGGGACGGTACGCTGTTTGCATATGCCATGGGGTATGACTGGTCCAAGGGCTACCAGTTCAACTCACCGACCTATCCGCGGTGGATCAAAGTGCATGCCGTTCAGGAATCAGAAGTTAAGCCACGAGTCGTGCGCAAAAAGTAATCCTCGTACGAAATCCCACCTCGGAGTCGGTAATTGGTCGACCCTAAAACTTGTTGGCTTGGTTGCTATTATTTATGTAGGGGCTTGAATTGAGGCTTTATTGTTAAAACCCCGTTGAATATGTATTAAGAAGGATAGATAGACGGATGAAAGTAAAGTACACCGAGTCTGGGTGGGTCTAAATATCACGATTACTATTACTGTTCGAAACCTACTTAATATCGTATAAAGCAGAGCGGCGGGTCCATGAAAAAAAGCCCGCCGCTCGCTAGTGTCCTGGCTCAACAGCCATCGCTAAATTACATTGCACCAATTATAACGGCCACAGACCAATTGCAAGTCCTTAGAAGTCTCGAAGGGGTTCCGGATGCTTACCGCTACCTGGTGCTGAAAAAACTTGTGCACCACCTTGAAAATACGAACCAGCAGCTAGAAGATGCTGTAGTAGATGCCTATGCCCAGTATATGCTCGGAATACCCGCTGCACAGCCTGTTTCCCAGGTTAGTTACCACCTGGGCCCACTAGGAACGCTTGTGCTGGAGGAAAGCCGGGCAACCCTTCTTCAGCTAGGTAGTACCAGTCATCGTACCTGGGAGGCAGGCAAGGCACTGGCCGATTATTTTGTACACAATCAAGATACTGAACCCTCGGGAACTATAGTTGAGCTGGGATCCGGATGCGGACTAGTGGGATTTGTGCTCGCCAGACTTGGGGCATCGGTTAAGGTCACTGATGGTGATCCCATGGCAGTCGAGAGACTGGAGCAGGCTGCTCGAGCTAATTCAGTTAACTGCCAATGTGAAGTCGTTGAATGGGGTGCACCCCCGCCTTCTGTGACTCGTGGAGCAGACCTGGTTGTTGCTGCAGATGTGTTGTATGATCCAGCATTTTTCGAGGATTTCTTGGAGTGCACAGCCAAAATATCGCGCACAGCAGTTGTATCAACCACTGTACGAAATCCCGAGACTTATGCGGACTTCAAAGCCAAAGCAGAAGCAAAAGGTTGGCACCCACACATCCTCAGTCGAGTTGAGCCCAATTCAGCCGAGTCAGACTATTTCTGGCTAGTTCCAGGACCTCCTATTGAGGTCCTACGGTTAGAACGTAGGAGGATTAACCAAGAGTCGGTACCGGACCACTGTTCCACACATGGGCCACCAGCATAGACACGTTCATCATACTTTGGAATATCAGGGAACCCTGGAACGCCGGTAGACTCCAGAATGGAAGTTGTCGACATGCTGAGTAGAAATCCAATAGTACAAAGATAGCCACAATCACCAGTTTAGCACCATTGCGCCGTCGGTTTTCTATCCACATCATGCCAATTAGCTCATAAAGTCCATTGTTGCAGTAGAATAGAGCCTTCTTACCAAATGCGGTCATCACTTGTTGTACAAGATATGACCGCTTAGGTGGTGGTCCCCGAGTTACCACCAGTCCTAATCCGTCGTATATCTGGCGGAAGCCAGGATTGCGCAACGTCTCGTAGGCGACCTTAACCAAGCTAAACCACTCCTCAGCAACCTTTCTTTCAGTCTCACCCAGCTTTTGCAATTTATCTGGGTGGAATTGCCGCGTCAGGCGGCGATAACTACTCCGAATAGTGTCGGCCGAGCTCTCAGTGGTCACATCTAGCACTCCATACGCCCCTGTAAGACGGAACAATGGGTCAGTATTGGTTGTAATGGAACGCAAAGACCAATAAAGATATATTGCCACTATAGCAGCAACCACGGCCCATCTAAACTGCGCAATAACTCCTCGGGTAGTGAACCTTCGAGCCGCCACATGTGTGAGCACCTCTACAGGTAGCGCAAGCAGTTGCGAATGTGAACCCACTAACCAAAGGTACCATGCCACGAGTAATGATCTGATAACGGCTCCCACACCAGACAGAGATGGTAGAAGTCTCATTCTGTTGGTTCAAGTCAATACACGACTTTGACTGCTTAGTCGAGGTACCTTGTAATGAAGGTATATAATATTAACTGCCTGATAAGCGGGTGAATTTAGCCACCAGGTCACGTATCCTAGTGCATTTTTGAGCCAAATATAGTCGGTTAAATACAATAATACTAAGAGTATTCCTCGAGACATGCTTTTCCATGTGGAATCTTCATGGACTCTTCATAGCGGTGGTTCAAATAATCGATAACGGTATCGGGTGGGCGCCATTACATCAGCAGCAGTATGAGTGACGACGAGGACTTCGGCGACTTCGAGGACTTCAAGCCGCATATTTCCGACATTGCCCCTGCTTTAACAGCGGCGGATTTTAAGGAAAATGCGTTGGACAGAATCCGAGCCGCTTTCCCGGCCCCACCAGCCGAAGACCAACCTGGCGAGACCAATCAGGAAGAGGAGAATATTGCGGGAGACACGAGTTTATTACTATGGAAACATCTCACAGAGGATACTCACAACATAGTTCCTGACTGGAATTCATCGCATATTCATAAAATGCTTGCTGTAAGGCTTGGTGTGCCTCTTAACTTAGATCTTGATCGGTCTCTACCTCGGGGTGCTCCGCAGCGCCGCATGGAACTTCCATCGGACAAAGACGACGAACTCCAACAGCAGGTTCCAGAGTGGCGGCTTTTATCAACAGTGAGTGCTGAAGCTCTTGATGGAATGTCTGAGTCGGAACTCGAGGCCCATGTTCTAAAATTGCAAGAGGCAGTCAAAGGTGCTCAAGAATTAAAGCAATCATTTGAGGACCGTGAAATGGATTTGGAGGGCGAGCAAAATGTACTTGAAGGTATGGTTGAGAGCCTATTAGTATATTCCCAACGGAAGCACCGGGAAGGATTGGTACGGTCGAGGCGATAGTGAGTGGATGCTACGCCAAACTTCGTGTCTTGTGGTTTTATTTTATTCCAAGGATATTTTGAGAGGAGCAAGTTAAAGATCCTTTTCAAGAAGAATGGTGGGACTTTATCAGGATAGACGTGATTAATGATGGGCAATCTGAGACTACAAAGGAACCTATAAAGGAACCTACAAAGGAACCTATAAAGGAACCTACAAACGAACCTACAAACGAAAACAAAAGAACCTATAAAAGAACCTGCACATTTCACCCACTTCCCGGGACCGCAATTGGACGCTGCACAATATCCACCCTAAAATTCTATTTATTTCTCAACCTAGACATATAGCATTATTTGACCCAGAATATTGCCAATATATTCCTAGTCACCATACGGTCCATCCTAGACAGGCTTAAACATAACCTCCCAATCCAGAACCTGCGATACTAAAATAGAAGCGCAACCCCGCCACCCCAGAACGGCTTGTGCGTGTAGTAGATCGCGTAGGAAGAACGCGTCAAAACAACCCCAACACGCCCTGGGTTTCAAGACCTTTAAACCATTGGGATATAGCCTGACCAGCCGCCAGACGGAAACTTTAAATACGACGACTAGAACTGGCCTAGATAGACTCCACCTCCTGTGTGCTACTCCTTGAAATGAAGTCGAGCCGGTATATGGGACCTACAGACAAAAAACGGTGTGCAAAGCTTAGGAGGATTCCTCCGGTTTAGCCTCCTCAGAGGCCGGGGCAGCTGCCGGAGCTTCGGCTGCGACAGGTGCCGGCTGCGTAGAGCCCTCCTCACCACTTGCAGGAGCACCTCCTTCTATGGCCTGCTGGTCCTGCTGGTCTTGCATGTCACCAGTCCAAAGCGTCAAGTTGTCCTTGAGCAAGTTCATGATCAGAATCGAGTCCTTAAATGATTCATCGCTCAGAACTTCCACCTTGAGAATGGCCTGATCGAAGGCATCTTTAGCGAGCTTGCACGCCATCTTGGGGTTATCCAATATCTCATAGTAGAACACGCTGAAATTGAGGGCGAGCCCAATCCGCAGCGAGTGCGTCGGGGTGAGCTCTGCGTTGGCAACCTCGGATGCGATTTGGTAAGCCTTGAGCGATTCGTTTGCCGTGGCCTCCCGTTCAGGATTCACGCTGATTTCAGCAAGGTAGCGATAGTAGTCTCCCTTGAGCTTGTAGTAGAACACCTTGTACTCCCCAGTTTTAGCCGAAGGAATCAGGTACTTGTCAAGCACGCTGAGAATATCGTGGCAAATGTCGGTCAGTTCCTTCTCGATCTTCTGCCGATAGTCCTTGATCAGAGCAACCTGCGGTGTGTTACCTTTCGATTCCTCGCGCTGTTCAATCGAAGCAACAATGCGCCACGACGCCCGACGCGCGCCCACGACGTTCTTGTACGCCACCGACAGCAGGTTCCGTTCTTCTACCGTAAGCTCTTTGCCGAGCTCCGTCACCTTCTTCATGCACTCCACCATCTCCTCATAGCGCTCCGCATGCTCGGCCAGCTTCGCCAGATACGTATAGTCCTCGCGAGTTGTCATTTCTTCCTCAGGGGGGTCAGTGTCGGTATGTGGACAAGGACTGGGTGTTGTGGAGATGAGTGATCAAGAAAGAGGGGGCGCTGCTCGCGTGGGTGGGAATAATTACATCATACTCACAGGGTTAGGTCGCTCGCACTCCTTGCTTACGCTCGGTCCTTTGAGGTTAGAGTTACCCGGCCGCTAGTGGGCAGTGGGTGTCTTATGTCTTAAGATGGCACGTGCCATTAAGGATTAGTATCTAACCTTTAAAAATCATCTGGAATTCGTGGCATCTATGTAGAGAATATCAGTATGCCCACTGAATGCATGACTAGCGCATTGGCACCCTTTTTTTTGTCGCGCAGGTGACCGTTGCAGCACGTGATCCGCGGTGCCTCGAATCGTGGATCCCAATTGGGCATAGTAGCTTAATTACACAGATAAGGGAATAGTGGACTTTTTACGTCTAATGCGGAAGGGATTGATTATGTTAATTAATGCAAATATTGTCAATTTTGGTCTTTGGCAATCTTTACGTAGTCATATCCATTCTATTAGAATGACCTATGGGCCCAGACACCCTCTCTCGATGCAAATGCAAGTCCGAGCAAGGATACTGATGAGGTTACAGGGTATTACCATAAATAGAATAAATATACTGACACAAAGCCTTCTTATACCACAATTCGTCTTAGAAGTTAGTTCTTGGTGGAAGTTGAGAACGTGGTATCCGCCTGCGGACCTACTTTAGCCCCGCTGCTGCTATCTGTCCTAATGGCCATATTCATACGTAGTCGTGCAGGCCGTACGGATTGGGACATAGTGGACGGGTTAAACACAATACATCTGCCAAGCATAGTACCTGTGCTAGCCATCACGCTAGTAAGTAATGGGGTAGCTCCAGAACGGCTCAGCCCTGATGAAGATGAAGAAGGTAATGGTGGAATCTCATTTACAGATCCGATCAGCATTTCGCGCAGCGTAAGATACCGTCTTCGTGACCGTGAACTTAGTAGCAACCTGGGCCTAGCCAAAGGGAACGGTTGTGATGCTGCTACCCCCTGAAGAACGCTGATGACCTCGTCACGGTCAGTCAGAGGCTGGACCTCGGCATTCTTGCGGGCTTCTGCTTCTTCGCGTTTAAGTGCAGATACCGTACTACGTTGTGCCTGTTTCACATGATTGTGCTGTTGATAGGCTCCTAGAAGCACGTCGAAAGGTTGGGACCTGCCCTGAACAGAGCGTTTGGCCCCCATTGAGTGCGTTTTACAAGTCAGACTGCGGGCACACACTCCACCTCCTGGCAGCGTAACTCCACATTGCCTGTCAATATCGACTTTTGAAGGTGGTGCCCGTGGTCTAGCCGGTTTGGTTACCTTAGTAGGAGCAGCTGCCGGGGTCTTTTTCTTGCGAACTGCTGGGGTCGTATGAGGCTTCAAAGAATTCTCAGAGGTTAACCGTTGACTGAGAGTAGTAGTTGCTCCCATATCCCCTAGTGAATCTGATTGTGGGGGCCGTTTCAGTGATGATGGCGAAGTCGCGACCATCCTGGTGCTAGAAACAGATGACTAACAGTAATAGGCGTAATTGTAGTTGTGCACAGCCTACCCTCACCCTAAGAAGTCAACCCCACAGCTTCCACAGCCTGGTGTGTTAGATCAATGGTAATAAGGATTAGTGTAAATAATATCTATTAAATTAAGATATAACGTGAGTAAGGGGTGCTAGGTTTATTGGCCTTCCATATCCTCATTATGTTCACCGTAGCTATGCTATCCTCTAATCGTATACTTTGAATAATAAAAACGGCATTGTACAACCGTTGAACCCATTCAATATCAATTAACCATGCTATTGTAACTTACCAGCCAAGAAGGCCTCTTATATGTTCATATCCTCTCGCCCCCCCACTGGCTGCAGACACCGTCACGTTATTCGACAACCCCCCGGATTGGTCAGCGCAACAACCTCCACACAAATGATCGCATTCCGTCGTAGTTTGTTGGCTCCTCTCCGGACCGTCTCGGCATCGCCAGTTCGTAGCTCTGTTCGGTTCTACTCCAAGGACGAGTCTTCGCGCGATCCTGCAAACCTTGCTGGCCAGCCTGGTGGCGACAGCTTCTCTAAGCGCGAGCGCGCCCAAGAGGAATACTACGTTCGCGAGCACGAGAAGGAGCAGCTTAAGAAGCTGCGTCACGAGATCGAAGCTCGTGAAAAGGATCTGGCTGAGCTCAAGTCTAAGGCTGATAAGCTGGAGAACTAATCTGCGTGTTCCTTGTTGGCCCGTTACACCGTACCGTACATACACTTAGAAAGTCTTTTATAAGGACAAACGGAGGTAATCTAGCCCTTATTTGGCCATTATGGTCTATTTAAACCTCGATATCCATAGAGGCATCCTCCTCCACAGAGCCAGCTACTACTGGTTTAAGGTTGCCAGGTACCTCAAGGTACTTGATGCCTTGATGCCCGGCCATGTGGGCATTCAGCGCATCTGCAGCCACTCCACTGCTGAGCTCATGAGGACTGTGGAGCCAAGAAGGTGGGAGCTGGCGCCCTCCGCCTAGTCGTAGAGTTTCAGGGAATCCTGATGCCGACTTGGCACCGGGGACCAGTACCACGGTGGTCATCTCGCGAGCCACGGGGACTGGGTGGGAATCTTTAGGTCGAGATGCAGGAACAAATACTGCATGTTCAGCCGGAAGTGCTACGAGCAAATGGCGCTGGACACACTCGGATACTCCAAGTCGCAGATGCCTCAGGTCCTCGCCTGGGGCAGCGAGTGACGATAATTTGAACGGATATACTGTTGATACCTTTTTGAGGAGCTGGCGCGCGGCCTGCGTGCGCAGATTGTAGCTCACTGTGTGATCACGACTGTAAATTGCGGGAGGATCGGCCACACTCCCCACAGGAGGTGCTTCTGATACTCTCACTGATCCCTCTCCTCCAGCTCGCGATGCCATTGATATATCTACAAGATACTGTTGCCCTGGCTGGACTGTGAATTCATCAGCATCCTCCACAGGTGGCCATTCCACAGCCTCCAAACTGTCATGGACGGTGGGCTGGCCAGCGACAAAGCGCTTGACTCGGCGCACCCTTGAACCAGGAACAACTTCAAGACCATAATCGGTGGCAATTGAGTTTACAAGCTGTTGAATCAAAGTCGACGTAACTTCAGGATAAGTAGCTCGCAGTGGATGGGCGTCGCTAAGCACACTGCCTAGTAAAGCCACTACAGCCTCAGTAGCTAAATATGCCCCAATACAAGCATCAGCCACTGATCCAGCAAATGGTTCAGTCACAGGCAGGTCTTGACGGATCACGATTGTGTGGGCGACTTGACTAGTGTACCCGTCAATATGTACACCAAGGGCTATTTTAACCACGTCACCATCATGGACCACTCCTCCCTGGTCAGATTCCTCGGGAGATACACCTGAAACGTATTCATTTTTGCAGATCTGCACAGGTAGTGCTACACCTTTCTCGGCTACACCTTTGTAGCATCGCTGGACATGGTCTGCAATGAACTTATCACCGAGACGACAAACCTCCCCAATCGACTGTTGCCCGATTTGATATTGCAGCTGTCGAACAATGTATACAAGCGCACTCTGCGCAATGGCAGCGGCTGTCCGACTTTTTTCAATGTCAACCATACTGCTGAAATTTTTTTGTAATCCGCAGTGAAGATTGATGAAGATGGCGAACAAAGCTGAAGATTCTCTTAAAAATTTTCCGGAAACTTCTGAATAGTGAACTCCTCTTTAACTATCTAATTAATACGTTCATATAAACGCCGCGCTTCAACTGTTTCACCTTCCTTGGGTCAGCAGCAGAAGCACTTCTGACTATTCTGATTAGGAAGGGGACTCAGGTTGACCAGCCCAATCTTCGGTTAACGAATAAGTCTTACCACTGAACTCTATGAGGTTAAATTAATTCCAGCTTTCGTGGATATTAAAAGACTAACGGACTACTCACGGTTCGTAGCCATTTGACGCTTCCCTTCTCATTGTTAAGATCATTGACTGCATACGTAAGGTTCTCTCCCGCCTGGTTACACAACTGTCGAATATGCTTAATGGAGATGACGGAATAGAATCCTCCTACCAAGAACCGAATCCGAGAAATGCATGTGATAAATTAGAGATGGTTGATTTTTTAGACGCAGGGTTGCGTGAATAAACTCGCACATTATTGCGGTGATTTCGCCTGCTGGCTGTCACTCTTACCTGCTAAGCTCCAAATGACTTTCACTTTGGCAGCACACTTCCGAAGGAGGCCGTGGAAGAGGGTTATTCTATTTCTTGGTCTAAGCCTAACTTGAAGACGAATTTAGTCGATCGGTTGAAGTAAGGAGGTAGTAAAGTGTAGATCTCGTTGTTGATCCCCTGCGGCTAATTGGGTATGCAGTGTGGTGGGTAGCCGAAATTCTCAGGAGCCATATGACATGACATTTAACTTGACTGACCCTTCCACTCTATGGCTCGGATTTTTCGTTTTTCTGCGCCCCGCTTTTTTGCGTACGTGTATGACCCAGCATGAGACACACTGCGGTGTAAACGTAGCACAGTGTTTTAGGACGGCTTTGAAACAGTTATACAAGCTACATCCCGGAGCTAATTTGAATTCATATATAGTAGAAAGAAATACCGTGCCATTTGTACAGGACTACAGCGTCGCGCTCAGTTAAAGCCTACCCCCGATTCGGACATCCTTTATGAGCCCCTAGCCCTCACGAACTCCATGGGCCTCTTGATCTACCGCATTCGGTCACCCGATGACAAATCGAGCACCTGCGAAGCACCCGCGTGCGCACTTATCCTCCCGCCATCTTATTCGGTGTGCGGTTGCCAACAGCTTCTAGTTCAAATATAGCAAGGTCGAAGCGACCGGTATCAATCGGAGGATCCAACGGTCGATAGACAATTTTTCGTGATTTCTTCACAATCGGTAAGGTTCATCGCTGTCTGATTTGTGAAATCCCATGAATAGCGACGAGCGACAAAGTGTGGTTGATCTATACAAAATCCTATATGGATTCGATGGGATGGATGATGATGGCCTTAACGATGAGCTGGCACGGTCGCAAACGGCATCCACAGAACTCAAGGCCCTGATCGACCAAAAGTCAAGGGAGAATCACGCGTTGGAACGCGATGTGGGGTTTCTTGATGAAAGAATCAAACTATTAATCCACAACAAAGGTGGTCGTGACCGTGAGACTGATGATGAAGCAGCCGCAGTACTGGATCGGTCCTCACAGAATGCCGAACTCCAAATTCGACGGTTACTGGGACCGCAGCAATACCAATCCTTTGGTGCTCTTTTCTTTTTGCTTCAATCAGAACCGCAACATGTTGCAAGACTATGCGCACAGAAGATATCGGTAGCTGAAGTTGACATGCTACTGGAGACGGTGATGTTTGCAATTTTCGGCAAGCAATTCAGCCCTCGTGAGGAGCACCTGCTTCTTGTGGTATTCCAATTAGTACTTGCATCTCATTTTGATGCTACAGCCGAATTTTCCAGCCTTTTACGAGCCAATACTCCCGTTACACGCATGATGCAGTCATATACGCGGAGAAGCATGGGCCAGGCATATCTACATCGTCTGCTGAGCCCAGCACTCAACCGTATCATAGCGGCCGATATTGACCTTGATATTAACCCCATGCATGTTTATTCTGATATTTCCGGTGGTCGATGGCCTGGAATCACCTTCAAGGGCCAGCGTGATCATCCCGCATTTGCCGAAGTTCAAGCCGAAGTTGAGCGTAGGTTCACTACTCTTCAGAAATATACCAGCGAGTTTATGGACCTTATATTCACCAGTATTGAGTCCATTCCATACGGAATTAGGTGGATGGCCAAGCAAGTGCGGCTGCTTGCCCAGCGCAAGTTTCCCACGGCTTCTCGTCGCCAGTTATCATCTTTGTTAGGCGGATTTTTCTTTTTACGGTATTTGAATCCTGCGATTGTGAGTCCTCACTCGTACCTTTTAGTGAAGGGGGCTCCTGAGGGTCGGGCACGTCGTAATCTGACGATGCTGGCTAAGGTTGTCCAATTGGTGGCTAACCAATCAGCGGCGGTCAATAAGGAGAGTTTCACCGTTGATGTTAGTAGCTGGATCCGAACCTATGAGACTCCAGTTCATGATTTCCTCCACAATATGTGTAAAGTTCCGGACTTTTACGAGTCTCTGGAACTAGACCAGTACGCAACTATGCAAGCACCACAACGGACCATGACGGTGCATTTACGAGATATTGTTGATATCCACCACCTTTTGACCAAGTATCAATCGCCTGATCCACGGATCAGAGAACTTCTATCTGAATTGGGCACTCCGCTTATGGCTGTGACCGCTCGTCAGGCCCGTGTGGAGATCCAGTTGCCTTTGGTGGTCCGGTGGGATGTTCAGGCCACCGGATATACTGCTGAATCTGAGGCGTTGCGGGCCAACGTACAATTCCTAAAAACCAAGAACCTGCTAGTGATGATGAGACGTATGTTGCCAGGTCTGCACGATTCGTCTCTAGAGACCGTGATAGAAACGGCAACACATTCACCCGATCCGCGTATGGCAGATCGTGGCTACCGTGCTCATGTATTGATGGATCAATACTCTGAGGTGGACCTACAACTACTGGAGTCTGAAGTGGCACTAGAAACCTCGAGACTGGGGACGTTAAGGGAAAAAATTGAACGTGAAACCACCTCGCTGCGTCGTGTATATGCGACCGTATGTGACCGCAATGAATACCTCGAGGAACAACTCGATGTATTCAGATCATACTTGGCAAATATCCGCGGCGAAGCCACTGGACAACGAGTATTTAGCTTACGACGGTTCATGCAGCGTGGCTATGTTATCGGATCATGGCCATGGTCAGAGCAGATGTCATCACGGCTCCAGATTGTCGTTCAGCCTCGCGGAGGCGAAGGCCATTACACCCTAACACTCGAGACCCGAGATAGTCACAACGTGCTGGTGGAGCTATGGTTTACTCTCGACGACCTCCTGGCTATCAACAGGACCCATCAAAGTATTGACCTTGAATTCATGTCATTGAGGCCACAACCGCTCGCTGAGCTGATCTCGTCCTAATAATACCACCAACTGAACTAATATTTTCTATAGCTATAATATCGATTGCCATCACGTCCCAATAAAGACTCACAGGCGCAAATTACATTTCTAGAGCCCAAACACAAAGCAATTTATACCTTTCAAGAAGCTCGCTAAATATTCAACTACCACATAGTCCGGTACCTTTAAGCACTATTACTGGTAACTTATATAACCCTATAACCCTATCTGCTAGGGGTACTTTCATGCATGTTCTATACAAATGTCGAGCTATTCTATGATACCCCAGCCACGAGATGTACAGTGGGGTATATATATATATATTCAATATGTACTGGGATCCAAATATTATTTTGTAGCGGACAAATCCATATGTCCTATAATTAGAACTGTAATAATTATTATATATTACTATCTATAATCTGTGATGTCACTTTTAAGAGGCATTCCTCCTGTCATATCAGTTTAGAGGTGGGGTTAAAGAGAATTATACAATCACATACGAGATCGCATGCAATCACAGTAGACCACATTCGAGTTCATGGTAAGAGTCAATACGCATTGAAAATTTATGGTGTGTACATTAGGAATGTATCATCGTGGGGTAACCGCTTAGGTGAATGAATAACATTCAACCATCACTGCTGAGGAGTTTGTTAAGAGATCCTGGCTGCTCATATTTAATACTCTCAGCAGATTTGAACTAAGGCTATTCACTCAACTTATATTTATCGAAAAGTCGAGTTATGTACTTCCTAACATCCAGCCTTGAGGTTTTAGGGATGTATCGAGAAGCCTCTAATGTCTTCTTTCAGCATCGTTGTTTGAGTAGTATGGATTTCTCGGGGTTCTTCCTAGGATACTTTAGGTTCTATAGGCCTTCTGGCGGCAACTTTGGATGCTCTGGCTCCTTGGGCACATCAGATTCCCTTGACTCCTTTGGTTCCTTGGGGTGATCGGTCGTAGGTGCGGGCTTGGACTCATCCTTGACTCGCCGACCCCGTTTTTTAGGTGGATCCTTGGTCTTTTTATTATCAGCCCGTGACAAGGCATCGACCGCATCGTCATCATCCAAAAGCCAATACGCGACTTCGCGCCCGACCTTGGCTGGCGGTGGGTTGGTGGAAGTTCCATCACGCTTGCCTTCCATCACCACTTGCTGGACATGCTCCTTTTGTTTGGCACGATCACGCATGCGTTCTTCAATCGTTCCCCGGGTCAACAGTCGGTATACGGTGACCTGGCGGGTTTGGCCAAGCCGATGTGCCCGATCCATTGCTTGCGAATCAATGGTAGGGTTCCAGTCAGAGTCATAAAACACCACCGTATCAGCAGCGGTTAGATTGATTCCAAGACCTCCTGCACGAGTACTGAGCAAGAATACAAAGAGCTCAGGCTTGGTCTGCCAATCATTAACCAGGTCACGTCGGTCGCTAAGCTTGGATGAGCCATCAAGCCGGAGATATTTGTACTGACGGAATGTCAGATAGTCTTCCATGAGGTCCATCATGCGCGTCATCTGGAAATACACCAACACTCTGTGGCCATCCCGCTTGAGATCCACCAAAAGTCGATCCAAAGCCGACAGTTTACCGGATTCAGAGATAAACCGCACCATAGAAGGCACGGATATAGTCGAGAATCCATCTCTGCCGGGATTCGGATATAGCCCAGAGGGGGGTAATGGCCTCTTTTGTTCGACAAGTTTCCATTCTTCGTCCAGCGAGAGCGGGAACAATGCCGACGGTGGGTCCAGAGTCTTTGAGCGGTCCAACTCGGCGCTTCGTGTTGATACTACCATCTGGATTGGGGGTGCAACAACTGGTTCCTGGAAGGCCGGCTCGGTCACATGGAGATAGTTGTCAATACAGTAATCTTCTAGTGCCGAGCTCACTGGGAGCTGTTTAAATCCAGGTTGTTTGGCCTGACTCGATGTTGCAAGATCAACTGCTCGTTCAAACAGTCCACGTTGAGCTTCCTCCACTATACGGCCTGCTGGGGTATTCGCAAACTTAGAGATGGATGGAATCCATGGATTCTGAGGATCTATCACTGTCAATCGACGAACAAGACTGGATCTAGCATTCGCGTCATTATCATCGGATGGTACTAGCATTCCGCGATATATGAGGCGGGGTATGGACAACTGAATCGGATTGCACGCTGTTGCACTTAGACTCAACAATGAAGGCTCACGCAAAAGATCAGTTGTATTACCATAAGTGCACCATGCCACAGCAGAGTGGACGTCATCGCGCTCAAATAGATCTGGATGGTTGCAAACCTTGCGGAACTGCATCACCAGATTCATGAGTGACGAGTCATCTCCCGATTCCAGCAGCTCCCTGACCGAGATTTGCGACTTGACCAGGCGATACAAAATACGCTGACGATGGGTGAGTGAACAGTACAAATCAATCTCAATCTTATCACCCAGTTCCTGTTGTACATGCCTTTTAACTCTGCGCAACATGAAAGGCTTTAGGATCATGTGCAAGCGTCTCAACTGAGCTTCATTGAGTTGCGAGTTCTTAGTGGCATGACTTTCAATATCCTTAGAGAACCAGTCGCTGAACTCTTCATGTGAGTCGAACAGTGTAGGCATGATGAAGTGAAGCAATGCCCATAGTTCCTGCATGCTGTTCTGAATTGGTGTACCCGTGAGTAGCAGCCGGTTACGGCATTGCATTTGCAATAATGACTTCCACCTCGAACTCTGGGACGATTTAATAGCTTGAGCCTCATCCAAGATCATATATTGCCACTTGATCCGATTGAAATACTGCGCATCGGCCACTACCAACTGATATGATGTTACAAGCACATGGAACGGACTTTCACGAGTGTATCGGAGTTGCTGGCGGTCCCAGAACTTGCGAAGCACCTTGCGATCTTTGTTAGAACCCCAGTAAGGTAATACTTTGAACTCGGGTACGAACTTGGTGATCTCCTGTTGCCAGTTATGGAGCGTAGAAGCAGGGGCGATAACCAGGAACGGGCCCCAGATGTTGTGTTGTTCGGCCAGGTATGCCATCACACTGATGCTTTGCACAGTTTTGCCCAGACCCATTTCATCTGCCAGGATTCCATTGATGCCCTGTTCATAGAGATTAGCCAGCCACGTCAGGCCACGCAATTGATACTCCTTGAGCTGGCAGCTGAGAATTTTAGGTTGAGGCAACGTTTCAGCACCAAGTGAAGTCGGATTCTGGAAGTTCAGCTCATCATCCTCAGCATCTGGGCCACTTTCAGTTCCTGGTTCACCGCTTGGTTGCCCTTTGGCAGCTTCGCCATTGGTTGCTGCCATTGGCGTAGGCTTGGACTCTCCAAAGGCCGCAGTCCTCTGCCTATTGGCCTCTGCCGCACGTCGGGCATTTTCACGCGCAGCGCGAGCCACTGCTTCATCATCATCAAAGTCCACTGGCCCTGACGGAGCCGCATCAGCTCCTGAACCACTATCCTTGGCTTTAGAACCCACAAAGTGAGAGTACAATTCGGTTTGTGTGATAAGGAAGTTGAGTTTCCGAGCTTGGCGCTGTGATTCGCGTTCTTCCTCGTCGCGACGAGCCGATTCCAGGGCTTCCTTCTCGGCCTTTTTCCGCGAGTCTCGCTCTTCCTTCTCATTGCGCTTCCAAAACGCCATCATTTCGCGCATTGCGCGTCGACACTTGGTTTGCATGTCCTTAACGTGCCTGTTTGTTCTGATCTGCCACTTGCGAGCCTCCTTTGCCACGAGAGTCCCCGTTTTGCGGGCATTAGACAGCTTAACACTTTGGGCGTTCTGGTACACTTTAGCCACTTTGGGGATTTCCTTGCGGGCAATATCACGCCAAATGCTCTCATACACAGTCCAATAGTCACCCGCAGAGCGTTTAGGTGCCGGTTCCGCCTCCGTTTCCGCGGCTCGGCGTTTGCGTCGAGATGAAGCCGTGGGTGCAGGAGAAGCGATACGACTACTTCCACTTAACCCTGCTGCTTCTGAAGTGGACTCAGGCTCTTCCTTGATAGCTCCAAGCGTTGTAGAATCCGCAGGGGCCGGTCGGATCGCTACATTACCAGAAGAAGATCCACCATTTGCGGACCCAGAGCCACTGGCAGAATCTCCATTAGCTGCAGAATTAGCTTTAGTCTTCCTGGAAGATGAACCCGCCGGTTTTGCCCGAGAAACATCTTCGCGAGTTTCACGAGACTTCTTTGTGCGCGAGGGCTGGGACTTGACGGCTCTAGACTCAGCCCGTTCAGCCAGTTCAGGGAAAACATGCGCATCCACGGCAGCTACGCGAGTATCCAGAGCTCTAGCATCTGATTCGACTGCTGTAGTAAGGCCTGCTGTGTGTCGGCGGCGTTCCGATGCGACTAAAGTGCCCCATCGGAGGCGCAGCGCCGAAGCATAGCGATCGGCTAGTGCGCTGGATGCCGGGTCCGACGCGGGGGAATGCCCCAGGGGGCTAAGCACATGATCAATAACACTTTCTAGAGAATCCCACGACTCCGGGCCTGAGTCTACCGCTTGATCTGACGACTGAGACCGAAGCGAAGACTGCAGCCCCGAAGGAGCAGCTGCTGAGACACTATCGTCGCTGAGGAGCGCCGAAATCGCCATGGCATCCCGAGCACTCATTGCCGGTGTTGCTGGCAACGAGGTTGCTTAGTGGTGGGGGATGCGGCCCTACGCTTTTCGTTGGTGGTTGTTGCGAGGGCCCCTGCCGCCTGGGGGTTAATCCATTCACACACCTAACTTCCCAGCTTAGCTTCTGAAGCTTACTCAGAACACCTTTTCACATGCGTAAGCTTGTGCTTAAATTAGGGAAAAAAGTCTGGATTGTAATCCAATTTTGCGTAATATTGAGGGGTGGGAGTCGGCGCTCGTCACAAACTAGGATTGATGTGGGGCTAAGTTGCATTAATTGGGTTGGATATGATCAGGGAAAAAATAGGACGAATTAATTTATCTATTTGTATTGGGAGCTTTCAATGAGGGATAGGAAATAATATAGAGTGTGCACAAAAAATAGGAATGTTGCATTTATGTATATATAGAAGGATTGAAGGAGTCCGTTGGGTGAAAACACTGCGGATAGGTGTTGAGGACAAAGCTATTTCATAAGGCTTTCTGGTCTTTTTCAATGCCTAGACACTGCAAAAAAAATTAATATCTCGCTATCAAATATTTAATAAATAACTTGTGGTTTTTCTGAATGTGAAGTCGTACTCTACTACTATGATGGTAGGAGTTAATGATTGTAGGAGAGTAGGATGGAAGCAGGGGCAGTTGTATGCTTACATGTGTCATTAGAGGTGGCCATATAAGGGGATTGCTGCCTAATTCATTGATTCCTGGCTGCTCTCGAATCTACTCAGTTAATCTTGACCTTCTCCATGATTTTGGTGAACATAAATAGTAAATATGTATGTATATGGTCAAATAGTTACCACGTATATATGCGTTTAAACAGTCACTGCATATTGGCATGTGGAAAGTCTGTTGGGGTCATGGGAGTAGACCTGAAGTATAGCGTCATAAATATGAGCTCTTTTCTTTCTGGAACATTGATATATATATATATATATATATATATAACCACTACCAGAGTCAGAATCCAAACAAAATGATGAGATCACATAGGTAGCACAATTGTGCGGCCCCACTACGCAATAACATTATATAACGACAATACCCCGCAGACGTCACCAAAAAAAAACGATATATTTAATTCTAAAACGTCGTAGCTCGTCTATCAATTGCCTAAACAAATCCGGCTACTCATGCACAAGTGACCCTTGGCCAAATTTGGGAAACAGTGGCTGCCCTCGTGCTCTTACCTCTGTAGCGATTTCACTCTTAAGCCTGCTGAAAAAATGCTGTAGTCCATCAGCACTACCAGGCTCAAGAAGGTCATCACTCAGCCACACACCACGCGCACCAATAGACACTGCGCGCACCACTGATGCCCCAGTCACCCTAGTGATGGCCTGGTCCAGATACAGCTCCATGTCAGTTTGTCCGCGCTCGTTCAAGGCTAGCACCACAGCTTCAAGGATGCTTAAGCTAGGCACTGAAGCGACCCGTATTCCCAGTTCTGATGCCATCAGCAGTAACTCGACGCTGGAAAGGCCTACCACCATGATTGGTGCAGCATACCTCCGACAGCATTCATCTAGAAGTTCATATAAACGATCGCGGGGAGCATCAGGCGACGACTCAACCGTCACAAGGATCAATGGGGCTAGAAGATCAATGGCCGCCTCTGATACCTCGCGTAACTCCGCGTCGCCGCTGTCAACTGTAAGATGCAAGTGTTGGATCATCGTCTGCTGTAGTTGCCCTGAAGCTTTAAACTTTCGACCCTTCCCCACCCTACTGATAGAAAATCCCGATGAATACACGGGATCTCGGTCACTGGCTGGAAAGCCACCACGAGCGACTAGAGCACCAGACTCATCGCTTGGTATTGATGGCTTTCCCGTGCATCCTATCCACACTGAAACAATCCCCTGCTCATGACAGGCTCGCACTATTTCAGTACCAGTGTCAGTACCAGCCACTGAACAGATAATGGGCACAGGAATCACATGGCCTATCAGTTCGGTGGAGAGGTCAATACCATCTACGATACTAGGGCTTTCCACAGTTTCTGCTAAATGGTCCGAAGATTCCTGAGAGGAATCTATTCTATCATTGAATTCACCCACTAATTTCACTGACGCCTCAGATACAAGTTGCCTTGATTGATGAAACTTGTTGAACACATTCGAGGCATCTCTACCTGCATAGCGCTCGATAATGCGAGACCCACCCGGATGATGAGGAATATAGTTGGTCAAGTCATAAACAGACCCATTTATCAACACCCAGACGCTATCATGACTTTTGTGTTGTTCAAGTTGGCTTGGCGTGACGATAGTAGTCCCATAGTCTCTATCATCTGCCGAGGCGGTTCCTACCAACATTACCATGGTAATTCCTGTGCCGAAACCGCCCCAAATGAGTCTGATTAACCCCCTGAATTTCGGTGACATTGAGAGGATTTCCGCCGCTCTGAAGCGAGAAATTGCATGGAAGTCCAGGCCCAGGCCCTTGGTGGGCCGCCAAACTCTACTCCGGATTGTGGGCCTGAGTCCTTGGAATATGTGATACCAACCATTTCCCCACCACTTCATGTATTAGCTACCGATCCCTTTAATGTATCGGGAAGGCGCTAGAAGCCCGTAGTCCGGCTGAAGGACAATTTGATGACGGAGATCTTTCAGCGGGGACGAATGCATAAGCAGGCACGGTCATGGCTATGTCATCATAGGTCGTGAGGAGTGCCTGCACTTGTACGCATTGCTGTTTGATGGCGACTGCGGGCGATTCCGCGATAAGGCTCGCAAGATCGCGATCTGCTCGGGAACCTCGGGCGGTCCTGTATACCTCAGTACCTCGGAAAAAAATTCTGGAAATGAATTAAGCTTTTAATTAAATCTTAGGCTCGTTTAAGCAGTCTAGCTCTGCAGGTACCACTTCTTTTATGTAACCGAGTTACCGCATGACAGAATCGCGTATTGGGAATAAGCGCGTGGATTTGCGTGGAACTCGCTCATAATCGCTCACCGTCGGCCATAATTATTGGGATAGTCAGTAGGATAGTCGGTAGGATAATCAGTCGGATCGGTCGGATAATCATTGGGATATTCATCGTTATTATCATCATTACGAGATTTGGGATAAATGCATAAGGCACATTGGTATAACTCATATCGCTAGCCTCTGCGCTCATCCTCGACAGTCGCCAATCCGCCACTATGGCGGTCGGGCACAGTATTTCGTGGCCGGCTGAGCGTGCAGCAGAGAAGCATGGAGACTGGAAACGCATGGAAGGCACGAACTTGATCACGGTAGTCGTGCTATTGGTAAGTGCTGTTCTAGCTGGATGCACCGGTCGAGTAGTTGCACAAGCTGCTGCATGGGTGGCTTCGATTCGCCAGGGGCATTGTCTATCCATTTGGTACCTTGGAAAAGATGCATGCTGTGCTGGTGTGCTTGCCAAAGATTGCACGCAATGGGTGGATTGGCCATGGGCCCTGCGGATCTTGATTTACCTTGGCGTATCTGCAGCTTGCGCATCTTTGGCAGCTGCTGCCGTTAAGGAAGTCAGTCCTGAAGCATCTATGAGTGGTATTCCACAGTTATTGACCTTTACCCGGGGTTATGATATGCCAGGGCTGTTGGCTGGCCGCACCCTCTTCGTTAAACTCGTGGGAATGGGTCTCACTGTAGCATCAGGACTATGGCTAGGCATCGAGGCACCAATGGTCCATGTTGCTGCATGCCTTTCTGGATTGCCTGCATCTAAGCTAGGCTTAGGTGAGGCCAAAATCCGGTCGATAGCTACTGCTGCTGCCGCCGCTGGAATTTCGGTAGCATTTGGGGCCCCCGTGGGCGGACTCTTATTTGTGCTAGAAATATTCCAACCGCCACCTATGGTTATGTGGCAGGGATTTGTTTGTGCTATGGTTGCTGCATTAGCCACTGGATCGGCAACCACAGGGGTATTCCGTGTCGCTGACGATCGTGTATGGCACAGTATTGAACTAATCCCTTTTGCATGTATTGGGGCACTAGGAGGACTCTATGGAGCACTGGCTATACGAGCCAATGTAGCGATTCAGCGTAGTGGTATTGCCGAGAAGGCAGGTGCTGTGATCGCCACGCTAGCTGTTACCCTAGTTACTGCTGCCACATCTTTGCCAGTACCATTGGCACGCCAACCCCATTCCGTGCTGCTTCAAGGCTTATTTGCAGAATGTACTAATGGCACCACTGATGTCCATGGCGACTTATGTGGCAATCCTCGAGTTCTTCAGGTTCTATACACATTCATTACTGGTGCGGTACTTATGCCCATAACATTTGGTCTGCCCATCCCCTCCGGTATTCTATTTCCATCTATTGTAGTTGGAGCTTTAGGAGGTCGATTGGCTGGCCTTGCTATGCATGAATTACTTGAAAACCTTCCCCAAGTGTTGTCGACAGGGTTCTGTCCCGACGGGGACTGTATTACTCCGGGAGTCTATGCTGTGGTAGGAGCTGGAGCTGTACTTACTGGCATCTCACGACTTACAGTCTCAACAGTTGTAATTTTATTTGAACTTACCGGAGCTCTGTCGTTTGTAGTCCCTCTCATGGTTAGTGTGATGGTTTCCAAGTGGGTGGGCGATGGGTTCGGCAGTCTGGGTATCTATGATACGTGGATTGAATTATTGAATCTGCCGTCTTTGGGATCTGCTGCATCAGTAACAGTGTATCCTGATGTTAAAGCCGAAGAGTTCATGACACCTACCTCCCAATTGGAGCCCGCACCAGTAACCACCCATCGTGGTGGACCTGTTTTTGACACTGATGGCAAGTTTGTCGAATTTATAGGTACCTCTGGACCTGAACCTGTGTCAGTTCTTAGTCCCCAGGCATCATTGGTCCTTGTGGCTACCACGTTTAGAAAGCTCGGGGTGCGCGTCATTGTCTTTTGCGACCGTGGATACTTGAAAGGCCTCGTCACTCGAAAGGATATTGTGAAATATTTACGGACTCCTGGCGTTAGTGACTCAGGATATGAGCTTCTAGATAATAACGAAGCCTGATGCCTCTCAAACTCATGCATATAGATTTAGTATCCTAAGCGCCCAGAGTCTTGTCATCCGCAGTATTGAGGAGGATAATGAAATGGACTTGCGCGCGCCTTAGTAGACAGGTCATGGACTTGGAAATTGAAAACGCAGCATTGAGGCGTGTCAACGACGAGTACCATCGAGTTGTCGAAATCCTTCTAGATGAGCACCCTGGTGTTAGCTCAGCGGCCGCAGAACCTTGGCATACCGCCCCTAGCTCGCCACTTTGGGCTTTAGGTCCCCAAGTGTCTCTCAGAGCTCGCCCGGTTACTGTTGTACAACCAGTGGAAGTCGTGAGAACATGCCCCACATGACTGCACAGCGTTGCATTTACGGATCTGAGGAAAGTCACGTGTACTTGAGGGACAGATGGGTGAGAGTTAACGCTACGACTAGTCTTGGCGGGATCGAAGGCGTTACGTAGAATATAATTAGTATATCACAATATACAACTAAACGGATGGTCGACCTCTAGGCTGATCTACACTTTGACATGTTAAGAGTTGAGCGATCGGGGTGAAGAGTGAGCCTCAACTCAATGTTGATGCGAAGTTTTCGCGAAGCTGGGAGTGGAACATTGATTAAGGGCTCAATACCTTTTGGAAATAGTGTATTATGGCTATGAAAGATATTGCTGGAACTGCGTCTCGACCGCCGCGTCTGTTGATGGGTCCCCCAGTGCCGGCATTGACAGTTAGTATCACTGTCGGACCGCCCGTGATCATATATCCTTGGGTGATTGCAGGGATGGCTTTGGGAAATCCTAGAGTAGATTTGGCAATTGGAGGGTGTCTGAGCGTCAAACATAGGGCTCTCAAAAGACCCAAAGTTCATATGATAGAGGTCAATGGGAGGGCTATAATTGTTCAAGACCACTCGCCAATGGATACCTCGTCAACTTTGCCTGTATGGTCACAATTGAGGGTTCGTGAATTAGCAGAGTATGAAAATGCTCCTCATAGCATTGCCATGTCGACCTCATCTTTAGATGGCGACACTCTGACAGATAACATACCTGAAAAACCAGAAGAGGACCATTTACATAACAGCATGCTAGGCTCGCCATTTGTGGCATCCGAAGAGCGCCAGATATACTCCCTGCCATCAGGTGGCACTGGAGATTCTGCAGCTGATATGGCTACATCTGAGCCAGAGGATACTTCGTGGCACTATACTACCTTCCAGACATCCCAGGAGGTAATAGACCAAGCCATGGATTCTCCTGGGTCTGCAAGTATCTACAACACTCATGATGAAGTCCATGGGTCACCAAAGAGTGTGACTAGGTATGTGGAGCGACCGCATGACGATATCAGGAACATGCCCTTTTCCCGACAAATATCATCACCACCTACATCATCTCTCCTAGAGAGAAAAAAACACGATCCTCCAGTAGAATACCTCGTTGGGAACACTCTGTCTCACGTTCAGCAGACTACACCTCACCAACAAGTCTCGGGTAGCCGTAGCACCGAAGATGCAATTCGAAATGCCATGAATGCAGCAATTCGAGCCAATGTCAATACTCGAACCGAGCCAGATGTTCCCTTGGTCATCGAAGAAGGGCAGCGTATGGCGAGGCTTGCTGAAATGCCCACTGACACTCAGTTACGAGCCGCACAACTGGTCCGAGGACAGCAGCTGTGTGGTCCGTATTGCCAGACACGGGTCAGAACTGTCCAAGCTTTATGTGAACACATGGATGACCAGCATGGTGCTGGGTATCGCATATTCAAGTGTCCACACTTATCATGCGAATGGGCGGTGGCCGGATTCCACCACTCTGCCGAAGCACGCCGTCACGTGCGCACTCGCCACAGCAGGCCACAATATCTGTGCCCTGTAGAAAGCTGTGGAAAGCCATTTGGCCGAGCAGATTCATTCATGCGGCATTATCACACCCACTGGCGCACATAGGCCTCTTAATCACTGGACCCCCAACTAATAATCACCGGGTAGTGATAACCTGATGGTGAGGTATAGCCGGTTACAGGGTACCGACGATGAAGAGGATGACGGATTGGAGCTTATCCTCGGCCAGAACTCCTCTGGATATGTTATTCTGGATGATCTCGATGAAGAAGGACGCCCTGTGGGTACAGTGAGCCAGGCTCAAACTGCCAAGCAGGACAAGCTACTTCGTCGCACTCCCTCGGGGCTTATGGCGGTTGTGTTTGGTGTACTGGCTCTGCTGCTGGTCAGCGGTGTTGTTTTCAGTCACCGGGGATATCGCCGACACCGCCAAGGCTCCCCAACTGGTCTATCCAACGGTACTCATGTGTTCAACGTATCAACTCTACTTATCAGTTTGGACGGATTTCATCCTCACTATGTATCCTCAACACGCACTCCTGTATTACATCGTATGGTAGAAGAGCAGTGTGCTGTCCCCTACATGCATCCCAGTTTTCCCACTCAAACCTTCCCCAATCACTGGACGTTGGTAACGGGCCTGGAGCCCATGAACCACGGAATCGTCGGCAATACCTTTATGGACCCTGAATTGGGCCAATTCGTCAATACTGATCCATCTCGGTCTATGAACCCTAAGTTCTGGGGCGGAGAGCCAGTGTGGGCCACAGTGCGTAGAGCAGGGAAACGCGCGGGGGTTCACATGTGGCCGGGGTCTGAAGTTGACTGGAAGGATGGCACCCCAGACTATGTGTCAAAATTCAATGCATCAGAGCCTCTTGATGCTAAAGCTGACCATGTGATTTCCTGGTTCGATTCTCCTTTTAACATGCCTACAGTTATGCTTGCGTACGTACCAACGGTTGATGCAACAGGACATCAGCATGGAGTGGCTGGATCAGAGCTTATTAGTGCTATTCAACAAGTTGACCAGTTCGTGGGTACCATCCTGAACGCTGTCAAGGAACGCAACCTCTCTCATATCGTCAATGTGGTTGTGGTAAGTGATCATGGTATGGCTCCTACTTCAGACTCCCGAATAGCATTTCTTGATGATTTGATCCCCATGGGTAATGTGAGTTCGCGTCAAGGCTGGCCACTTGCTGGATTGCGACTTACAAAAGAGTCTGATGTGAGCGAGATGTGGAAACATGTGAACCGGCCATGGAGAGGTGTTAAGGCCTACCGTAACACGGGATTTCCACCTGAATTTCATTTTAGTGCTCATGGAAAGTATCGGCATCGCTTTGCACCCATGTATCTTGTTCCAGACCTGGGTTGGAGCATCGTCACCCATGATGAGTGGGATGCCATGGGCCATACTTATAACTTACAAGGCGTCCATGGATATGATAATCGGGAACCATTAATGCGGGCTTTATTCGTGGCTCAAGGCCCGGCGTTCCCTGCTGGTCACTATCAACCAATACGCAGCACCGACGTTTACTCTGGTGTATGCTTTTCGGTAGGAGTAAAACCTCGTCACGGGGACGGGCATTTCCAATTGCGAGAATTGAAGTCAACTATCACTGAGGAGTATCCGGGGGCTCCATTTGGCATGGATTTTTTACCAGATTCTACATTTGAAATCTTCGAACCTAAGAGCGCGCCCAGGAAGGCGGTCATCTACAATGTTTAAGAACAAAGAGGATCTAAAAAGGTCTAGCCGTTATTTATGAAAATGTATAGATGCAGGACTTGAATTTGGCTGCGGAACTGTGCCATAAAGTTAGGTATGTGCATATCCAAGCAAGATATTTGTACAGTTAGAATAGGCTGCACGCACATATATCCAATGCAGCCTCCGCAAAAAGATATACGGTTAGGTTCTCAAATAACCCTACAATAGGAACCCTTTTTTTTTGCAACTAAATGATCCCATCACTGGGTGTGGTGAAGAACTGCATCGGTAGCAGAGTGAGGGGCACGTTTCAGTGTCCACCTTGCTGGACGAAGAGAATCCTCAACCCGGCGAAGTCCCAGCTCATGCGCAAGGTGGGCCAGCCACAGTACGTTAGTTGATGGGACATAGGCTGCTGTATCACGGCCAACCTGTCGCCGTAGTGTAGGTAGTACTTCAGGGCACCGGGAAAACCCGGGAGTGTCAAAAGAAGGCGCAGCACTACCGTCTCCAAAACGAGCATATCCAAAATCAAGAATGGAGACCTTGCCACTTTTTGAAATACAGACATGGCCTGAGTGTAAATTGCGATGCTCGAACTGGACTGCGTTCTCTGCTCGAGCCAGAGCCCGAGCAACGGCCCAGAGTGCATCGGCTTTTTCTTGGAAAGATGCTCGAGAAGCCCACCGGCGGAGGTCAGTGCCGACATAGGGCATATCAAGCACCCCAAACTGGCTGTCTACTACTGCCACGAGCTTAACGTGGGCAAACCCGTCCAATCCTTGCAGCGCTTCAGCAGCCTCCAGTTCCCTGAGAATAGACGCAGCAGTTAAAACATTGTCAAGAGGCACCACTTTCAGTACTCTATCTCCGCGCACATGAAGCCGGGCACCTCCAAGTGTCACAGCCATCAGCACGCCTCCATTTAGAACCTCTTCTAACGACCGATCAGTGGTAGTTGCACGACTAGATAGCTCAGATACAAGTCGTGTAATCCCATTACTGGGAGAACTAGTCCCAGTATTGATTAGTGCCGGGCTAGCTGGAGCTGCTGCTACGCCTCCCCGCAGCTGGGAGTGGCTGCTGTCTACAAACACTGGCGGGCTAATAACAGGAGGATTAGAGGGACCAGAACGCTTGTCATCACTAATAAAGCTTCGTAGTGACTGAAGTGAAGGTGAGTGCCGTGCAGCCTTGAGGTTTAAAAAGCTGCGACGCAACTTTGGCTTGCGTGTGCTCATCTTGTCTCCTCCTGGTACCGCCAAATGTGCACCACGAGTTGCTGATGTGGCATTGGTGGCACTGGTAGAATATGTAGCAGTTGTAGCCATGGTGTTATTTGTATCGTGTCGGCGAAGAGGTTCATCATCTGAATCCGAATCTTCATTACTGTTAACGTCACCCCTCGCAGTTATATTGAGGGCTGATCCATTCGAGGGTAAGCCTGGTGTAGGCGGTGGGACTGGTTTCCGGGAGACATTACGGGTACCACGGGCTTTAGGGGGTGCCACTGTGCCATCTCCTTCATTGGCTATTGACTTTGGATCATATGGAGATCCTGTAAACCCAAGACCTAGACCATTGGCAAGGTCCAGAGTACTATCCGAGGGTCCGACCCCAACTGAAGGAGTTGATGGTGTAGCAGCACTAGTAGGTCTGATCGGCGGGTGGATATCCTCTGAAAACGAGTTATCCACCGCCGAAAGAGCCGAGCTACGACTAATGCGTCGAAGACCAGCAGAAAGACGTTTATGGACTGAATTTGGTCGACCCGAGTTCTCTTTTTCGCCAATCACTCCATCGAATCCCGCCATAGTCGTATCATCCATGCCTGAGCCTTGGGAAAACACTCTAGAAGATCGGGCGATGGGCTTCGATGCCCTCTGGCCCTGACCTCGAGTTTTACTTATAGCCAGGTACGGCATTCAGATACCACTAAATACCACTAAACAAGCACAAAACCACTTCAACGGAGTGCTATGTTGCTGGGGCAAGATGAGGCTGTGTTGATCGTCGTACCAAGTTAGGACCCGGTGGTTATGCAGAACGCGTAAATTTTACGCGTCGTGATGGGTGATGACTCAGAAGAGCGACGCGCACGGCTGACTATGTGCGGCTGATCGTCCAAGAAGCGGGGAGGATGTGCGGCTGCTTACTGTCCAGAGACAGGAGATGGCGGAATTTGACCCACATTAGCACATCCAATGAACACAGGACAGACCAATTCTCCTTGATACTGCTATTTACGTAAATATATATATACAATTAAATCGCTATATCTTTTGCGATACATTTTAGCAATACCAAGGTGGAACCACCGCTAACCCCAATCACCATAACACGTGACCTTATCACCTGTTTTAGAGTCATTATGCGCACTGATAAGACTCAAGCCGACCACGTGTGCTCAGAAGCGCCGGTGCCTAAGACGTATAATTCGGTCGCGTGAGCAAGACCAGATAGTCGAATCTGAAATGATTAAGACTCTGAAAAGACAGTAATTACGGCCTCATCGCAGAAGGGTAACGAGATTGAGAAACTTTAGTATGTGAAAAAAAATAGTATGAGTAAAAGATACGGGGCAAGGTAGTTCGATCTACATCTTTGCCGACGCCATCCACCCAAACTCTAACTTCTTGTCCTTAGCAGGATCGATAATTACATTGATTACCACCACCTGGTCGGACTTGAGGGCCTCCCGCGTGGCAGTCTCCACATCGGCGAGTGTTCGTGCTAAGTATCCTTTGGCCCCCAATCCAGAAGCCACAATATCATACCGTGTTTCTAGACTCAAAGCTGTTGATGGAAGTTGGGTTGGTGTTGGAGACGTATATAAGGCTGGGTCGGAACCATGGTAAACTCCTGAGTTGTTCATCACATATATGATCATGGGGAGATTTGAACGCACAGCAGTCTCAAGTTCAATAGCCGAGAAACCAAAAGCGGAGTCACCTTCGATTGCAACTACAGTCAAGTCTGGGTTGGCGGCCTTCGCCGCAATTGCATAGCCCATGCCAACACCCATCGTAGCGTTAGTTCCTGCATCTAGACGTCGCCGTGGATGTTCAACTGTGAAGGAGGTTCGGCTAATATCCATGGTATTCGCACCTTCACTTGTGAAGAGCACATCATGACCTTGTAGTGATTCTCTGATTACCCGGTACACCGAGTGATACTCCAGTACTGGTTTTGGCTGTTCTTTAGCAATGGCGTTCCGCTCATTCACTCTTCGCTTCTCTATAATTGCTGTCGGAATCTCTGGAGCCTTCCAGCCTATCAGCTCATCAGCCAATTGATCAGCTACATGGCCAACATCACCGAGTATTCCCAAAGCTGGTGAACCGCCATTATTGCCCAACTCCTCAGCCACCGAGTCAACCTGGAAGATTCGGACGTTGCTGCTAAACTTGGGTGCCTGACCATAGTGCAGTATCCAGTTAAGTCGCGCACCTAAAACCACAATAACATCGGCTTTTTTCAGTGCTTGGCTTCGAGCAGCAGATACATTAGCAGGGTTAGAGTCAGGTATTACACCTTTACCCATGGGGGTGGGCAGAAATGCTATTCCAGTTAGTCGCTGTAGTCGCCTAATCTGGTGTTCCGCCCGCGCATACGCACTACCCTTCCCAACAATAAGAAGAGGAAATTGGGCTTCCTTAAGAGCAATGGCAGCTGCAGATACACGCTGAGGGTCTCCCAAACACTTTGGAGGTGGACCTGGTGGGCTGACAGTTCCCACTAATGATCCTTTAGCTTGTATCAAGTTGGCGGGTAAGTCTATGTATGTCACGCCAGGAGTTCCGAAATTAGCGGTTCGGTATGCTTGTTCCATCAAGCGTGGCAAATCTCGTAGCCCCACCGGTTGCTCAGCAAATTTGGCACCCGCAGCACGTAATAATGATACTTGGTCGAGCTGCTGGAAAGCACCCATTGCGCGCTGGTGCGTTTCGGCTGATCCAGCGAGCAGTAGAAGCGGAAGCCGGTTGACACGTGCATTTTCAGCTCCTGCTAATGCGTGGACCACTCCTGGGCCTCCCACAACTAATGCCACTCCAGGTTGACCGGTAAGATATCCATATATTGACGCCGCATACGTTGCAGCTTGCTCATTGCGAAAAGCTATAAACTGAATGCCAGCAGCAGTACAAGCATCGGCCACTTCTATGACAGGAATCCCTACGATGCCAAAAACATGTCGAATTCCTAACTGTTTCAAGACCTCGGCAATTGCCGTGCTTCCAGTGATCTCCATGTCGATTCAGTCAATGGTTGTGATGACTCACAAAGGTTCCGAGGTCTGAGTCGAATGAAAGCATCTGCGACTGTATTACTATCGGGTCATCCGTGACCAGTCGAGAACATAAATGTGCTACATATTTTCTAAATTAACCAGGTTGCCCCTCTGTTGCCCCGTGGACTTAAAAGTTGTAATTGGTATGCCATAACTGACCTCGTGCTAGATCAGTCATCGCTTGGCGTCTCGTTGATGCGGGTGGCGGCACTCGCCTATGTGCTTTCGGCATGTCTTGCCAATACTGAGGTTCTAACATTCGAGGTCCCTAGTTATTCAACCACCCTATCCTCTGAGGTAGCTGGTCTACCAGTCCTGAGTCGCGGCAGTATTAAAGGTAATCTTACATCCTACGACATTCCCCAACACTTTGCCATCAACACTAGTGCTGGCAAGTATTTATGTCGCGTATGCTGGCCAGCAAGTCAACCTGGTAACTTCTCTTTGGGATATGAGAACGGAATCGTAACAGTCACGGCATCTCGAGGCGATGTTTATGAGCTTGCGCCTAGCCAATCATGGGTCGAGTTTGAGCTGCACCTCAGCCGTCAATTGGGTGGCGTGATACCGGAGGATATGATGTCGACTATCTTTAAAATTTCCGCACTAGCTATCGGATCTCTCGGTGCATGCTACATGCTGCTTTAACGTAATGACGACTTCTAGGCTAGGCCAATCATAGAAAATCATTGTTTCAAAATAATTTCTAGCAATCATCAGCAGTCCCCTTTCTGATGATCTCTCTGGATCATCTATCGTGCTCAGAAATTCGCTCATCTTTCCCATACTGCACTATATATTATGTATCATTTGGTATGGTGTCTAGCGGAATTATGTGGCTTTTGGTTATGCACCTCCGGTTTGCTGTGTTACAAGTCACGTGTATGTCTGCACATGTGCTTTCCTGGATGGTTCGGATCGGCATCAATCTGACCAATCTGCAGATGGACTAGTTAAGGATCCTTAAATAGAGTAGACAGTTTTCAAGACGATAAGCCATTCTCAGTGTATTAACCAGTTTGGAATGTACTAGCTGAGGTACATACAAATAGAACCGAAGAGCGAATTTTGGAAAACCCTAGTATGCATTACCGAATTAGTCAATTTTTTTAGTAACTTAACAACCAACCAGAGTTAAACCTTTTTCAATAACATACTGAAATATCTATAAACCCCATTGACGTGATCACTCGACCATCTCGGTGTTTCATGTGTAGCGTTGATAGCAACATTCCGCCCCATTATCCTTTATGCAATGTACACTCTGTTTGCGCGCCCCTCGACATGCAGAGTTGATCGATTATACAATCAATCATGCGCCACTGCTAATCCGCATCTGTTTAAATTCCATAGAATTCGCGGGGCATGTCGGAAAAACAATGCAAAGTGTGATTGTTGCTGGTGTACTGGCTTTGGTGTCCGCCGAGCCTGTGCTGCGTGTCGGTGCCCTAGAGGCGCGCGCACTCAATTCTTCAAACAGTACCAACGCTACGAATAGTTCTAACTCTACATCGGCAGGTACTAATTCTACCAATGTGACTTCTGGTAATGCACCGGTGGCAACGCGGAATGGCACCAACTCTACTAACGAGACCACTGGTGCGAACTCAACCAATACGAATTACACTGGCTCTGCTTCGTCTAGCAGCGGCTGGAACAGTACCAATATTTCTTCAAGTGCGACCTCTAACCGTTCCGCTAATGCAAGTGTAACTTCGAAGAGTGGTGTATCGGTTGGCTCTTCATCTAGGGGTGCCGTTGCAACTGGTTCAGGCTCGGGCTCAGGTTCCAGTTCTGGCTCGGCATCTGGTTCTACAACTGGTTCAGGCTCAGCGTCAGGCTCGGGTTCTGGCTCCACTAATGGCGCTGCGCTGCTTTCTCCACTTGAGTGGACTCTGGGCGTTATTGCCGCTGGTGCTATGCTGCTCTAAGACCATTGATTCCATTTACTTAACATGTATTAATATTGACAGTTAGCTAATCGTTACATTTGCATGCATTTTCTAGATATACTACTAATGTCCCTGTAGATCTGCGCATCTCGCTGAGCTGTACTAAATCGAACAACAGCTCAGCCTCCCTGCAAGTTTGATTAAACCTGAGGTACAGCAAATTCAGTTCCTGCATTTCACGATACATTGACAGCAGGTGACATTTCCGTGGTTCAGTGGTTCAGTGGTTTGCAAAGCTATACCTATCACCGTTCTCTTTCGCATAGAACTTCGTTGGCCGCAATTGCCTTATTGTGATGGCGTTGATACACAGCTACGGGTAATACACCATTTTGGTTAGCGCGGACAGAAGCTTCGATTTCATATACTTTTTTTTGGTTGTAGAAATATTCTCCAGAATTATATGAGATATAAGATATATCGCGTCCACGTCTTAAATATAACTGGTCGGGCATTTAGCATGCGAGTCACACGAACCACAAATCGAATCATTATGTAAGTGATGATACCGCTAGAGATAGCACACATCCGTACATACAAACAATGCAGACTTCTCAAACTGCTCGAACCACCAATATTATTTAACGAATGCATGGCATGATCTATTAGATGAATGGATGAAACAAAGTTGCCGCATACGTGTGGGCGAAATGGCCTCGTCTACGCGCGTTTCGTGACGGTGTACCAATAATGGCAAATGCCTTATGCCGCAGGGGTTTCTTCCTTTGGAGCGGTAACATCTGAAATCCCTGTTGTAGCTGTAGTTTGAGGAGGGAAATTCGTGGACCTGAACTTGCTACCACCGAAGGAATCATCACCTGTTTTTATGAGATATAGTTCATAGGCGAACAAGAACAGGGAAAATGCGAAACCAGTGAAGGCAAAGGCACAAGCTGCCTTAACAAGATGGCACGTCTCAAATGACACAGCACCAAGGCGCGCAACAGCATTGCAAGTGTGGATGTCATCGGCGGCGATGACAGCCGCAGCGAAGAGGAGCATCCATGCTACGCAGTCAATGGTAGCCAATATCCAACGATTGGCCCTAAAACTGACGAATTCCATAGGAATACCGTAGAAGCCTTCTAGGGCCGTGCCGATAGTACCGACAGCGACAATGTACTTGACACGAGCCTGGGAAATTTGCGTATCAATACGGGCAATGAGCCCAAGAATAATGATTGCGAATATAGTCAGGGACACACGAGTGACCAAAGAAATAATGTTCACCATTTTGGTTGGTCTGTATTGCCACTCAAACATGGCTGTTTTATATTAATGGTAGTCATCGGCGATCGGCAAATGGGCTAGGGGTGACTGCATATGAAAAAGTAAGCTCGTATAAGATCGCTTGTGATAAACCTGAAGTTTGGGGATATAAACAATTTTCGTCACTACAAGAACAATATAGATAATAGTATGAAATTATCGTTTATTATAATTCCCTATAGTTGGGGTCGTTAGTTGGTAGTGGTGCCTGCATCGTGACGTATTCATGGCCGGTGGGTGGGGGGAGTGTATGGATGTTAGCATGGGTATGCAATGCAGATCGTTTAGCACCGTCGGGTACGTTCCGAGGACAGGCGAGAACGGTGAACGCGCGGGAAATTCGAAAGTTATATATACTTCCCCCCTCCCATAATACTTGCTAAAGCATCTTATAATAGGGGACTCGTCTCATCTACTATAGACAAAACATGCTTGTGGGAATTAAGTTCGAAGCTTCAAGCCCTGTAGCCATCAGACCAAAACTGTAGGCAACCCCACCCTGATGACATGACAATCAGTCATTTTGGACAAAGTGTCGCCCCAGATCTATTGTGTGGTGGGCGGCTATAGCAACAACTTGAGCTTGGGCTCGGAAATTGAGCTGAGGAATATAAGCACTTCGGACTTAAGAGGACATTCGCAACGAATACTATTGTGTATTATACATTTTATATTTTTGCCGAATAATGGATATATACCTCGTTTGTTGCATAAGGTCGCTAACATCGATGGTCCTGCATTTCTGGGGAATATGCGTCAGAACCTTATTTCATAAGCACGGCAACCCGGCGAATGCTTACTGGCTGCATAGAAATTTCGAGGTTCCGAATGTCAATAGTTTCGCCTGGAATCTACTGCAACATGCAAATGTAAGCAACCTCGCCAATCCTTATTGTGGAGAAAGCATGATGCACCTCATTAACGCATTCCAGTATTAATCGGCATTATACGACAAATTAATAACCATATGAAGGTCTCAAAAGCATGTTTATGCAAATCACTTTACATGGAATCAACCTATGCAGATTTTCGAGAGTTTTTTTGGCAAATCTTTTTTAGCCAATCGTAGTAGGATGTGGTGATAATTTCAGCGATATAAATATACTGGTTGTTAGGTTATGGGAATGTACCTCTATCGCGCCCAAAATACCCGCGCGGGAGCGGTGGATGCATTCGAGGTAACCCCTTCGCATCACCTGTGTTAAACATAACTGTATTTCCAACCCAATCAATCGATATTTGATGCTTGTACTCTGTTGTGAAAAACATAACGAGCCCTGAAAACCCAACACCAACATCTAGCGCATTCACAAGTAAATACGCGTATGTGGCCCACCAGCTAGGGTATCGAGTCTTGATATACCAATTGACCGCCACATTCACATACCAGGCACTAACGATATACATGAGGTTCTGAGGTGCCCAACTGATGGCACCTAATAATGCAAGTTCGTGGGTATAGTGGAGCAATGTACGGAAGCGCGCTGTGATCTTTGGTATATATCGCCGCAACAGCCAAAAAGGAATAGGATAAATTGCCCCTGCGAGAAAGCACCATTTCAAGCCGGGGTATGTACCATCGAGAATTCTTTTTGGGCCCATGGCACCCCATTGAATCGCTGCATTTAAATAGGTCCGTGTGTGTTGACACGTGTATTTCTCGCGGTTATGGGGATTGCACATATCGGGAATACCACCGTGGACTTGCCACCATATTATAGCAGACTGTACGAGAGTTGCAGAGATCACGCTTAGAAGCTGGCAGCGGAATAGTGCTCGTGGGGCAATACCTGTATAATGACCTTGTGCCTGGTTAGTGACATAGTTCAAAGTTTGACTGAAAAAATTGCTCGCATACACTTTGGAGACTATCATAGCCTGCACATTTCCAGGTAGAATATAGCCCAGAACTAGTTCGTACAGAGTACCAATCTCAATTTTCACCATTGTTGTCGCATACAGGTAACCGAAGGGAATACTGAACAGAAGACTTAATCCCATACCCATGAACAGCGTCCACACAGGGGTCTCTGTGAATGGAAATGTTTCTATCATTGCAATACTCAAAGCCACAGAGCCGAGTAAAACAATCAAGAACCACCATTCAGGCACTTCAGCATACCTTCGTTGAGCGCGCGAAAAGCGATCATGGCCAATATTTCTCTGAGATGGATGCATTAATGTATCCCAGAAATTTCGAATGGTTTTCGCCAAAAATCCACTGTAATTTAGACTCATATATACTATGAGCGCGGTATATGACATGAGATCTGTACCAAGATTAACCAGGCTTCCGGAGGTCCAAAACGGTGGCGAATATGCTTCATATTTCGCAGGATCTAGTTCATATGTTCGTGAATTGAGTATCTTGTCGATCTGATATTGTTTACCGTCATTGGCATATAGCTCAGTCCCATTAATTGGAAAGTAGCCCGTCGAGCTTGTGTTTGAAAACCACAACCCGATTAGCGCAAACATGGACAAGAGCATTCCAACTAACTCCATTGTTTTGGCAAAAACTGGAGATGTTATCGAGCCTGAACCTATATTGTTCCAATCAAATGTTGAGACTGGGTTAAGGGCAAGGCCAGTGATGCATCCTGATAACGCTTGGAGGGTCACGTTTGACGGTGCAATCCATGCGGGCCAGTCAAAATAGCTTAAAGCCTGAAATAAATAATTGGTTACCCAGTACCAGAAAAAGCTCAATCCTGTACAGAGTCCAAACCACTCGTACCCTTTGAGGCGCCATCCATGAATTCGAGGCCTAGGCTGTGGCTCCACCAAAGCTCGATTCACGGCCAATGTGGGTAGCACACTGAACCAAACACATCGTACTGGATATACAAGGAATGTTCGCATTATTCCCGCAATGCCGAACCCCAGAAATGCTGATGAGGCTACCAACATAAAAATGTAGGAGAAGTTCTTGGCGTTGTCAATTCCAAGAAAGTAGTTGTTGCTCTGGGCGACAACTGCCTTATGTGCAAATGGTGTCCCTACAGATACACTCATAGTCAAAGTTGCTAGCATCTGTTCCTTGAATGTCCATGGGTGGCCACTATTCACTGTAAACCGGTGATTCCTAAAGAAAGGCATGGCTATGGTTATTCGCGGTAATCTGGCCCAAAGCTTCCCCGAATATACCAGTAGCACTAGAATTGCACCTGAATTTAGTGTGATTGCTGGAAACCTCTCCGCAAAAAATGTATCCATAGCTGAGCCTGCACATGCCCATAGCACGCCGAGAACGTACACCCGCAGTGTTTCATAGTCTTCGCCGTTTTCATCAATTGGGCGAGTCACAGCACGGATTTCAGGATATATTGACCAGTCTAAAATGAGAAAGGCTTCGAATCGTACAGCGTATGTCCACATAATGCGGTCCTTCGCATGATCCGGCCCAGTAAGAAGCATTCTCAGATTGTCAAGCTTCCGTACACTAAGACATGGATCACCATCGTGCTCAACTAATGCAGCACTTATTATATTGCATGCCTCTTCAATAGTGCGATCGTTCATATGTGTGCTAATAAGATCCACATCATCTTCGGTGAGGGAGTCGTACTCGTCAAAGTCGAGATACCTGGCTGTTGACGGAGAGTCTATACCGTAATGATCATGCCGTTGCCGAAGAGCAGATATTTTTAATTTGGATGTGGGGTATTTTTCACTTACCATCGTACGCTATAGTCTCTGCTGTCAGTATAGGTAGAGGGTTATATCGCTGCTTTCGGCTGTCGGCCATAGAGTTTCATTACCTTCTGCGTGTAGTCAAATGTGGCACATGTATATTCCTAGAATAGCAACTACTCTGTGTGAAGTTTATCTTTAGATACGGTGGATACTATCGTCTGGACATGATGCTTAACCTTAGCTCGCTTCGTCTCAACGATTCGCTTGGGGCAAGGGTCGATTATGACATAAAGTAATATTTTAATATTTATCTCGATATTTTTCAATAGTTACACGAAACCAAAAGGCTTTGGATGAATTTTGAGCCATGCCCTCTATTTAAACAAATAGGCGTGACACATGCCGAACGCAAACTAGCCGTACGAGCACTTTTGGTACTCGTGGCGCGTCTTAACGTCCTCGATCCAACCCATTGGCACTTAATTTTAGCTGCCGAGGAAGAAGAAGGTATGTACATGGCCGCATCGTGCAGAGAGCATTATTTGCAACAGTTCAGAAATATGATGCATTTTATTCGTCGGGAGCTGCGTATGCGTCAACCTGGCAATCTCATTAAACTCTAGTTCTGAGTGACATTAACACATGCATTGGCCTGCCCCACGCACAAATCCCACGGCATCGCGGATATTGTCAAGACCACATACATACATGATCAAACGCTCAAATCCTAGACCGTAGCCGCCATGTGGCACGGAGCCGAATTTGCGTAAATCCCGATACCAATCCAGGGTCTCAAGATCCATCTTAGCTTCTCGCATTCGGGAAGATAAAATTTCATAGTTGTCTTCACGTAGTGAACCACCTACGATTTCCCCTATTTCTGGTAAAAGTACATCAAAGCATGCTACCGTCTCCGCAGAGGTCTCTGATGCCTTCATATAAAAAGGTTTGATCTTGCTAGGGTAGTCGGTAACCACAGTAGGTGCACCAATTATAGTACTCGCGAGGTATTTCTCGTGCTCAGATGGAATTCCCACGCCCCATTCGAGGGCATGGCTCACATTGCCAGTGGCAGCGGCTTTATTGAGCTCGGCAAGAGCTTCAGTGTAGGTTAGAGATGTCCATGGTCCTTTGAGTAGGCTCCAGCGCTGCTGAAGCTTGGTACGGGCATCTTCATTTCTCTTGGATGCTAGAAGATCCTCCGCTGCTTTCCCCTCAGGGACACACGCCTTCACCATATACTCGCAAAATGTCGTTAGCTCCCTCAGAGTATTCACAAAGGAAAGTTCAGTCTCAACCATCGAAAATTCACTTAGGTGACGATTTGTATCCGAAGCCTCCGCTCGGAAAGCGGGTGTCAGGTTCCATACCCGACCTAGTGCTGCAGCATATATTTCGAGGTGTAATTGGCTTGACACACTGAGATATACTGGTTTACCGAAGAATTCGGTAGAGTTAGAAATTTCAAAGACTTCGCCAGCACCCTCGCAGTCACTGGATGTCAGGAGTGGTGAGTTCACTTGAGTGACATCATGATCTGTGAAAAAGCTCTGGAGCCGGCTCAACACCCAGCTCCGAAATCGCAGCACTTGTGCCGCTTGCCTGGTTCTCCATCGGAATTGTGGGAGTCCCCGTAAAAATTCTCGGCTGTGGTACTTCTTTTGAAGAGGATAATCTGGTCCTGAAACACCTAACACCTTAACCGCCGTCGAGCCAGGATTGGCTAGCAACTCCATATCCTGGCGCCCCACACTACTTTGAAGTGTTCCTGATATCTCAACACTGGTTCCGGTCGTCAGGTCTGATGCTTGAGATGGATCCTCAAACACAACGTTCAGTGGTAGAGGCTGGGACCCATCCTGGAGATCTACAAATGCCACCTTCTTCATTTTGCGGGTTGAGTCGACCCAACCACGCGCAGTAACTACTGTACCTACTGGTAGCTTCGCTACTCGCCGAAGAACTGACATTATTATACAGAAGCCGATGGATGCAGATACTCTCACCCACGCGGGCAGTAGGATCGGTGAGTAATTTACCTTTCGGGAAGGGAAGGGAGTGTAGATGTAACAGCAGTTGTTATGTGAGAGAGTTGAGGTTTTTAATGCAGATATTGTTGGGATCATTTACACCTTGAATCTGATCGTTTTCGTCGAGTGTTACCAAAATTCCCAGCCCCTCCCGGTGCACTAGTGGACTAATGCCGAGTCACCCATTTCAACGGTCAAACTGACAAACACCCTAAGACTTATCCCCCCCCGCCACCTGCTACTCTAAAGAATAGTTACAGCGGCGAATGATTGGGTCGTGGCTCATGATTGGTACCACGACTGAGACAGAGGATCAGGTTGTCGACTATAGTCCCCCAGGATCACCTCACTCTGACAATTCGGAATCGATCGATTCCGGGGAAGAGGGTTCGTCCAACTCCGAACTTGCAGCACCATTAGCCGATATCATTGAGAAACAAAGACGATTATCTGAGAGTGCCAGTCAAACAATTCAGGGTCCTGGGCCGTCTAGAGTTCCACGATCTACCCCGGATGCGCCACCTGCTGGTGGTGTATCGTTCCGAATTGTGGCATTCTTCAGCTTGGTTGTATTCGGAGTGGGATTTGTTTCTGGATATCTGCTTCGAGGATCGAAATAAGATGCTTAGAACCCGAGAGGTGGCCAATTGAGTCTGCAATGAACCTGTATTGATACGTTCAGGTCATAAACTACGCGGTTCACCCATTCATCAGTTTTGCATTACTTACCGTATTTATACATACTTTATCATAAGATGCTGAGTGGCAGTCACGGTCGACAGCGTCCCGTAAAGCGAGGGTACAGCGAGCAATCACGAACTGTGAACCGGTCACATAGCCAAGCCAGGATCCGCTCTGTTCCTAGACCGTATCCGCCGTGAGGGAACGTTCCGTACTTCCGAAGGTCATTGAACCAATAATAAGGTGAAGCATCCATCTTCTCCCGCTTGAATGCTGCCAACAGCTCATCCAGGTCGTTAATACGCATGGAACCGCCGACAACCTCACCAACGTTGGGCATCAGTACATCGACACTCTCGGTGACCCGTGGGTCATCAACGCACTTAGGCATGTAGAACGACTTAATTTCAACCGGGAAGCGGGTCAATATGATGGGCTGGTTGATCGTGTCAGTCATACGGCGCTCTTCAGCCTCGGAAATATCATCGCCGAATTTGAAGGGTTCTCCAGTGTCACCATTCACTACGCCATGCTCATTTAACCAGTCAAGAGCATCTGTATATTGCATACGCAGGAAAGGCAATTGCGGGGCCACAAATTTGGGGTTCAGGTCCTTAATTAGGGGTCCTGAAACGGGATCCTTGACCACATAGTTGGCCACATATACGACCAGCTGTTCAATGTGACTCAAAAGGTCATCAAACGTAATGAAACCAAGTTCCGCCTCAATATGGGTGTATTCACTGAGATGACGGCGAGTGTGAGAGCGCTCAGCGCGGAAACTCTCCTGGATGCAGTACACATCGCCGAGGGCCGGGACACACGTTTCCAAGTACAGCTGGGACGACTGTGTCAAATAAGCCGGTTCTCCGTAATAGTCAAGAGTGAATAGAGTGGAACCACCTTCCACCATCGATTGCACCATACAAGGTGGAGTCACCTCGGTGGTTCCTGTCTCAGTATAGAACTCCCGGAATGCCCGTAGGAGCACTGCGCGCACCTTCATCACAGCACTCAGGGTTTCTCCACGCAAAGTCAGGTGTCGCTGATCAAAAAGTAACGATGGATCAGCATTCTCCGCGATCTTGTTAGTGAAAGCTTCCTCTCCTCCGGGCGCTAGACCCACAACGTTGTAGTAGTCGGCTACAAGTTCATGGCCACCGGCAGCAGTTTTGCCCTCAGGAAGCTCCTGAAGCGTGCCCTTGATAGTAATACTTGTCTCAATGGTAAGCTGCATAGTTTGGTACGCGTTGGCTAGATCACCAGTCAAGACACACTGCAAATACCCGGTGCCATCCCGAAGAATGATGAACACAAGACCCTTCTGAGAACGCAAGCGGTGAATCCAGCCATTCACAGCAATACGCTTGCCACGGTGCTTTGCAGCCTGTGAGATCTTAGTTCGGGGAGCAGCGGGAAGCGTAGAGTCCTCAGAGATCACAATCTTTTTCGCGGCCTCGATCCGGGCGGATTCGGCCGAAGCAGCCAGTTCAGCCTCCTTGGATGCCTTCTCAGCACGCTCAGCCTTCTTAACTAGCTGGTCTGCACCTTTACGAGCTTTCTTCAATGCACTAGGACTAATGAGATCCCACTCACCAGCATCCTTCTCGACCTGAATCTGCTCAGATTTGGTGATATAGAGAGCATAAGCGGGCGTTTTGAACGGCTTCTCTTTCGTGCCGCATTCAGGAGAATCCTGGCCGACACGCTCACTCACATACGGCTCTTGCAGCGTCATGCTGCCCACTTTCTTTTCAAGAGTCATCTACCCTGACAATACGGAAGCTACCTGAAGTTAGTCATAAGCTTTAGTATGGATACCCGCTATCGTCAAAAGCATGAGCAGTTTAGGATCCACTAATGAAGGTCATCAAAATATTTCCATAATTCAGCCCCAAAAAAAACATAATCCTAATTTTGGACTTAAAAACATTATCCTACTTTTAGTACCTGCATTTACTTCTTCCTTTTCCTTTCTTCCTTCCTACTTCCTTCCTTACTGTATTATCTACTACTAATTTACACCGAAAAATTACTCACACACATATCCTGACTCTCTTCGAAATACCAGTGAGTCAGCAAGACTTGAATAGAACATGACGCTCAACGATAAGACCAAGAACCTATCGGTTAAGGACAAGGCGCCGGCCCTCATCGGGATTACTGTGACAAAGGAGGATGATTTTCCAGGCTGGTACCAGCAGATCGTGACCAAGAGTGAGATGCTGGACTACTACGATGTTAGTGGGTGCTATATCATGCGCCCTGCCAGTTACAACGTTTGGGAAAAGATCCAGACGTATTTTGATGCCAAGATCAAGAAGCTGGGGGTGCAGAATACGTACTTCCCTATGTTTGTGTCCTCTCGCGTTCTGGAACGTGAGAAGGAACACGTTGAAGGCTTCGCGCCAGAAGTGGCTTGGGTGACTCGTGCAGGCAAAACAGAGCTTGAGGAGCCCATCGCCATTCGTCCGACTTCGGAAACGGTCATGTATCCTTATTATGCCAAGTGGATTCAGAGCCACCGTGATCTCCCTCTGCGGCTCAATCAGTGGAACTCTGTGGTACGCTGGGAATTCAAGCACCCGCAGCCGTTCCTACGTACTCGTGAGTTTTTGTGGCAAGAAGGACACACTGCCCACTTGACCAAGGAGGGTGCGGTAGATGAAGTTAACCAAATCCTCGAGTTCTACTACCAGGTGTATACGGACCTGCTGGCAGTGCCGATGATCAAGGGTCGGAAGACTGATAAGGAGCGTTTCGCGGGCTCTCTATTCTCTATGTCATGCGAGGGATATATTCCGGCTACTGGCCGCGGTATTCAGGGTGCCACTTCTCACTGTCTCGGTCAGAATTTCTCGAAAATGTTTGATATCGTTGTAGAGGACCCTGCCAAGCCTCAGGAGAAGCTGTGGGTGTGGCAGAACTCTTGGGGTCTGTCCACACGTACTATTGGTGTCATGGTCATGATTCACTCTGATAACAAGGGTCTTGTTCTCCCCCCTCGCGTGGCTCAGACCCAGGTCGTGGTCATTCCGTGCGGGTTGACTGCCAAGACCCCTGCTGAAGTCAAAGCCAAGGTTGTGGCTGCATGCCAAGATGTGAAAGACCGCCTGGTTGCCAAGGATGTACGGGCTAGTCTCGATGACCGTGATAATTATACTGTTGGGTTCAAGTTTGCTGATGCTGAGCTCAAGGGTATTCCGTTGCGTCTGGAAATTGGTCCTAAGGACCTTGAAAAGAACCAGTGCACGGCCGTTGCCCGTCATGATGGCACTAAGACTGCAGTGGCCCTGAATGAGGTCGAACAGATGGTGCCTGATCTGTTTGATGCGATCCAGGCGTCCCTTTATGCCAAGGCTAAGGCGTCATTTGATGATCACATCGTCAAAGTTCAGGACGTGAAAGATATGGTCAAGCCTCTGAACGACAAATGCGTGATTCTTGCGCCATTCTGTGGTGTCGAAGAGTGCGAAGATGGCATTAAGGATGCCACTCAGAGACTTTCTACTGACGATACTCCTCAGGATGAGAAGGCCCCCAGCATGGGTGCGAAGTCTCTTTGCACGCCCGTGGAACAGCCGCCGCTGGCCGATGGCACAAAATGCGCGGGATGTTCCAACGCGGCAAAGCACTGGACTTTATTCGGGCGCTCGTATTAATCACCTTAATCAATTTCCTTCAGCTAGTTTCTATATAGTTTTTATATATATATTGGGAAGGTTTATATTCAATCCTATAACTCCTACGTTTGATTTAACTGGTGGGGGACGAAATGAACCCCAATTATGATCGACCCCCAGACCCTTTAGTCCGGAGATTACCACAGAAAGAGCACACCTACCTGACTCAGCAGCCACATAGCACCGCTGAAATGTTGGACGTATACCAGTTTCTGGAGGAGAAAGGGGGTATCCCGGATGTGATCCGTAAGTCGCAAAAGGCTCGTGGCGACTCAGTTGAGATCGTGGATGAGATTAATACCGACTATAAGGAGTGGACCCGTCTTCGTTTTGAACTAGACGCTTTGAACAAAGAGCAGAATAAGCTTCAAAAAGCCATCGGCCAAAAATTCAAGGCCAAGGAAGATGCCTCAGAGCTGCTCAAAGAGAAGGAAACCCTTACTACAAAGAAGCAGGGACTGGTTGAACAGGAGCAGGCGGCTGAACGAGCCCTTCGTGCTAAGGTCAACCTTGTTGGTAATATCGTTCACGAATCAGTGCCTGTTAGTGACAACGAGGATAACAATGAAGTGGTACGCAAGTGGGGCAGCCCTGCTGCTGAGAAGCCCCTTCATTCCCACGATGAAGTCTTGGCGCGACTTGAGGGCTATGACCCTGAGCGGGGCACCAAGGTGGTAGGTCACCGTGGGTACTTTTTGCGCCAGTACGGTGTGTTTTTGAACCAAGCTCTCATTAACTTCGGTCTCGACTTCCTAGCCAAGAATGATTATATTGCTATTCAAGCTCCTGCGATGATGAACAAAGATGTAATGGCTCGAACTGCCCAGCTGTCACAGTTCGATGAGGAGCTTTACAAAGTCATGGATGGTGACGATGAGAAATATCTTATTGCTACGTCGGAGCAGCCGATTTCAGCTCTGCACATGAATGAGTGGTTCGAGAGCCCAGCCACACAGCTTCCTGTGCGCTATGCGGGCTACTCGTCGTGCTTCCGCCGTGAAGCTGGTTCTGCAGGCAAGGATACTTGGGGTATTTTCCGTGTCCACGAGTTCCAGAAGATCGAGCAGTTTTGCATTACCGAGCCAGAGAACTCGTGGGCTGAGTTTGACCGCATGATTGGACTGGCTGAGAAGTTCTACCAGGCCCTAGAGATCCCATACCGCGTCGTGTCAATTGTTTCTGGTGAACTCAATAACGCTGCTGCTAAAAAATATGACCTCGAGGCGTGGTTCCCGTTCCAGCAGGAGTACAAGGAGCTGGTGTCCTGCTCCAACTGCACTGACTATCAGGCCCGCAACCTTGAAATTCGCTGCGGCGTAAAGAAGGCCAGTGACCGTGAAAAGAAGTACGTTCACTGCCTTAATTCTACTCTTTGCGCTACTGAGCGGGCTCTGTGCTGTGTGCTGGAGAACTATCAAACCCCCGAAGGTATCAAGGTACCAGAAGTGTTGCGTAAGTACATTCCTGGTGAACCCGATTTCTTGCCTTTCCAGCGCGAGCTCAAGACCTTGAAGAAGGATAAGAAATAAGCTATATACTCCTTAGTAGCCTATGGTAGCCTATAGTAGCCTATAGTAGCTTAATACAATAGCAGGGTGTAAACCGGCAGGGTGTAAACCAATAAAGGACCTTAAAAAAAGAACCATCAAAATGGGACCTTTACAGGAACGCAATATCGACTAAACCCTACCTAGTTCACTCAGCCTCTTCACCTACTACCCCAACTGACATTGAATTAGCCATCCTATTATTATTACGCGATCTACTTAAGTATCTGATGTGACTAGGATCGTTCTTATCCCGCCACTGTGAGTATCGCCTGAGTCATCATCGTTTATCAGCCCCGTTATCCAGGCTGCGGATCTCATGGCTGCCGCTGCAGTGTCCACAGCAACCGTGGCACCCCATTTTGGCGCAAGCCAAGATGGAATTAATGAACCTGAAATGTCGTATGGCCAAATATCTTTTGTCACACTGCAGGCGGTGTTTCAGACGGTGGTCATTTGTCTTATAGGGTATTGGGCTGCCCGAAGTGGATACCTCACAAGGAGCGTTCAGAAGAATATCTCGACCCTGAATGTTATGGTGTTCACTCCATGCCTTATTTTCTCTAAGATGGCTTCGTCTCTTAGCCTCAGTGCTCTCATCGACATATCCGTTATTCCGGTTATATTTGTGGTGTCCACATCAGTGTCGTATATGTGTGGCCGGACTATATCTCGTCAATTCGGTTTGCCTAAAACTGAAGAAAATTTTGTTATTGCAATGGCTGTGTTTGGGAACTCCAATAGTGTTCCGGTGTCCTTGACGGTCTCCCTCTGTTACAACATGCCTTTATTGAGATGGCCTGACATTCCTGGTGATACAGCCGATAGTGCTGCGTCTAGAGCCCTTTTATATCTCCTAATCTTCCAGCAATTGGGTCAGATGCTGCGATGGTCATGGGGATATAATACCTTACTGGCCAAACCCGGTCCGAGTGGTGACCCCGAGGGGTCTGTAGACCTTAGCTCTGCCTCCATCGACACATCAGCCAATACGCGTGATAATCATAGACATTCTGATGATGACACGTCTGAGGAGTCACTGTTGAGAACCGTTGTACGAGAAGTTCGTGCCTTCATGAATCCACCACTGTGGGCAATGCTCTCTGCGATTATTGTGGCTTCAATCCCCCCATTGAAGAATGAACTATATGGAAAGCAGGGTGGATTCATTAACTTGACTGTTGGTGGCGCCATTAAACAGGTAGGAAATACAGCAATTCCTCTCATTTTAGTGGTACTCGGTGCAAATCTCGCGCCTCCTGCAGAAGATGATCAGCACATGTTGCCTCCTAAAAGTCCTCGCTACCGCAAGATTTTGATAGCAAGCATGTTGAGTCGCATGGTTCTTCCAGTACTCATTATGCTGCCCATAATAGCAGTGGTCGTCAAGTTTTTTGCTATCTCCATTTTGGATGACCCCGTGTTTCTAGTGTCTTGTTTCATATTGACAGTTTCACCACCCGCGATTCAATTATCCCAAATCTGCCAGCTTAACCAAGTATTCGAGCTTGAGATGGCTGGGGTATTGTTTTGGGGGTATGCTATATTGTCCCTTCCATCCTCTGTATTGATAACAGTGGCTGCCCTGGAGGTCTTGCGGTGGGCAGGTCTTGCAGAATAAGAATTCAAGTGGCGGACACGGATCTGGGTACCTTTACATACTGCATGCCTTGCCTTTGAAACATCCTCAAAACATACTATGCATTCAAATTCTTAGATCCTTCAGTCACACACTTTCCTGCCTTTGCTAGCAGAGTTAGAAATTAAGTAAAATCATACAGTGTCCTAGTAAAAATGCGCTTATAACTCATGTGTGACTGGGAACAGTTAAATAACCCTCTTGTGCCCTGGGGCGCGAAGTTCTATTCCATTTCCACCTTATGTTCTCGTTTCAAATCTCACCTGGTTTACGATTGATGACATCGTGGTTTCTTGCATTATATCGAGCTGCATCTAACCTGTAACTAAGATATAGGCAGTCAAGAAAATAAATATATAAATAAATAAGTCAATGCATTAAATCCTGGTATCAAGGCTTGCCCTCTAAAATTTGAAGTACTGTAGGGTCATACTGTAGAGCCTGTTGAAATGCTCTAGGGTCTACAGGTCTGCTGAAATCTCGCTCAGTCAATCCTGGCACTAGGCTGCCAACCACAATGCCTGTATCCCAGTCGGGTGCATCGTCGTCATCAAGGTCCTCATCTTTCCATTGGTACATGTTCTGCCACTGGGCCTCATTCACTATTGCATCATGAAGTGCAGACGCGTCCGGTGGTACTGGAAGCACATCCCATTCAATACGCGAATAGCTGAGTAGTCGTGTAGTAGTATAAACATCGATGATCGACTCAACCTCAAACTCAAGAATATATTCCGTGATACTAACGGGGTGTATGCTTACAGGGTGTACCATAGAGCCATTACCGCACTCTAACCCGCGATTAAAGTCCTCATGATAGTCCTCGGGAACATCATCTGGCCACATTCGACATTTGATATACACGCTATTAGGAGGAACAATGAAATCAATGTCTTCAAGAACGCTATATTTTTCATTCTTCCGATCTGTGCACCGATGGAAATTGTTACTGTGGCTTTCTAACTCATCTTCCCCACTCGTATCGTTGTGACCGTCGACGTCACTCAGATCTGTGTCTATATCCGCAGCTGCCGCGCGTCTCATCTCTGCCTTGTGTTCAAGAAGTCGCTGAATCTCTGGATGTGCGTGTTCTGCACTAGATTTTCGCAACTTCCGTACTACCTTTCGCCGCGGTTTCGCCATACTGAAGAGACCTCCACCAATATGCGAAATGCGTAATCGTTTGTAAAGAATGGGATTCCACACTGACGCTTGGAACTCAAGGCGCACCAAGACGGGGCGCATATAGCCATGCCGAATATGTAATATACATGGCTTGCTCCAATAATATACCTACAAAATATTATAGATTATTGGCCGGTTAGTGGGTGTTTGGGATTTTACGAGTCGGAAAATTTGCAGTGAAATATAAAAGACATAGACATGCTGCCGGATTGAGCAAGTTCACCCATAAGCGGTGTGGCTAAGTTTTTCTGATGAGCGGGATTTATGATAGATACTCAAATTAAGAGATAATTTTCATGTAAGAGGGCTTGGCCACGATAGTATATCGTTGTCATGAGATATTTGATATCACCCCTAACCGCACTGCAGGGTGAGTCACTCCGCAGCCCGGCAGGGTAACTGCCATAAGAGGATGTATATATGATATAGCCGTTTCACGTCTCACACAAAGATACGTTATCAGATCGATACGCATACGCAACGGGTTCTTTTTCTGATCTCTGATCTCGACAGGGATAAATAAGGAGAAGAACACTTGAATAGCGTGGAATTTAGCCGAGTCTGCATCAGGAACCGTACAGCAGCACCCGGCCGTAGCGATCTACCTGAACTAACACCACAAGCGTAGTTGTTGTTGCCACAGTCGACCACTTTACAACTTCCGTACCAAACAGATACCTATACTGAGGATCTGTTTGAAGAGTTTCTAGCGACCGACTTTTCAACCGACACAACTACTACAAGTGATCTGAACCCCGTATCCAAACAATGTTATTCAGTCAGAAATTCACTACACTGTCCTTCCAGGGATCATATAACCTGCAGCTCGCCGTCCAATTCAGCATGTTCTAATGAGTTGATGCCTGCGCTCGAGTTCTCGAATGACGCTTCGCCCTTGTCACCTGAACCGTTGCCGTATAACCAACCACCGCAAATTGTCCCGGATCCATTGCTAAATGGCGAAGGGGTTGGAGAGGAAATTCCAGTGTTCCCATTCGATTATGAACTGACCACCGATCCCGGCTATAACCTGTCCGGTGACATGAAGAAGACCCTACAGGTTCCGTCTATTGTGTCAAAGACCAATGACAGAACAGTGCTGCGGCGTGCACGTAATACAGAAGCTGCACGTAGGTCAAGGAACAGGACAAGGCAGCGTATTTTGGAACTCGAGGATCTTGTAGACCGTCTCTCACGGGAAAATGCTCAATTGCGGGCACTAAATTGTCAGCACATTGATTAGGAGGTAGACTCAGGGTTTTTTTTTATTGTTACTATATTTTTGTGCTATTATATACATTGGCAGTAACGTTCTGTTAATGCAAATCTGGAGCAGATAAATGTGCCAGCAAATGCTAGGAAGACTGCAGGGGTATAGCAAATCGTAAGATTTTCTTTTTTCTCGGCGGGATCTTATCCACCGGAAATTTCACTACATTAGGCGCACGGCGAACCGGGCCGCCGTGGTTACACTATCTCATCATGGATTCTACAAGCTCCTACGTTAAAAGTGAAGAAGTGTCAATACAATCATCTTCAGTAGATTAATCTCAGTAAAAGATAAGCAATCAACAAATCGTAGGATTGCTTTATCTTTGCAACAGCCTCCATTTGACATTAACTGACGGGAGTCGTGTGCTGATATAACATACACAACAGTGGGGTGACAGATCGCCGATCATCATTGAAGAGCGGGCTTGGCCGTTGTCAACTAAAGAGGTTTGGAGGGTTCAAAATTCCAGGAAAACTTTCCCGGCATTTTGTATATAATATATAACTACGTCCGAATTCGTTATTCGAAGCCAAACCCTTCAGGGAATAACTGTTGGGGCATGAAATGGCGGTTGAGCCCTAACCCCAGTAATATCCCCTTCCCCGCTTTCAAAGTGCGGGTCTGCGCTGCCTTCCCCACTATTTAGAAAGGTTAAATTAGCAAAGTTCCCACTAATTTGTTCTAGATCGTTGGTACGTTTTATCGACGATTTATTCAAAGGCTGTAAGAGACGTTATTTGACTTGCAGTACTTATAAAGTGTTATCATATCACAACAGGAGTACTACCGAAGCAAACACCTATCATCTATATTCTACTTGAAGGTTCGTGAACTCGGGACTATATTTCAATCGCAATGGCGGCTGCATTAGGTGCTATAAGTGGGGGCGGCAGCAGCTTGTTGGACTCATTGGTTCCAATTGCCGCTGCTGCTAGTGGCTTCAAAGGAAAGGCTTATTCCGCAACGGGAACCATGCCATTTATTAAATGGGCTAGATCTCAGGGACTTGTAACTGCCGGTACAGTGGCAGCGTTGGTCCCAGAGCTTCCTGGGCTATTTGGTGGATATCCATTCCCCCAAAAAAAAGGGACGGAGATTGGGCCAGATGCCCTCTTTATTGCACTTTTCTTTATTTTGGGCGTTTCCAATTTAGGTGTATGGGCCTTTAACCTGCGTCGGGGCCACAGCTTCTTCATATCGGTTGGTATCGCATTTTTCTGTTTCATGAAGGTTGTAGGCTTTGCCTGCCGTATTGCATGGGCACAAGATGTCACAAGAATCCCAATCGCTATCTGCGCTGTGGTGTTTACTCAAGTGGCACAGCTTGTGTTGCTAACCATGAACATGATCTTAGCCCACCGTGTGTTCACTTGGCGACATCCAGAAACAGGGAACTCGTTAGTTGTGAATCTCTTTATTGATTTCATTTACTTCTTCGTTCTGGGCATTATCGTTATGGCCATTGTTGGCCAGTCATTGCCATATATTCGGTTCCAAACTGAGTACATATACCACATATGCCGCAATGTTACCAAGGCAGCAGCCATTCTCAATCTGGTATATTCGGCTATACCTGTAGTTTTTTTGGGCGTGGCATTCAGTCTACCTCCTGGTTGGATCATGAAGAACCCTTTTAAGAAAGGTACGACCCACCCATTACCTCCTGTATTTCAGGCAAGCTGGATCCGCAGCGCAGGTATCTTTTACTACCCACCAAAGGGCTCCCAACGGTACGTATTCCGTGGGGAAGAGGCTGCAAAAGCGGTGCGAATTATCCCGTCGCGAGAGCCCCCTGGAAACGGTGAGCATGAACCACATTATGCACCCATGCATCCTGAGTCGCCCCGGATGTCACACGCCGTGATCATAGCCACAATATCATCGGTCGTATTGATGTTCAACACTTGCTTTAGAGTTGCTGCTGTGTTCCGAGGGGATGCATATGGTCAGACAAGGCCTGATGGGTCGATTAACATCAGCTTTTGGCCGTGGCATCCATATGTGTTGTTCGTTTTCTACGGTGCAATGGAGGTTTTGATGATTACAATGTACCTTGTCACACGTGTAGACCTTCGATTCTACATTCCAGAAATGCCAATGCGACGTGGGAGGAGTACCGCCGGGGCTGCCGCTCATGTGCGGCTTGGTCCTGATAGCAACCCGATTGCGTATGATGGTGGAAGTCAATACAGCGGTAAAGGCCGTGACACGCCCCCAAGTGATGAATTGGATGTAGAGAAGTCATCGGGTCAATTTTGACATCACATCGAAGACTAGAATTGTTGGATATTCCTAGTATGTACCGTCATTGGCCCTCGTACATTTGCTGATGCGACTACGGTAACATATAATGAAGTTAATAGATAGGCCAGATAATCCATGAATACGTGAGTTTAAAGACAATTCTAAATGTTGCTTAGGCCTAAGGTCCCACTTATTTTCGGAAAACGGGTCGAAATATTTAAGTATGTTATTGCGCTTGAGACCAAACTCTATAGAAAGGATACAGTGGATTAGTCAATAGTCAATCCAGAGTCTTCAGCAAGTCGATCATAGTAACATATTGTATGCCCCACCCCCACCCACAATCCCCATACCTGGGTATGTGGACCTTGCTGGAATCCTAGTTACAACGTAGAACTCACGAATTATTGTTAGGAACATAATTGGAATCGAGTATCGCGTAAAATATAAGCCATAACTTTGGATGGTAGAGTAGCAATAAGTACTAAGTACCGCAAAACACCAGCAAAGCACAACGGGAACTTTAGAGTAGCAACCTAACTTGATAAAATAGAATCATCTCTGAGGCCAATCATTTCCCTCCCCGTCTTGCTACTACCCGGTCACTAGGTGTATAAGGCTAAGAGGACTGCACCAATATAATATGATAGCAGTAATTAGGAGAATCGGCAATGGGATATATATTGATGATGGCATCATAGCCATAGAATATGGAGTCCGATATATTCCCGGCATGGTCATCGTCATTATGCAGGTGCAACCTTACGTCCGCCCCGCCCCCCGCCCCCACATCGCATATCATGGCTAGGGTGTGCAAATAAGCTTGAGAGTTGCATGTTAAACGGACTTGAGCACAGGAAAAATACGTTAAAATCAATCACGATAATTCGATGCTTGGTTATTTACCATAAAATTCCCGGTAATTATTGAGGGACGTGAAATCTCACCTGTGTCTTTGATTGCTATATATAACCGATGCTATTACATAGCTAATTAGCGAACCACTCGCGGGATTATACCCAATTAAGGTAAATGACCATCAGATCATGGTGGATGGTGAGACATTGATTTTAGATCAAGTGGACTTGAAATATTGGCCCCATTGGGACAAGAGGTCAGAAATTGATCTCATATATTATAATAGTAGGTTAGGACTAGGATTGAGTGGCTGAAGAGTGAGAACCATGGGGATTGCGCGCATGCATAAGTCCACCGAAATGTGCATTCCAGTCCCTAACCCGTTATGATACAGGAGGGGTAAACCTATATATATAGGGGAACGCCTTACTCAACCAAGAATTTTGGTCCGGTTCGGCTTCATTGTGATCTCAATCCTAAACCAACCAGCATTGACGTTGTGCAGACGATGATTCTTCTAGGTGGATATACCAGTCTCCTGTTGGGAGTAGCGGTGGCCGGAAGCATTAAGAAGAGAAGCTCACCACCTGGCTTTGACTATCAGAATGATAAAGTTCGAGGGGTCAGTCTCGGCGGCTGGTTAGTTACAGAGCCATTCATTACCCCATCTCTGTACCAGGATGGATTCGATAGCAATAACCTTCCAGTGGACGAGTTCCATCTCACCCAGATGTGGGGCAAAGAGACTGCGCAACAAAAGTTAGAGCAGCACTGGAGCACATGGATTACTGAAGATGATATTCAGCAGATCAGCCAGTGGGGCTTCAATACAGTGCGTATTCCCATTGGGTATTGGGCGTTCATGCAACGCGATGAGGACCCGTATATACAGGGTCAGGTACCCTATCTGAATCAATCGCTTCAATGGGCGCGCAATAATAATATCAAGGTTTGGATCGACTTACATGGAGTTCCAGGGTCCCAGAATGGATTCGATAACTCAGGATTACGGGATACCTACCTATGGCAATCGGATCAGTATGGGCAGAATATTGCTGATACAAGGGCCGTACTGGAAGATATTGTGTATGCCTATGGTGGCCCTGAATACTATGATGTAGTGAGTGGAATTGAGCTTGTTAACGAGCCATTGGGACCTATCCTGAACATGACGAAATTGACCGACTATTACAATTATGGCTACAATGCGGTGCGGAACGTTGGAGACCAGAATGTGATAGTGCACGATGCGTTCCTGGACTCGGATCAGTTTATTAACAACGTGCTGAACGAGCCTGATTACTGGAACGTAGTTGCCGATCACCACCGTTATCAAATATTCAGTGTGCCCGAACTGCAGCGCAGTCCCGAAGAGCACATTCAATTTGCGTGTGGTACCGGTGCGAACTTCTCCTCGGAGCCACACTGGCGTGTCGTGGGTGAGTGGGCGGCAGCAATGACTGATTGCCAGCCCCAGCTCAATGGCGTATATGTTGGCTCGCGCTATGATGGGTCATATGATGATCAAAATGCCCCGATTGGCAGTTGTGAGGGCTATCAAGATATCACCACCTGGCCTGAGCAGCGCAAACAGGACCTGCGCAAATATGTGGAGGCTCAGCTCGATGCGTGGGAGCTCGGATCAGGCTGGATCCTGTGGACTTACAAGACAGAAAACTCGGTGGAATGGGATGTTGGCACCATGATTCGCAATGGGCTGTTCCCTCAACCTCTCACAGACCGACAGTACCCGAATCAATGTGGCTACTAATTATAACTTGAGGACATTTTATCCTCCCCCGGAATTTGCCGCAGTGGCTGATGACCCCCAAATGTATGTCTAGGTTTTATATAATTTCATGTGAGATATTGCAAAGTTGGATCGAAGTCAACTTGTAATTGCGCAATCAAAAGTCCCAGGGCCCCTGGACCAGCAGCAGCTACATACAACCAGCCACATTGACATTCGGCATGCCGCCGCTGAGGTAAGCGATAACAACAGTCGCCAGATCCGATCCGACCACCCACCACTGGTCCTGTGCACGTTCTCCGGGTCCAATCCATTCGTTTCGACCAGCCGTAATGAGCAATCGCCCTCGGCAGTTGCGCGTCGATCCGCACGCGCAGCCGCCCTATGGCCAAGCTTTCGGTGATACCTTCCGGGACCCTTATGGAGACTATGGCAGCAGCGCTATGACCCCGCCACTGGGAATGGCTGCGCTCTCTACACCGAACTTGGGGATGTATTCTAGCGGTATTGATGACCCTTCGGCCGCAACAAACCCGACTTCGCCGGTAGGAACGCCTCTAGCGACCCCAACAGGCACCCCGCAAACCACACCGTACCGATCGTCGCTATCATCTCAGGCACCACCGCCAGTGTTAAGTCCATCGAGAGAATTATTTGATTTCAGGGTGGATGACCAGATATTCATGGATCAGCTCCCATTCTATGCGGATCCGTTGAATCCCATCCAGGATCCGATGCATGGTCCGATGCATGATCCATTGCATGACCCGGCAAATGGTCAGGACCCGACTCGGGACCCGATTCGCGAGCCGATTCGTGATCCGATTCATGATTCGCTTTCGATACAGGCAGGGAATCTCGGGATCATTAAGGAGGAGATGTCTCCGCACCGTACAGCCTCGCCTGAGAGCATGCGCCAAAAACGTCCTCCACGAGTGGCAAAGAAACCCTCGAAACAGAGTCTTCGAAGGGGTCGGGCCACCGCATCTCCAGCTACAAAGAGTCCTGACAAGCCTGTGCCGAATCATGCCAAGAGACTACCGGCTGCAGCAGCCGCTACTGCATTGTTTGGTACCCCTTTGCCACCGCCAGACTCGTCTCGGGCCAATTCTATGGCGGCTGCAGCGGCTGCAGCGGCTGCCTCAGCGCAACATCAGGCTCATCCAACAAGTACACCGAGTCGTCCGACCCCAAGGTCTTCTCCATCCACAATTCTAGTGCCTGCTCCCACTTCAGTGAATAGGAGTGGCCAAGGGGTGAGTCCAACTCCAGCAGCACGTATGCAATCCCATACTGAGCTCGTATCAGCCGCTAGTGATGGTAGCCCTGCAAAAGGCATGTTTTCGTTGACCTCAGCCCCGCTTGCATCGCGATCTATGTCTGCACCCACGGGGCCATTTGGACCAAGTGGACCTAAAAATGGACCGATGAGAAACTCAACTGGAAACTCAACGGGAACGCCAAATGGAACGCCAAATGGAACACCCTCGGCAAAATCTCCTTCGGGTGCTAAAAGAGACCCGAAAAAGAAGGAACAGAAGCCAGTTCCGCGACGGAGAGGACCCCCCAGGATCGTACCCGAGATGTCCTCGGCTATGAACCAGTTCCAGGTGGAGCTACGGCCTCAACCGTCGCACCAAGCGCCCCGTCCAACCTCTCAGGTTCCTCCACCGAGTCTATCGGTTCCCCCAGTTGTACCCGTGCCTCCTGCGACAACCAGACCAATGTCAGCGCCTCAAATAGTGCCTCAATCGGGGCATCCACCACCATTAAATCGGCCACCGATCCGTCAGATGTCGATGCCAGATCCAATGCCGGTTCCCCCGGTCCCAATGCCTGGAGAACCCCAGCTTCCTAGGGGGATTCCACCTACATCAGCACCTACACCACCTGGAGGACATACTAATGGAACCCATAGTACTCCAGCCCTGGGAATATATCAACCATACGCATGGCCCAATGGGACATATATCCCAGAAATGCCACTGCCTCCGTTGCCATTGAATCAGAGTCCTCATATGTGGAGTCCAAGAATGGTAGCCCAGACTGTCTCATCGGGGGGAACAACGCCAGAATTGCGCAGTGATTCACCACATTCAGATGAGGGAACATGGACAATTGTTGATGCTAGTTGGTTTGAAGGTCAGTCCAAAGCAGGCAGCGGGAAAAAAGCAGCTGCACATAAAGACAGTAGAGTGCTTAGCCACGAATCGCCATTGCACCCTTCGTTACTTCCAATGCAACGCCAGACTCGGAATGAGCCTCAATACCAATTCCAGCAGCAGCAGCAGCAGCAACAACAACAACAACAACAACAACATCAGCAGCATCAGCAGCAGCCGCAGCATCACCACCAGAATCAACAGCACCAACTACAACACCAGAATCAACAGCACCAACAACACCAACACTCCCAGCACCCCCAGCACCCCTTCCAGCAGACTCAAAACAGACAATCCCACCATCACCGCCAACATCAAGATTCGCAACAAGTGCAGCAACAGTACTATCAACCCTTCCAACAGTATCAGTATCCTCAGCAGCAATTGGAGCCACCACCACCACCAATTGATGATGCCTTTGACTGGTCTACTGACCTTGATGAGAGTCAGTGGGACTTGATGGGGGTTATGGGGGTGCCCAAATGATAGCCAAAGACGCTCCCGGCATAATTCTAACTTATTCTCTCCTCTTCTTGTAATGCATACTTATTCCATTTCTCTGCAGATTCCAATTAACTCCAATTAATCCCTATTTTCCTATTTAATTCCAATTAATTCCCATCAATTCGCATTAATTTCCATTTATTCCCATAATTCTCCGAACCCTCGCATATCGGGGTTTATAAGGCTATGCGCGGTGACGTAAGCGACCCCCCAAAACCAATCGCGTACCCCGGATACTAAGCAACAAATCGAACTTCGATGCTGGTTTCGAAGGCTGGTTTGCGCTTGGCCCCGGTGGCTCTACGCCAGCAACTACGCTTGGCAAGCTCTGTGGGCACCAGCAGTACCCCAAGCTCCATGCCGACGGATTACCCGCTGCCTAGCAAGCTCAAACCCCAGAGCGGTGTCGACTACGTTCTCACTGGTCTGGATGCATTTGCTAACTGGGCACGCCAGGGCAGTTTCTGGCCGGCTACTTTCGGTCTTGCTTGCTGTGCCGTGGAGATGATGCACGCCTCTGGCCCTCGCTACGATCAGGATCGGATTGGTCTTATTTTCCGGGCGTCCCCGCGTCAGGCAGACGCTATTATCGTTGCCGGAACGCTCACAAACAAGATGGCACCGGCACTCCGCACGGTTTACGATCAGACCGCCGAGCCACGCTGGGTTATCTCCATGGGGAGTTGCGCGTAAGTATAATAATTGTCGAACGACAAGCCAGGTTTGAACTGGGACTAACTTTTACAGAAATGGAGGTGGCTATTACCACTACTCTTACTCGGTGGTGCGAGGCTGTGACCGGGTGATTCCGGTTGATGTGTGGGTACCTGGATGCCCTCCGAGCTCGGAAGCGCTGCTGTACGGCATCTATCAGTTGCATAAGAAAATCCGCGATAGCCGCGTCTCGCGACTGTGGTATCGCTCTAAATAGAGTACTTTAATTTCAAGTTTTGTATCTCGGAGGTGTGAATGTTGAGATATTTAGTATAGGGAGTGCCACCAAGGGTGGTTGAAGGTCATTAGTCCATAAGGTCTCTCCATGAGGTCTCTCCAGCATCTGCTCTGAAGTCCCTTTTCCAACTTCACATCTAAGCCACTACTCCAAAGATCTCACCAAGTAATCAGCCCAAGACCATTAGTCCTAGGTCACTGCACTGTTATCTGAGATCATTATTCCAAGGTCAATAGTTCAAGTCACACTAAGGTCACAAGCTAGAGCCACACTAACTACACCAACCACTCCAAGGTCATCAGTCCCATGAGTCCAAGTTCACTTCAGAGTCATTAGTCTCTACTGAATCAATAAGAATAATGCCAAATGGCCACTTCAAGGTATTGGCATGCTCACCGAATACTTGTATCCACATTTTACATTCCTTTAAACCTCTACATAAGCCTGAGTTCATCAATGTACCAATACCTGCTTTCCCTGTATAAGTATTTATGCTCCAGTTTCCACATTTTAGAAGCGCTTGAACGAATAGAACTGCACCTAAAGCAGTAGACTGGTATACGCCATAAGCCATTGTATTGTAGGCCCTCAGAGGGTCACCTCAGGTCATATAGGTAACTCAGGTCACATCACGCTGAACAACACTTAGGCGCTCTTCTCATCAACTGGCTTGCTTGGCCATTGCCTAATAAGAGGCTGGTTACGGCGACTACCCGCAAGTTGGATCTGGCCATGTGTGTGATAGGACAAATAGCCCAGGCCCAGCGGAATCAGGCCCACCATCACAAACAGAAATGCGCCGCTTCGGCCGTTCACGCGAAAGTGTTCCTGTGTATTGCCGCGCATCGCGGCGAACCGCTCTATGGCGGGGTCCTTGCGAAGTGCACCAGCCATTTCAGCGAATAAAGTCCAATCGAATCTCTTGACACCGCTTCAGTCAGCACATATCGGTATTTGTGCGTAATCCTACGGACAGACATTATGCGTAAAGTCTTAGACAATTGTGCATAATGCCTCCACGAGGATATTAGGCGTAAGGTGCGAGAGCGAGGAAGCCCAGGACCAACTAATTAATTTACATGTTCGCAGATCTATATTTAAGATCCAATATCAAATGATTTCTACGGAATGCTAATTTAGGCTGCACCTCCGACACTCTCGCCCAGGGAACTGCCCACAATAAGCTATTCCCAGTTATGGCAATAATGGTCTCCACTCAAAATAATTCGCTAAGGCACACAGTATCAAATAGTCTCTCTAGCTGTTTTAGCAAAAGTCGATGCGACAGAATTATTTGTCCTCCGCGTACAAATCCTCGTGCAACGTGATACCCAGCTCTTCACGCAACTCCTTAAGTTCGGCAAGGTAGGCATCGTACTGAGCCTTGCTCTCAACCTTGTGTTTCAGGGCCTCGAATACACGGCTAGCCGTTGCATAGTCGTTCACGCGACGGGCAGCCTGAAGGGCATGCTCCAATACCGTCGGTGCTGGGACAAGATCGTATGAAAAGACGTTGTTCAGAACACGCTGCACCTCGTACAAATCGTACGCCTCATCGAACTCCTTCTCGAACCGGGTAGTAAACTCCTCATAGCTCAGCTCGTCAACGGGATTCGAGTAGAACCGCACGGCCTGCATGCCCTGCCGAGGGGCGGACAAAGCAATCGGGGCCCGGGGCATTAGCGTACGCGTGGGTACCCGCGCAGCACGCACAGAAGGTCGGACGAATCGTGACAGCAAGCTCATCTTCTGAATACGCAGGAAGTGTGGTGATTGGACGGCGCTGGGCTGGTGTAGTTTTCGCTTCCTAGCGATTCGTCCCAATTCTGATGACTTAGCCATCGCTTAGTTACGAAATCACGCATAAGTCACGGTATGTCGTATACACATTTGAGACATGTCCGAAGTGGGGTATTTCGGGTATCTCGGTACGGTACCTTTGCGGCCGAATTCCGTGGCAGAAGTGCAGAATCTCAATGTTGCAGGTATGTTGTATATACAATTATATACTTAGAGTTAGTTAAGGCCGCTCTGGATGTCGTTGATACGAACACTCTTGACTTCGGTGTAGTTCTTGAGAACTTCCTTGCCAAGCTCACGGCCAATGCCAGACAATCCATAACCACCGAATGGCATCTGGTGGTGAATCTCATTGTAGCCATTAACCCATACAGATCCCGCCTTAAGGTGGTTTGCAGTCCAGATGGCTCGGTTCAGCGATTGGGTGTGCACACCCGAGGCCAAGCCATATTCACTGTCATTAGCCAACCTCACGGCATCCTTAGCATCCTTGAAGGGAATCACCACGAGCACAGGTCCAAAGATCTCCTCCCGGGCAATCCGAGAGTCATTGTCTACGTCGGCGAAAATAGTAGGAGACACAAAGTAGCCCTTACCGTCCTTCTTGGTGCCACCCGTCAAAATGCGAGCACCCAGCTTCTTGCCGATCTCAATATAGTCCATGACTCTTTCATACTGCATCTTGTTAGTCTGAGGTCCGTAGGTTGACGCAGAATCGAAAGGATCGCCGACAACCAGAGCCTCAGCACGCTCCTTAAGCGCTGCCAGGAACTTGTCATAAATGGACTCCTGGAGCAGCACTCGCGATCCAGCGCAGCACACCTCTCCCTGGTTGAAGAAAATCCCCTGCAATACTTGATCCAAGGTCTTGTCAAAGTCGCAATCGTCGAACACAATGTTGGGCGACTTTCCACCAAGTTCGAGAGTCACCTTCTTCAAATTGGACTTGGCTGACGACTCAAGGATCTTGCGACCAGTAGGAGTGGAACCAGTGAAGGCAATCTTCTTAATGCGAGGGTGAGCAGACATGGCAGCACCCGCAGGACCATAGCCGCTGAGGATGTTAACAGCACCCTTCGGCAGTTCAGGAACCTCAGAGCAGATATCTGCAAACAACAATGCCGACAAAGGAGTCGATTCTGCCGTCTTCAATAGCAAAGTGTTGCCACAAGCCAAAGCAGGTGCAATTTTCCATGCCAACATTAATAGAGGGAAGTTCCAAGGAATCACCATACCACAGACACCAATTGGTTCCCTACGAGTGTAATTGAAGTGGTTCTTGTCAGTCTCAACAAGTTCACCATCAATCTTGTCCGCCCATCCCGCATAATAACGGAAGCATGCAATCACATTCGCGACATCTCCCTCAGACATACCAAGAGTTTTGCCGTTATCCCAAGTTTCCACCGAGGAAATAAGTTCATGCTTTGCTTCTATGAGATCTGCGATCTTATTCAAAACTCGACCACGTTGGTAAGGATCAGTATCGGCCCATTCATCACGAACCTTTTCTGCAGCATCCACTGCAGCGTCAACATCCTTGGCGCCAGCCTCTTCGAGCTGTACGATGACATTTTCTGTAGATGGATCAATTGTTTCGAAAGTGCGACCTTCCTTAGATCTCACAAACTCACCCCCGATATACAATCCAACTGGTTGCTGGTATTTGATCCCGTTAGGTGTAGTGAGCTCCTGGTAGCCAGAGAAGGCACGTGTCGAAGTATATCGCGGGCCACTGCTTGCCAGTGACCTTGCGCAAGTGCGTAATGCAAAACGGCTAAACATTTCCTCTCAGACAGCTTTCCATGTCACAATGCGCGGCTATATAGTTGGTCTGCAAATTCAAGTGCGGGGAAGTTTGTCATCGGTGATGTGCATGCATCGGTGGGAACCGGTACATGCTGCATCTCGGATAAACTACTAATTCCCGCATACGTTGGCGCGGAGACACCGAGGAACCCGGAGATATGACTTAATAGTCCCTATTGGAACACCTCGGCCCCAGAACCGGCAAACTTAGCCGAGTTATGGTATTTTTACAGCCAAAATACGCATTGCTGTTCGAGTTATGACTTAGCGATCTTCCTGCAGAGAACTGAGCAAGTGGCTAATGCAAGATTTCCAATCTGACGTATATATTGAAGGCATAACATAACAGGATGCATTGCTCTAAGTGGGGAGATTGCTTTTTCTCTAAGGTAACGTGGGGGTCGTTCTAAAATCTACAGCCATGATAAGTGATTTTTTTTGTTCAAAAGGGGTTTTAATAGGATTATGTAGCATAGGGCTCTGAAATTTTCACGTGCATTAAATTCCTGTGGCGCATTATATGAGTAAATTCGGGTAGCAGTGCATAACTCTGGGGTGCTCCGGTCGCGCCAACAATGCGACCCGTTGTGTATACACTGTCATTAATACCTTATAGTTGGATGGCATATAGAATTTCTCTTTGTAGTGACTATATAGGAGAATATCTCCATAATATAGATTATTGCATACAAATATATATGGAATTCACATCCCAGTAACTAAAATTTTGAGATGGGTCATATATGTAACCCCTTCTGCATACTCTACATTTTAAGGAGCAATATATGTCATATGCCCCCATCCAGGGAAGCCGGAAGATCGTTATTTAAGACGTTATATACATATAGTGATAATTCCACAGTATGATAATGTCTGAGTTTCGATACTATGGCCTCACGATGACCTGTTCCCTGTATACCTGGTAGGAGTCCTCGAGAGCTGCAGATACAATAAAAGGATTCGTTGGGAATCGAATTGGCCTTAATCTTGGTCCAATTCTTTTCAGGCTACTGCAACGATGTGTGTGCTCCAGCGGGGAGCTTTAATCTGTACATATCCTGGAATTGGATCTATCGTCCTAGACTTCCCAAAAGAGGATAGCTGAAGGCGAATCTCAGAGGAAAGCACTGGTATACCCCGAACAGGGAATTTCGGCCATATGCAACCACCACGACTGTTCTTGGCATTCCCACTGGTTATAAAACGGTTGTCTCCGTATGTCAAGTAAACCCAACTATAGCATCATGAAGGCATCTCTCCTCTTGTGCCAGGCTGTAGTTGCCACTGCAGCTGCAGTGGCGGCACCATTGGAGCGGAGTGTGAACGGTACAACCTCACAGGTAGATACCACCTCTGTGAGGTCCGACCCGCGGTCTCTCATCGACCACAATAAGAAGGATGCCGTAGGCTCTTCGACACAGAATCATCTGAACAATGATTTAACTACTCATTACAACAATGAGCACGCAGGTTCGAGTAATAATGAAGATGACTCCGAATATTCCTTTGATGATGATACTGTTTCCAATATAGAACAGTATTCTGAAGGCGACTTTGCCGATTTGGAAAGATTGGATAACGAGCAGCTCAAGACTCTGGAGCTCTCAGGATATAATCCTAGCCGCCTCATGGCATACAAACATTGCAATGGAGGTCGTGGTAGTAATAATGGTGGGTATTCATATGCTCAGCCAGCAGCTGGTGTACAGTGCGCCCCAGCCCCCCAGGTTTCTCACGGGAGCCCTCCGCGATACCAACCGCTGCCTCCTCCACCTCAGCTTCAGCCCCAACATCAGCCTCAGAGCGATTGTGACTCTAGCGGCTATGAAGGTGATACTGGCATTCTAAGTAGCTTGGCCAGTCTCCTGTTCCCACCTCGTGACCGAAAAGCAGGATACCCTGGTGGCTTGGGCTTGCGCAACCAGGGCCCAAGGTGGTTCTATTGCGACAACGAGGATGAAACTGAGACACCTCAGCCCCCTCCCGCACGACCTCAACGGCCACCTCCGCGGGTGCAGCGTCCTCCCCCTCCGCAATGTCCACCTCAGCCTCAGCAGCAGGTGCCTCCTCCCCCTCCCCAAGTGCAGTGTCGTCCCCAAGGCAGGCCACTTCCCTCACCTGTGCCGCTACCTCAACCAGCCCTTCCTCTAATTAGTCTGCCACCGGTTCCGGTGGCACAACCTTGGAACTATGGTCCTCCTCCTCCACTCCAGACAGTAGCACCAGTTTTTGCCCAGCCGCAGCCTGTGCCTTACTGTCCTCAATGCCCACCCCAGCAGTGCTCGTGCTGCTATCCTGTTAACCCGGCCCCTTCGCCGGCAACCCTTGTTGGTAATATTCCCACACCACAGGCGATAGTTACCACTGAGATACAAACGGTAGTCCAAACGGCTACTTCAACCCAAGTAGATGTGCAAACATACTATCGATCACGCTGGGTGACCGAGACATCATTTGCTACGTTGACCCAGTTGGTATACCCCGAGTGCACCTATGAAATCGCCAATGTCAAAACATACTATGGGATGCCAGTGGCCGCACAGACTGTTGACTCTAATATCATTGGCCAAGTCATAGCAGCGGCTGCCCCAGCTCCCACGCGTTTTTGGTAAATTGATCGTTTCTAAGACACCTAATTTTCAGCTGGCTCTAACGTACGTACGACCATCGTAACATAACCATACCCCATTATTAAAGCAATCCCTTCCTGAGCCAACCAAATCTGATTACCTCCTATCATCCATGATTTTTGAAGAGATGGGTTAAAATAACGAAGTTCACCCTCTGAGGCCATACAAATCTGAGCATAACCCTTATTCTCACTGTCGGCTTCAGTGTCATCACCCACAGAAGAATATTTAGTTGCCATATCAATCTAATAGGGGCTGCGGTCTTTTCTACAGGCTGCTATGTTTTCTCAATCTCAAATATCTGACAAGGATGTACGAGAGTAGCTTGTATATTAATGCCGCAAAGGCGTTGGGAGTTGCCAAATGTCCTACCGCGCCCGCCGATCTGGTGACTCAAGAGTCACTCGACGGTGCAGCACGTGCCTTCTGTAATAAGGCAGCCTCCCTCCCTGGTCTTCCAATGACCTTTATCACTTGTGCAACAATGTTAAAATGTAACTTTTGATTCGGTATGCCAGAATAGTTAACGGAATTTTGTTCACGGTTTTTCATACATGTCGCAAAGGCATAATAGGAGATACTGATGGTTTTCATCTACATAAGGATCGAACAGATCTGATACGAAGCCTGACGCTAAAATCGACAATCGGATATTGCGCGCTAGGCATAGATCTTTCATGCAATGCAATGCAAGCAACACGATAGAGGTATGGTCCCACCGCAAAAATAAACAGCAGTGGGCCATTTTAGGTGTTGCAAGCTACATCCAAGCAGCAGAAAATTATCTTCCGAGTACCCGGAAGCGTTAATACCTTCCACGCATCGGTCGTGTCATATCATCGAAATTGAATCTGTTGAGGCTTACGCGTTTTAGTTGCTCACATGCAGTTAACGTTGGGAGATGGCCATTATCGGAGATGTCCGCCACCATGGGCGGTGATGTCGATCATCACGAATTACGGATTGGAAATTCTAAGCCACAGTCGCAATCAATTATTTCTATATAGTTTATTCACCAACGTAGTGGTTCAAGGAGGAATGGTGGTAACCGTACCATCGCGGAGTCTCGAAAGTGTATTACATGGTCTTCGGCTATCTTCAGGGGATATTGATGCGAAACATTCCGAACAAGGACAACATAGTCCTTCAAAAAGACCTTCAGTAACTGTTAATACACCAAGCCCACAAAGCCCCCCTATTTCTATTAACGGTCCATCTGGTGGTGACCTAAGCGACCGTAGCGCACACGGCAGCAGCAGCGCCAGGAAGCAACAGCGGCGTCGAGGCTCGAGCTTATCGATTACAAGTGCCTCGTCATCGTCATCGCTCAGAATGTTAAGGCGTTCTCACAGTAGCGTGCCCGTATTTGACATTAGACTGAGCCAGAATTCTGGTCGTGACCAGAATATTGTGCTTCTCAAGGGGGTGCCAGATGAGGCGCCTGCTGCGACTTTGAATGGGTCGATTCAACTTAGCGCCATGGACAGTGTTTCGGTTAAACGGGTTGTATTACGGCTTGTGGCTACACTTCGTCTTCGATGGCCTGATGCCTTGCACGCTCCGAAGAATCCTGCGCATGCACCGTTGCGATATGAACGTACAGTATTCGAGCGTGAGATCACAGATTTGAACTTACCGACTACTACCGTAAACCGTCGTTCGAATCCGACGAGTCGTGTAGCCACTCCTGCGGCTTCATTTACCAATTTGGCTTCGTACTTTGGGCACTCTCATTCGAGTACTAACATGTCAATGAATAACCATCATCAAGGTACTGAGACCATGGTGGTTCCTGGAAACTACAATGTGCCGTTTGAGTTTGTATTGCCTGGCGATATTCCAGAATCGATTGAAGGTCACGATAACGCGCAGCTTGCATACTTTTTGACCGCGACTGTCGAGCGCAGCCGGTTCCAGCATAACATGCATGCTAAGAAACATGTTCGGGTCGTCCGAACGTTAGGTGTCGATACTTATGACTGGGCTCACACGGTATCGATTGAGAATACGTGGCCTAAGAAGGTAGAGTACAAGATTTTTGTGCCTTCAAAGAGCGTTCCGGTTGGAGGCCAGCTGGAAGTTCATTTCAATATGCTCGCTCTAGACAAAGGTTTGCGCCTAGGTCGCATTCGAACTGAAATTGTTGAATACACTGCTCTGACCACGCCGGTTAATACTGCACACAATGATGAAAAGGTTGTGGCTCAGCAATCGTTTGCAACAAATGATGTTCATAGCGAGCCTGATTCCGATGGCTGGACATTTACAAGAGTCGTGAACCTCCCGTCGTCCTTATCACGTTGTACGCAAGATGTGACAATTGCCCCTTACGTTAAAATCTCGCATAAGTTCCGAGTGTTCATTTCGCTTCTGAATAGAGACGGCCACACATCGGAGCTTCGAGCGTCGCTGCCGATCAATCTGTTTATCAGCCCGCGTATCTATGTATCAAGCCAGGAACTGCAGCTATCTAGCAGTCATGGTGCGAAACAGTCCGGAAATGAAGGGCCGATATTCGACGTGCCTCACGAACGCACTGATCCAGCAGTCCAGCTCGAGAGTGACGCAACCAAGGCTCCTCCAAACTATTCAGACCGCGTATATGACAGACTCTTTTCAACGGTGGCCTCTCCAGTTGAGTCACCAACAGCCAGTGGCTCCCAGACACCGTACTTCCTCAGCAACCCTGGGTCTCCAGGATCTAACCCTCAGTCACTCGTGGATATGGACCCAGCTCAGCAGGCGCAGCTTCAGGCCGGATTACGAGCATTAGCAGTGTCCCAGCACCAGGATCCTCATGCTCAACAGAGCTCCCACTCGAGTTCTATGCTAAATATCGATGCGCTTTCACGAGTACCATCATATGATAGAGCACTTCATGACAATGCAGCGCAAGACACTGCACCAGAATATCAGGATTAAATACTAGTGTATTATCTTATTTTTTTTTTTATTTTTGCCTTTGATATTCATGCATCATTATTGTGACACTTAAATGCGGTGAATATAGGTTTGTGCCCACGAATAATGTCGTAATAATTGATATAGCGGATGGTTAAAAGGCCATGAATTAATATATGGAATAATAGGACTTATAATACTTTTGACATCATTAGTTTCTTTCAAGCTATAGGGTACATGCAGTTTCAACCACGCGCAATGTATCGGATCCGCCCTCGCTTATGTACTCGGTCTCTAAAGGATAACCTAGCATGGCACGCGGCAGAGCCGCCCCAGCGGAGGTTCCGGCTCAATATCTAGAAATGGTACAAAATTACAGGAAGGAGGAGAAGCACAAGCGTCTTGCAAAGGCTCCTTCTCCACGGTCTAAGCGCAGACCACCTCCTCAACCGTCACCGAGCCCTCCACCACCACAGAACTTACCTGCCCCACAATTCTATGAATCGGAACAGGACTCTGATAGTTCAGAGGAATGGGAAAACTTGGAAATCGAAGGTACTTCCGAGGAACTCCCTAAAGAGTCGCTGCAAGGTGATCCTATTGAACAGTCGGGCGACGTGGTAATCACTTTAGACAAGCCTATATCCAAGGAATCTAAACGCACCAGAGACAAAACTCCACGGGCAATCAGAATCCTATACCACAAACTTGGGCTTTTATGTTGGATCCATTATAGCTCATCTCGCAATCGCTGGCTCAGTGCATCTGAAGTTCGCGATAGTTTGCGCTTGCGATATTTCCTTGCAGAACCGATCACAGAACAGCTTTTTCCTGCACGACCAGGCCTCACGCCATTTCTTAAGTCTAAATTACGTGTGGAAGGTCTTAGGCATGCAATGGTCTCGTGGCAGTCCCGATTCTCGATATCGGAAAGTACAAGCACTGAAGAGACAAAGGAAGTGTATGTCCAAGCAATTTCATCGCTATGTGGATCAATGTCAGCTTTTTGCCAAGGATTTTGTGGCCTTTGCCGTGCAATTGGCCTTGAGGCTCGGCTTGTTTGTTCACTACAACCCCCAGATATTACATCGTCTCTAGACACCCCAAGAAAGCGTGTAGTAAAGCCAAGCCCCATATGGTGGACAGAGGTATGGGATCCATGGGCACCTGGCTGGATAACGGTTGATGTTTTGACTAGTACAGTCATTCCCCCATCACGCACAAAGCATAGATCACCAATTGTACCTGCTCTTACAGATACAGCCAATGTATTGCGCTATTGCATCGCATTTGCACCGGGGTCTGGTGCTGCGCGTGATGTTACTCGACGCTATGCGGATCAATTTAATGCTCGAACTCGCAAAAAGAGGCTAGAATACTATGGTGAATCCGGGTTCTGGCTCTCGCATCTCAGTCGCTACCAACTTTCACGGCATTACGAGCAGCGTGATTTAGAGGAAATACGCGAATTACATCGCTGGGAGGCCACAGAAGGTCTTCCATCGCGGATCCAAGACTTTGTGGGACATCCATTTTACGTGTTAGAGCATCAGTTGCATCAAAACCAAGTACTAAATCCTAATGCGAAGCCATGTGGTACCGTGGCTTGGAAATCACAAGTGCTCAAAGTATTTCATCGAGAAGACGTCATGACTTGCCACTCTGCTCAAACGTGGTACCGCCGTGGGTTCGTGCTGCGGGAGGGAGTCCAACCACAGCTTCATAGGAAAACCCAAAATCGACTGACTGGTGAAGTCGACGATGTTGCACTTTACTCTGCAGACTGTGTGACTCTTTATGAGCCACCTTCTGTGGATATAGAGACGGGACTGATTCCCAAGTCCGAATACAATACCGTGGACATTTTTGTGCCATCAATGACTCCTCGTGGTGCTGTGCATGTAGTACATCCTCGGGCCACTGCAGCTGCGAAGTTACTAGATATAGACTTTGCAAATGTCGTTACTGGGGTTGAATTCGGACGAGAGGGCCCCAAATCGGTGTTTAAGGGCATTGTGGTTGCTGCTCAGTACATGGAGGCATTAAGCGCAGTTCTAAATGGCTTTGATACTCTTCAAATTGAGCAAGAAGCATATCAGCGTGAGTTACGAATCCTCATGCTATGGCGGCGCTACATTGTTGCAATCCAGATCTGGGACCGTATTGAGCGCATGAACCCTGACTTTTCGCGGACTAATGAACCCGTCTCAAGCTCCGAGTCAAGTTCCGATTCAGAAAATCCTGAGGCCGAGGAAGTTGCTGAGGAGTATCCACCCCCCTCTGATGATGACGGTGAAGCTCCAATGTGGGAGCCTGCGCCCTCTGACGACGAATGGGAACCTGAACACGAAAGTAATAACCAGTTGGCTATGGATCCTCCAAATGAGTCTGACAATACCCATGAGCAAGCATACCAGTCTGATACACAACAGTCTTCAGGTACACAGGAACATCCAACCTCACGACTTGAAAGTGCATCCCCAATATCGCAAAACCAACCCTCATCTGGTGTGACACAGACCAAAATAAGACTAAGTGTTCCTAGGTATCAAATGCCGAGACAAAAGCCTAATGATACCTTCCAGAGATTGGATGAACAACCCTTCTCGCAATCTCAATTGTCCAACAAGAAGTCTGCTTCTTCGAAGAATGATAGTGACAGTTCGGACTATCCAGAGCTTCTTGACGAACTTTCAGAATCTGAGTTGTAATGACATTATTTTAGTTGTATCATTTATTTATATATCATATCATATCATATCATTAGTATATTATATTATATGCGATGCCCCTACTTTTTGAACCGCTTAAGCTTGCTTTCGGCGAGCTCCTGTAGTCGTTTTTCTTCTAGAATATCTTCACGTCTAGCCTGGGCAGCACTGCGCTTTTCTTCTTCGTACAATTCGCCCGCAGATGCTTCCATATCATCGTCTGAGCCTTCATCCACGTACGCAGAACGAGGATTGCGATTAAAGAGGCGCCAGATCTCTTCGCGCTGGCTTGTAGGGATATCCTCTGGTTCCTCCTCTTCATCCGATTCCACAATAAAGTCATCCAAATCATCATCGTCCTCTTCATCAATGTCATCGCGCCGCCGCTTCTGAGCCATTCGTTTCCTGCGCTCCAGAAGTTCGGGGAATGGCTGAGCAGCGGGTGCTGGGGTAGCCGCTTTTGGTGCACCTGGGGCCACAGGTCTACTAGGAAGGATTTTTGGTGATTCAGAACGGCGATCTTGTTTATATGGGATGGATAAATGTCTTCTGGGCTTGGGTGGAGGCGGTGGGGCATTGTTAGAATCCCGCGTTTTGACCGTCATCTTGAGTTTGTTCTTGTCAATACTTTCTGCCTGTTTCATCATTTCCTTAAATGACATCTTCTTTGATGGTTTAGTTCCCTCTTTTTCCGGAGGTCGAGCAGTTGCAGTGGGCTTTGCGGGCTTTGCGAGCTTTGCGGGTTGAGGTACCTTTGGTGACACTCTTACAGGCGATTTAGAAGCATTTCCCATTGGAGGTTTTGGGGGGATTTTTGGTACTGACTTCGTCTGAGTGCTCTCATATTGGGCACGATTAGTAGAATCCGGAAAAGAAGAAGCGCCAGTGCCAGCGCCAGGTCTGGCAACAGGAGGTTTCGGAGGAAGGTTCGGTGTGCTTGGAATCTTGGCGTTATTAGCGCCATTATTTGGACTATTATTTGCAGCACCATTTGAAGCTTGCTTCTTCCTAGGTGGGTCGGCCCCGGAAGCCATTGCTAGCATGGCTTCGAAGCCCATTTCGACGAGAGCGTCACCAGAATGGACAATGTCGCTTATGCTTAACTAATCCGAAGGATTGTGGTCTCAGATTGAGATTCAGAGAGTTAAATACAAATGCAGAAATGCTTAATCGGTCTCCATTGTTCCGGCAGATAATGTGTCTGCGAATTTAGACCCCACTATATATGACAGTGCCAAAGCAAGTTGGCCAGCTCCCACCAACTTTTGAATATAGCTTCGATCCGGTCCATCGTACTCCACCCGCAAGCCAGAGCCTCGTGGCACAATAATGCTGAGCAGCTCAGAATAGCTAGAAAATCCCACATTTATTTGTGCGGACCCCAGTTCAGAGTTGTGTGGCTGTAAAGTAGCATGGGCGATAATCTTCTTAGACTGCGCTTGTGATTGTGTTGGTTGCACCTTCTGATTAACGAGCTCAAGAGCATCGGCTACAGATACATCAGGGGCAGGCTCCAGGGGAATTGTACATCCTGGACGATTCAACACACTTGTGATCAAATCATTCAAGAGTGAAGCTTGTTTTAGTTTTGCCAGCACTTGAGGAATTTCAGAGGGTCCCCGAAGTGGTATTTGAGTCACTTCTACCAACCGATAAGGCAGCAGGTTACCAACAGTTATTTCATATTCATCCACAACATTCCCATGACGGGGGTGTCTACGCAAAGAATAGAAGGCTGATGGGCGGCGGTTATTCAAGATAGGAGTCTGTGCTGTCTCCGTACACACTGCTGAAAGCTCTTGAACGACATCCTCAGTCACAATTACAGGTGGATCGAGGGTCAAAGCTAGTTCTGCCCGTGTATCAGCTGCTCCGCTGGTATCTGTATTCAAAGGAAGCCAGTGACCATCATCACTCAACCAATGTTCGCGCATTCGAATAGAAAATTCGCGCCTAGACCCTGGGACAACGTTCAAAAATGCATATTGATTCTGGTAATAGGTCATGCCAACGCCAAGCCTGTCAGCGGGATTTACTTGAACAGTACCAAACTCAGAGTCAGGGTGTTGAGTAACATAGTGAAATATAGCCGCACTTATCGAGTCTAAGGCCTTGAAACAATCCACTTCTTTGGTAGAGTATCTATCACAACGAGCGATAAACTCGAGCATTTGAGCGAACTTGTTTAGGCGTGGTTCTCCAAGGCTCGCTAATATATGCCGCTGTGGTTCATTAACCGCTGCCATAAAACTGTGCTTAGCATCTTTTGCAATATTTGAAGCCAACGCTACATTAACTGCTGCGACCTTGTCTTGCTCGAAATCAATATCAATAACAACAATAGACCCCGAGAAACTGAGACGTTTCCCATTATTGGACTGGTCCTCAAACATTTCCAAGTGATTTTGGATCCCCAGTCTCTTTATGTTGGTTTCATTAACCCTTCCGGGTACTGCTTTGAAGAACGCCGCCACGCGCTCAAGCTCAGGCGTGTAGACTTCCATGTGTAGTTGGTCCAGGGAGTCGTGGATGCATATTTGTCAGATTTCCTGATACCTAGTATGTGGTGGGTGTATATGAGGAGCGTAATATGTATGTTATTATAAGTAACAATTTCAAAGCATATTAAATACCCTTATATATCTTAAGAATTCTGCCTGTGTTTGGTGTTTATTCTGTCTACCAATTTCCCCTATCATTTCCTGACCAATCAACTACCTCCTAAAGTGAGCACAGTGCATGTCTGAATACAAGATCCAGGCACTAGATCCTGAGCCCGAGGGAGTTCCGGAAACCCCAGTTGTGCCGGAGCCTGGCCCTCAGTGGCAGTGGGTTTGGCCTTTACTTCGAAAAACCCAGCGATATTCGGCATATGGCTTTTCAGCATTTGCTGGACTACACTTACTGTCGACAGCAGTTTTGCCTGTAGGTTCCCGTTCTGCCGCAGATTCGACATTCATGTTTGCGCGTTCGATTTATCAGAGTTCCTGGGGTGAATATGGACTTGTATTCGGCACGCTGGGTGCTCATCTTTTGAGCGGATGGGCTCTCCACCTACGAAGGCTGTACATCACCAAGAGAAATTATGGTAAGATCAGTTGGAGTATGTCACCAACAGCAATATCGGGGGTTGCAGTCACAGCACTGCTTATTGGACATGTGTGCGCAACACGGATTGGACCCATCGTAAAGCTGGGAGATAGTTCCTTGATATCTTTGGACTACATAACCTGGGGTCTCCATCATTTCATGGGTAAAACAGCTCCTGCTCTGGCGTTAATTTTTGGTGCATATTCATTCCACGCCTTGAATGGTATGAATACTTATATGAAATGGGGACTTCGCAAGACGCGTATATGGGCACTATGGGGGTTATCTATGGTCAGCCTAATACTCTCCTTGCGAGCATTGGCATTGGCACCAGCACCATCTGGATGGATTGCTGAACAGTATGAGCTTGCCCACTCATTTATGCCCTAAAGTAATATAGTATATATACGTAAATATACGTAGACTCTATTATATTTGTGAATATTATGATTAGCTTGCGTTGAGTGAATCGCGCTGATGCACCAACGAATAGTAGTATTTGCGAGTCAGTTTGCGGCAAGACTTGCCCCAGATGATCATGGGGATGGTGAGACCAATGAAAAAGAATGCAAGAACTCCCACTGAAATCATTGCGTCGAGGGGTCCCAAACTTGATAACCACGGATCGCATACAAAGCTGAAAATCATTCCCATGGTATTATTGATAACTGATACGCCAACCATTCCTTCAAGGACCAACTCCGGGTAGCAGTCGATCAGATAGCTCATGCTCACATCGCCAGCACAGCCCCACATAAATCCGATAAAGCCGAGTCCTACATAAGGAGCAGGCCAGCCCCACCCACGACCAGTTCCCGCTCCTAACAGAAATAGACCTAGGGGTCCTAGAAAAAGAACAGGCAATAAACACCATAGTCGTGATTCTGCCTCGCGAAGACCACCATTTCGCTTGGCCATCCACAGTACCCAGTAGTCAGTGATCCAGCCAGCATATATGCATCCAATAATAGCTCCTATTAATGAGGGAACGTTCATAATCGCCACACCAGTATCACCATAATTCCATGGTGGATCTACCCAGTAATCGTCTTCTACACTGATGTAGAATGTAAGCCATGCATCTTGAGCGCCCCACTGGAGCCCTGAGTATAACACAGGTGGAAATAATAGCACACGACACATAAGCCATAGTCGTTGGATATACTGCTTAAATCCCCATCCGTTCAGGTTGACTGCTGGGGTGATCAAAGCGATTGACTGCCAGTATGTTTTGGGCTTGTCGGCGATGTCCGTTTTCGCTTCGTCGACTAGTTCTGGCCTCAACCCACTGACACCAGTTTCACGTGGCCCAATTTCCATGTCCGCTGTCCTAGAAGAAGAGCTAGGAGGGTACGAACACATCTGGTCTTTTTCTTGCCCAGAATATTCTTCCTCAGGCGACTCTTTATTGCTTTCAATACTTCGTTGGTGAGGAGCCTCCAACGTTGCCTTATTCTTGGATTCAAAGTGAGTACGGTCAAAGTAAGTTTCTTCGAGTCCAAAACATACCAGAACCAGAGTGAACCCTGAGCAGATTAAACCCAGGTAACCGACCCAAGGCCATCCGATATTATCGGCAGCAAACCCACCTATCATAGGACCCAGGAAAGTACCAATAGAGACTGCCAGCACGTATATACCGATGAAGTGGTTGGCCTGGTGCTGATAAAAAATCTGCGTGATGGACAGTTGGACAACTGCCTCGCTCACACTCTCGGAAGCGCCAATGAATAGTTGGCTCCAAATAGCATCTCCAACTGTGCTAGTCTTTGCATACCACGCATTTCCAATGATACCAAGCAGAATTCCCACAATATAATTAATTCGACTGCCCCATAAAAACACACTTGGGGCAGATAGCAGCGTCCAGTACCCGATGCCGATAAATAAAACGCCGGCCCCTGTATTAAAAATGCCCCAGCTAAAGCCATATTCATCAATGATACCTTGCTGTGCTGCGCTCGCAGAGTTAGACGTAGCAGATGTTAGGCCAGTGACGACGAGAAGAATTATCAGATGCCAATACTTGCGCCATGAGGACCATGTCAAAGGATCGTTTGGTGAAATAGTAGGCTGCGGTACCAAAACAATGTCTCCATCCCTCAAAAGGCCCTTATCTTCTGCGTGGTCAGTTGCGAAAATGTAGTCACTTCCTGGTATATATTCCGGGTCGATGTCGGGCTCGCTCATGGAGAAGCTTAACTTCCAACAACCAGAAAGTGCTTTTTTCAGGGCTAGACGATCACGATGAGAGGAGCCCGATATCAGGCCGCACGCTGAAGGAGATATTAAACTTCCCTGATCCACAGCACTGATAAGAAATATTTCTGTTGATTATGTAAAACGCGCGACTATTTGCACGATGATGACATTGTGACGTCACGAGACATTAGACTTGAACCGAAAATCATTCACCGATTCGGTCTGCGTAACTTCAACTGGTGGACCAGGCGTTTAAAGTACTTTAGGGGATTCTGTAAGTAATTTTTTTTGAGAAACCTGTCACCTTAATGCAGCGTACTCTGGGCATGCAGGTATGATATGTCAGCAAGTAAGATAGCGAGTCTATCTGCGTGCAGTCTTCTCGGAGGTACTTCCCAGAAGTTGAGAGTACACGTACACCAGTCTTAGACCTTTTGCAAAATGACTGGCAATAGAAGGCGGTCGTCGCTGGTCGTAGATCACCGAGTGGACTCCTTTGTGGGATCATTGGGTCGGCAGGGCTTCGCCAGGCTAGCCCAAGCTTCTCCGAAGCAAATGCGCGAAATCATTCGAGGAGATGTCCCAGAACATGCTGTGGATAGTCCTGAGTTCAGAGGGGAAAGCAATAATCGAGTACATGGTGGTGAGCGTATTGATGATGGAGATGGTGCACTTCTTCAGGCTGGTCTTGGTGCGCCATCCGAGGCCACAAGACTCCTTCATGAGCAACGGGAGCTTCTGGAGGATGATGGACTACCTGCAAATGAACTGAGTCCATCAGAGTTGGAACAAGAGTGGGCTGAAGCTCTTGAGGCGGGTAAAGTGCATACTAAGGTAGAGAGAGAGATCCGCGTGATGGTAGCGAACTCGGCCCCGCTGGTGATCACATTTTTTTTGCAATATTCTCTGACAATGGCTTCATTGTTTAGTGTTGGACATATAGGCAGGACCGAATTAGCAGCCGTTTCATTGGCTTCAATGACTGCATCAGTCACAGGTTTTGCCGTGATCCAGGGACTAGCTACATGTCTTGACACGCTGTGTGCTCAGGCATATGGAGCCGGACACCCCATGCTTGTGGGTATGTACTTCCAAAAATGTGTTCTTCTTATCCTGAGCTGTTTGTTTCCCATCCTGGTGATATGGTATCGAGCCGATATCGTCCTTCCATGGCTTGTACCTTCATCAGAAGCTCAACTGGTGAAATTAGCCACAGAATACCTCCGCATTATTGCTTTTGGAATTCCTGGGTACACATTATTTGAGTGTGGCAAGCGCTTCTTGCAGGCACAAGGAATCTTTCACGCATCGACCTATGTGCTAGTGATTGCGGCTCCCGTCAATATACTCCTCAACTACGTGTTTGTGTGGAACAAAACTTTTGGCATTGGATTCCATGGTGCACCTGTGGCTGTAGCATGCTCGGATTGGCTTTTGGCTGTGCTTCTATTCTTGTACGTGGTACTTGTGGATGGCAGCAAGTGCTGGAACGGGTTCACTACTCGTGTGTTCTTCAATTGGGGTCCACTATTCAGCCTTGCTGTTCCGGGTGTAATAATGGTAGAGTCCGAATTCTTAGCCTTTGAGATTTTGACCTTGGCTGCTGCGTACTTTGGTACCTCTGCTTTGGCTGCCCAGACTATTCTTTCTTCGGTGGTCTCATTGGCGTATCAGATCCCATTTGCGTTGAGTTGTGCAGCATCGACACGTGTGGCAAACTTTGTTGGTGCTGGACTCATTGAGGCGGCAAAAACTACCAGTACGGTATGCGTTTGCCTCACATTGGCAGCAGCAGCTGTGGACGCAATCCTCTTATACACCTTGCGTTATCCCATCATTCACCTCTTTAGTAGCGATACTGAGGTGATTGCACTAACTGCGGCAGTTATTCCATGGTGCGCGTTCGGGCATTTATTCGATGGTGCAAGCTGCATTATGGGAGGCATTCTTCGAGGCCAGGGCCGCCAAAAGATTGGCGGGTATCTGAATCTCGTATCCTACTACGTGATAGGCCTTCCAATAGGCTTCCTGCTATCCTACAAGTTGGGATGGGGCCTGTCTGGTGTTTGGATTGGAATTACCTTCGGTTTAGCGGTGATAGCAGCGCTGTCAGTATTTGTGCTTCAGCGTAGCAACTGGGCCGAATACTTCCGCCATGCTTCTGCACGGGATAGAGATGCCTGATATCTGATATACAATATAGAATGACACTATATTTAAACCATTATTCGTCTAAGCCCTCCCACCTTCCAGTGACCATCCTCCTCATCCCAAACGGTTAAAAGAAGCCTACGACCAGTTGATGGGCAGGTGGGAGTATGTGGTGGTGCTGGTGCCTCTGAAAGTTTGTTATAAATGCATTTGTAGCAAAACATAGCTCCTGATTCGAGAGCAGTGGGAGTTTCTAAGTCTGGTCTGCCACATACTCCACACACTTGTGGAGCTGTTACTGGACGCGGGGGACCCAGCTGGGGCCCCTGTGCTGCAATCTTTTGGCCAAACTCACTTGCATTCCACCATTCAAGGAACTTGAGCACAAAAAGTGCGGCAGGTAGTGCATATCCAGCCGAAGCAAGTCCAGCAGCAACTAATCCCTTCTTTTGGTCCATACGCTCATAATCTGGTTGTGACAATCGGGCATAGCGTGTATTAAATAGCCAATCTTCTATAGATGACGGCCCAGTATTATGGAACGTGTATGCCGCCGTGAATCCAAGCGATAGCAGAGATACTCCAAAAGTGACTCGAGGCCACCAGCTCAATATAGCACGATCGAGATTCCAGGCTATTCGGGCTTTCAACGGCGAATCAGGACCTGGGTAATCTTCCTCAAGGGATCTAAATGCGTACCTGCCTCGAAGTCGTTCGTAGCGAGCTTCAGTCTTTTCGCGCACATACGGAACGGCAATTAGAGAGGTGAGAAGAAGCCAGCGCTGTAGCTTGGTCAGACGTCGAAGTTCCGCTAGCCGTGCTGGTGAAGATTGTGATGTGTGTTTTACCGATGGCACAGTTAACTTTCTAGCCCTCTTCATACCATAGAATCGCTCAGTAAAGCTTGAGTTCCATCCTTTCAGATGATAGTACTCCACAAGTCCAAAAGTTAGGGCAAATAGTTCGTCAAATTTGTTTGCAATTCGAAGTAGGTATGCCGGATGTCGTTCAGCGTAATGCATGACCAGGAATCGCACACTTGGTTGGATTAATCCCTGAAGCTGTTGTACAGCTAGCAACTCAAATACAGTGGGTATATCTGCATCTAATGTGGATGCATCAAGAGAGCGATAGTAGTCCATTCCAACGTGCTCAAAAGCTGGTGCGCTCAACCGAATCAAGTGGAGTGAGCTACCGAGATGTGCGTATTGGTGCTTTATGCACATATCTACCCCGTATATTCGATTAATATAGCATGATGTATGGTTTAGACTGAAGGCAGTCGAACATAAGCTAGTGATTAGGCTGAAGAGCCACATACTTATCAGCCTTCATTATTATTGCAGCAGCAAGCTGTGCTAGAGTTGCTTCTTCTTCTGCCTCCTGCCTCTTGCGATCTTCAAGGAGTGGTTGTGATGCAGCTTCAAGACGGGTCAGCACATGCTTAGCACGCGCCAGTAGTTTTTTATCTTGCCCATTTTTTAGGTAGTTCACTATTATAGCTTTCTTCTTGGCAACTCTTTCTGCACCTGCTCGTACTTTGTCCAGACTAGGTCCTTCGCCAGCCAGCGTATCACTCATGACAATTCTTTCCGCATCATCTGCCACTACCCCAATAGAAACAGTTGTCCATTCTCCCGTTGACGTTAATTGACTCCCTTTGATTGGTGTTTCACTTCCCGTACATACTTGGATGGCCGTCAGGGGTACTGGACTCAGAGGCTGGAGTTGTTGGTGCAGCTCAGGCTCTAATTCTTGGCAAAACCACCCAATCAACCGTAATCGTGAGTCTACAGCCCTTAAAAGCTCAGCATGCTCAGCTACACGTGCTATGTCAATTGGCCGAGTAGACGCAGGGAGTTCGAAAGCTTGCAAGGCCTCGTTACACTTTGGGGGAGCATTCACAAGGCCAAAAAGGACTCCTATAGGATTCACGTCACTGTGCGGCTGGGCACTGGCTCGAGATGCCACGTCACTCAGTGTAAGAAGTACCGTCGCATGGAGATCCATATGACCATTACTCGCTGACCGAGCTGGCATAGGCTATGTGAGCATATATACCTTCCTGAAGACTGCTTCCAGGATATAATAAATGTCTACTAATAACACTTAAGACACAATCCTAAAAATGCCATAACCTGAAATAATTATTTTAAACATTGCGGGTAGATCTACTCAGTTTTCGGCTTTTTCGATGGTGGTTTACTATCAGCTTCATAGTCTTCAGATCCAGATTCACCTTCAGAAGACTCGGAATCATCACCGTCAAAGTCATCACTAACTCCTGAGGCATCAAAGTCCTCGTCTTCACTAGAGTCTTCGTCGGCATCCTCAGCGTCCAACATTTCCGCATCCGAAGCCTCCAGCGTATCAGCAGCACCCCGTCCAGTGGCGCCAGATGATGATGAATCCCGGATCTTGAGGTTCTTACCGCGCAGATATTCCTCCAAGTTAATCCTCTCATCACTGTTTACGCCAGAGAACTGATACTCCGCCGAAGACGTTTGTACGTTCACGTCGAAAGTGCGACCACCAACCCGTGCGAATTCAATAGTCTGTACTTCAGTGAAAGGAATATAGACCGGGGCTTTAGACACAAACAAGAATGCCTTTTCCAACGGATATAGTGAGCCTTCCGATGCTTTCAGAACACAGGACACGGCAGGTTGGTTACGTGCTGACACGAATGATCCCACAAAGGTGATCTTTCTGTTACACATGCCTTTGAATAGCTGTGACACCACCTGGTAGGCAAGTTCATCATACTGCTTCTCAACGCGACCCTCATATTTAGCTTTGAATTCCTCATCATCAACATTCAGCTGGACTTCCAGCTCTTCATCACGTGCAAATTGCATCACCAAGAAGGGATAGCGCGTCTGGCCCTGTCGCAAAGGTGGGTCCAGCTGTAGTACTACCGAATTGTGGACATCGTCCAGACGGGGCAACACAAAGATCCGCTGAACGCTGGTGTAGGGAACTTTGTAGTCGTATGTTTTTCCATGGAGTCGGAATGCATCCTCGAATAGTGCAATGTCGTAGCGGCCACGAGGTGTGGAAAGCATGACCTCCGCGAAGCTTGCAAGTTCTGATCCGGTGACTGCGCCAATATCCGCCTTATCCTGAAGTGTCTCATGGAAAGCCTGTGCAGCTTCCTCTTCCTCCTCGTTGCCAGGAATATACAAGCGCAGTTCCACAAGCTCATCTCCCGCGCTTGTTTTCTCGGATGCCGATTGTAAGTTAAGTTCCACAGCGACTTCAGACTTACCCACAACATTCGAGTTGGCCACATCTTTATAAGGAAGCTCAAAATCGGGTCGGCCCGCAACATTGAATACGATTTCATTGCGGTCGAATTCAGCTTTGCCCCAATTCCACCCACGCATCGAGTGTTCCCGGTGCTCCAGGGTCAGATCCAGGTTGTGGCTCAGAGCATTCCGCAGAGCATTATATTCTTCTTGTTTGAAACCATCGAGTTGCACTACCTGGCCAGACCGAGTTTGGATTCGGACTAGGAACCCCCGTGACCCGCGTGACCATGTTGCCATAATAAGCTCAGAAGCAGGTAGTAGAAGCGGTTCACTGACACGACTCGCACTACCACTGGATTGCTGCTGGGCCTTCCATCCGAGTCCATCTGCGCTCATGCGCACCTGGCCAGGGACGCGGCTCTGGTTGAGATAGATCGCGTCGTACTGTATAGACATCGCAGCTGCTGATGTAAGCTACAGACCTAGCGAAACTAATATATGAATGTATAGATATAGTATATTGGAATCATGCATAAAAAGATTGTCCTTGGTATCTGATCCAAATTGGTACTGCCTTTTCAGGAGGACTGGATCGAATTACAGGGGTATATAATGCAAGGACAAGTCAATTCACAAATGAATCGCGTCTCCATATACTCATGTGTGTAATCGTGTTACTGGCTAGACAATGGTTCCCATATTAGCACTCCCGATAACACAGTTCAATTATATACATGGAATACTGGATACTATTTTTGCTGCTAATAGCATCTTTTATGTTTGGTTTCTAGTTGCAAGATTTAGTCTATATTGAGTTTAGTCTGGAGAGCTGATCAAATCTGGGCAAGTGTAGAGGAGGGAATATTACCATTTCATGTGTCCTTGGCAATTCTGACTAGTTCCTTACCATTTCGATTTCGAATGTCATAAATCATTTTAGTACATGCGTAAGAATGCTATATAAGGATATCATATACAGTGTTAAGTACTTTGTCTTGCTCTAATGATAACATACCCATTCTGACGACCAAATCCCAAAATTGATCCGGTATAAACATAAGCCATAACGGTGAAATGTACAGCGTCAGCGTCAGATTTCGACGATAACAGTAACTAGATCTTGCCCTTGAGCAAATTGCCGGTAATCTCCCGTGCCGACAAATATACGGTCTTGAATAGAGTACCGATATCAAAAGTGGACGTGAATACCTCGATAAACCCAAATGGAAGCATGGTCGGTATATACCCCTGAGCCAGCTCAAGGGCAAATGATCCAGGAGGCATCCGGTACTGCTTGTTAACGCCGTAGGCCATGTGGTGCTGGTCTCCAGGCAGATAGCGCTCTGCTTTAGTAGCATAGGGCAATGCAGCATACTCCTCACCATTCATAATGGTGAAGTAGTCGTCAGCGAAATGGGTGCCGGTATGACCCTCAGTACCAATGGTAGTGCCAAAGAAGATCAGGTACTCGGTCAGGGAGGCATGCAGAATCACCATTGACCCCATGGCATTACCGGCATTGTTGAACACCCAGTCCTCACTGGACACATTGGCAATATAGCCCGGGTACCGCTCCTTCAGACCTGCGTACACCCGGGCCATCACCACATCAGGTGACGCGTCAATATCAAGGCTGATTAGCGCATCCTTGACTATCTGCTGCATTGAAGCAGGATCAAACACATAGAATCGAGGCAGGTACTTGTCCTTTGCCACTTCCATGCCTCGAAGCACGCTCCAAATTGCAAGAGGCGCTAGGGCAAAGTACCAAAATAGTCTCATTGTGAAAAAGTAGGATGGCTAGATAGTAGTAAGGTAAGCAATCCTTGTTCAAGCTAATTGGACACACACAACAGCAGTTGACACCAAGTATAATGATGCTGCTCTACCTTTTAATTATAGTTGATGGTTCCATTTCCTTGCATTGACGAACACGTTCAACACTGAAACACAACAGTAGATGCCCACAAGGCATGGCAATTTTTAAGTAAAAATACCCGTATAATTCAAGATAATATATGATGCATGCAAGTACTACTACTAGAGCAGCTTGGGAGGTCGACTTTATTGTTGCCTTTCGAATTCTTCTAATCTGCCGAGGACAACGCGTTTTGACGTTTCACTAAGCTCCCCGGCTACAAACATTTCATCTAGCGCGGCATACACGCTGCTGAAGTTAAACACGATGTCCAGCTCGCATACACTTCCAAAAAATGTATCCAAAATCTCCACGAAAAGATGGATCGCTTCTAAATAGAACAGTCGATTGTCCTCAGGATCGAGGCATAGGCAGCAGAAGAGCCCAGCGTACCGACGATAGACCAATTGGTATCCGTCTCGGAAGGAGACGAAGTTGGAATGAAACTTCTGGTCGCGACTGGCGAGCAACCTATGGATTTCACCACGGATTTTCCGGCGTTCAGCCTCTGGGGTGGGACTCCACCACTTTGCCAAGCGAGTCTTTCCCTGCCTATTTAGAATTAGCAGAAACGAAGCACCCATCCGTGGTTAGTGCCGGCAGACCAGTGCTGACACTGCGGGTCGGAACTGCGATCCTACCTCAATGCATAATGCAATTTGCGCGTATACCACAACGGCGGATTGCAAAATACTTGGATGTTTGTCAGCCACAGGGTTCAGGGCTCTATTATTTATAATGGACCATATGCCACGTGATGCGACATACCGGATTCTCTGAACCATATCGGGGCCCTCAGTCACCAGATTGTCGAGCTCTCCCTGGCCACAACCGAAATGGTGAACATTCCGAAGACTCGCCGTACTTTCTGCCCCGGCAAGGAGTGCCGCCGGCACACGCAGCACAAGGTTACCCAATACAAGAAGGGCAAGGACTCCATTGTCGCCCAGGGTAAGCGTCGTTACGACCGGAAGCAGCGTGGTTACGGTGGTCAGACCCGTCCCATTTTCCACAAGAAAGCTAAGACTACCAAGAAGATTGTGCTGCGGCTCGAGTGCACCAAGTGCAAGACGAAGATTCAGCTGCCCATCAAGCGCACCAAGCACTTCGAGCTGGGTGGTGAGAAGAAGCAGAAGGGCCAGGCTCTGCAGTTCTAAGCGGACCTTTCCTTTTTCATGTCTGGGTTCTGCGCGTTCGGTGCTTGCTTTTCTCCTTTTTGCTGTAATACCTGCTCTGGAGTAGGCTCATTTATATATTGCCATTAAAGGAAAAGCTCTCAATGATATTGTATTGTGATTAACCTCGTCGATTGTTGAGCTTGTGTTCTGCATCGATATGCTACAGTAAAAAGAAGTGAGTATTAAGGATCAGGACTCAATCTTTCCCATTGTAGTAGAATAACTAAATTGTCCTTTGTGGGGGCCGCTTGGGATGCCATTTAGGATGACATGTGAGTAGTTGCCATAGTGGATTTCCCACCACCACGTTTAAGTGATTTGCACGACAATTTTCCTCGACTAGTTATTGATTGTGTTACGGCTTAAATGACCAACAAATAGTCTCTGGATCACGAAAAGTCAAAAAGACTTAAATCGCCACCTTCCTTGCTAGGATCCATAATGGTCTGAATAATCGTCATTTAGACTGCGAGGTGAAAAGATGAAGCGGTTAAGTGATGGCGAAGGCGAGCCTGAGCACAAACGATCGAGCAACGGATCCAACACAGTAGATGCCGATGGCCCCATAACTCTCGAGGATGTGGAGCATTTCCAGAAGGAGGCGATATGGCGCCGTATGAATCACTATAAGCGCGAGTGTGACGCTCTTCGGACCCAACTTCATGCCTTAGAAGCTAGCGATGATGGTGAAACAGTACGACGAGAGCTAGAGGATCTCACCCAGAAGTGGCTAGCTGCATCCAAGCAGGCGGAGCGTCTTGAAAGTGCATCGGTGGCCCGGTGCTATCGCGAAGGCCGGGCTAGTGGCAATGGAACCAAAGCAGAAAAGGGAAGTGGAGGAGCTGAGAATGCTAGCAAGGAAATCAAGTCGGAGAATACGGACGAGACGATGACCAAACAGCTCGCTGAAGTGAAGACGGAACTTGCAGGACTCCAGGCGGCGGTAGATACCACCCAAAAGCAATTGGCCGAGGAAGTAGAGAAGGCCACGCGGGTTCAGGAAAGGTTGCGAGAAGCAGAGTCCCAGATAATAGCCCTTCCTGCATCCGCAAAGGCCCAAGAGGCGCGTCTAGCCGAGCTGGAATCGGACAATGCCCGCTTGGCCCAGCAAGCGCACACTGCCCATGAGCTGGCCGATTCATTACGAATGGGTCAGGCAGGCTATGAGCAGCAGGTGCGAGACAAGTTTGATACCAAGCGCCAGGAGTTAGAGCGCAATCTAGCACAGTCTGAGGCCGATGTGGCACGGATCCGCGCGGCGCGCGATGACCGCATTAGCGAATTGAATGTGGCCAAAGCTACCTCTGCAGAGCAGCTGCGAGAATTGGAAGTGCTCCGCAAGGCTCTTGAGGAACCAATTGCTGTGACTTCCCAGTCTAATGGCCGTGTTCAGGATGTTAGTGAAGGCGACTTGACAGTGGAAAGTATTGATGGAGATGAAGCGAGTCTTAAAGAGCGAATTGTCAAGCTCACGCGCCAGAATAAGGCGCTGGCCGCCGAAATATCCGGACTGGAACAGGCGGTGGTGAAAACAACCCAAAAGACTCGCGAGGCTACCAAAGGTCAGGTGGCTGCGGAGCAAAAACTGGGTCTGGCGGTGGCAGCAAAGACCAAAGCTGACGAGAAGTATTTCGGAGCCATGCGTGCCCGAGATGCCCAAGCTCTGGAAGTGACGAAATTGCGCCAGGCACTAGTCAAATCGTCGGAGGTGGCAGCAGAACTCCGAGCCACTGAAAAGTCGTTAACAGCACAAATTTCCCGGCTCCAAAAGCAAGTAGTGGACCATGACGACCTCGCGCGGGCCGCGGATCGCCGCTCTGCCGCCGCTGATCGGAGCCGTCTCGACACTGCTGCGCGCTTAGCGGGCATTGAAAAGGCATTGGAACATGCCAAAGACCAACTCTCTCAGCGCGACTTGGCGGTTAGAAACGCTGAATCGGCGCGTAGGCATGCCGAAATCGCTGCTGAAAAGGTTCGGCGACAACTAGAAACTCAACGTGCAATCTCGGGCGTAGGATCTTCAGGTGAGATTCAGGAACAACTCGAGAGCCTGCGGTCGATAGCCCTCTGTTCAGTGTGTCAGAAGAACTGGAAGGACACTGCTTTAACTGTTTGTGGCCACGTATTGTGTGCAGACTGTGTGAAATCACGTCTGGCCGCACGAATGCGCAAATGTCCCATGTGCAACTGCCAATTCCAGCAGGCGGATGTGTTGACTGTTCACCTGTAAATATTATCAGTGCTGATATATGCCTAAGGGTTTAATACTGATTGTAATATATATATTAATCTAATTTTTTTTTGTTAATTAGGACCCCAGCTTTCTTTTTTTTTTATTTGTTCCTACTTTTTCATTACCTCCTATCTCTTATAATTTACGGAATCATACCCCACTAAAATCCGACCTCTGAGCCTGTTGTAGTTACGCACGACCTTGGACTCCTTTGAAAGTCAGCATGATGCCGGCTGTGGGGGGGCCTAAGGAGTTGCCCCGTACGTTCTTGCGCCTAGTGGGAGGAAAAGTCGAAGGCCCAGATGTTGAGAAATTAGTGCAGGAGGCGCTGGGCACGCATCGAAGCATTCGCGTGGATCGTCTTGGCGGGGGGATCACGAACCAGTTGCTGATGGCTGAGGAAGTTAACGGAGATAAACGGGTTCTAGTTCGCATGTTCGGTCGTGGGACTGATATGTTTATAGATCGCGACCGTGAATTTGCAGTTCACTGCGCCCTTCAAAGGCTACAACTGGCGCCGCTACTGTACGCTCGTTTCGGCAATGGGCTGGTATATGCCTACATGCCAGGCCGACCCACAGACTATCAAGAGCTCAGTACAGAGCCAGTGATGCGAGCTGTGGCGCGTCGACTGGCAAAATGGCATGCCCAACTCAAACGCGAAGATGTGGCCGCGTTGATGCCTAGCCATAGAGTTGGCGATCTGTGGGAGGTTCTGGGCAAATGGGTGCATTTGTGTCCTCCAGGAATCCTAGGTATGGGTCCCGAGGAACTTGAAAAAGAGCTTGACTGGATCCAAACCCAACTCAGTAAATTGGGAAGTCCTCTGGTCATGGGTCACTGTGATCTGTTATCAGGAAACATTATCGTGGCCCCACATGGACAATCCATTGAAGATGCCACTTTCATCGATTATGAGTATGCTATGCCTTGCCCGCGAGCCTTTGATATTGCAAACCACTTCCAGGAATGGCAAGGCTTTGATTGCGACCGTAGCCGGGTGCCTGAGCCGGTTGCTGACGACCCCGCGTTGCGCAAGTGGGGCGAGTTCTACCTGGAAACCTCACCTAATGAATCACTGGAAACTCTTGTGAACGAGCTGCGGGCATGGTGGGGAATGCCAGGGTTCTATTGGGGGGTGTGGAGCGCGATCCAAAGCCAGAGCTCCGAGATAGACTTCGACTATGCTGCATATGCCCAACAACGATTTGGCGAGTATTCCGATTGGAAACGCCGAATATGGCCAACACTGGTGACATCCGCCGTTGTATAGTGTATTAGACGCATGGATGTATTAAATACCTTGATTCCCATTAATCCTTATAGGAATTTGATTCCGATTTGTGTTCCTTCAGCTGGTGATTCCTGCCCTCGTTAGTTGTATCTTTCTTCTAAATGATATAGCTTCTTTGGTTTAAATTTGATTCCGATTCATATTAGTGTCTAGTTATCCCTGCTGTCATTAGTTCCGACTTTGGCTAGATGATGTAGCATTTCAAATTTGATTTAGTTCATGAGTCTTCGTTTATAAGTAAAATTTCTGTTAAGGATCCCTAGTTTGATTTGAATTGGTGCCTACGTGCCCTCTATCTGATCTCCTCACAGTTTAACTAGATGCCGATCTGTACGTTAAATAGTAGATATTCTGCTATTAACTTCCGCTATTAACTTCCGCATTGTTCAATTCAGCAATTGGACATATATTCTCTACATGAGTTGTATCCTATGATTTAGTTTAACCTGATTTCGAGTCCTTTAAATAGTAATAGCCCTCTGCAAGTCCCTCGTCAAACTTGCCCTTTCCAAGGATCGCGTCTCTGGTATTCCTTTCCTGGATGACTTTGGGACTTTGATTTTAATTAATTTCGACTATCTCCGATCAACTTTCCCTTACTTTAGACATGATATCCCCCCTACTCCCTATAGAACAAAGTATTCTATCTAGTTTTGATTTCTTGATTTCGATTTATTTCCTATATTATAGATGCTTTATGAGTAATATCTATACTTATTCCTAGTAAAGCGAGTTCTATATGCCTCCTCTATAAATTCATCTCCGTTAGGATTTTTTGAGTCGTCAGTTGTATAGACACATGTATTAAATATCTTCCCAGTAAATCTAGTCTAATTGATTCCAGCTTCATCTCCTATCATCTTCATCCAGACTGCGCCGATGCAGCTTAGAATGCTGCATTAAGCCTTCGGCGGTGGTGATGTCTTCCGACAAGTCACCAGATGCTGCCACGTTCTCAATGCCATCGAATACTGGCTCCTGTTCCCATCGACTATGCATTCGAGCATGATCCAAAGATTTGCGTGTCTTCGGATCCAAGTCGACATCGCGTCGCGCTTGTAGACCTATAGGGGTATCCCATAGGAATTGTTCCGAGGCCACACGACGTCCACCAACACGCACAAAGTCTGGGGATTGCGCCAGATCCGCATGCGAGTCTGGAGACAGTTCATACGGGGTATGCTTACCAGCGCGGCGGCCAAAGAATGGCTGGCGCCGGTACGTATCCACCCGATACGGGTTCTCATATTGAGCCGCATCAGGATCATCCGCAGCCAGGGGTGTAGCCATGACTGTATCGAACTCTCCGAGCTTCCACTGCTCCCGGATGATGTCAACGTCTTGGGGCATTAAAAACGCCCGAACCGTCATGAAGGTGAAGTGGAATAACATGCAAGTCACTGAACCTAGCAATACAACGGCCCAGAATATTAGTGTCCCGTACATTTCGGAGGCCACTCCATAGAGTTCGCCCGCAAAGTAGGATGTGGAATAGACACCGCTCCAAAAGAACACTGCCACACTCGACACCACATTGATGAGCATCGACAGCCAATCCCAGCGGTACTGGTTGGTCACCACGTAGAAGTTAGCGCTCATCACCGCCAATGTACATACTGCCAAGCCCATCCAGAACCGGTGGTGCACAGGGTGACCCGACTCATCTTCAAACCGGCCCATAAAGTAACAAAAGTAGGGGAAAAAGAAGCACACAAAGCTTTGATAAAAGCCCTCCACCATATACAGCCAGAATTTAGAGATTGTGAAGTCGTCCCGAGTGATGCCACGCCGATACAGTTGCGGTACTGCCAGCGAAATGCGGTCAGGCACATCTTGATCCAGGATTCCCATAATAATCACCGGTAGCGACGTAAATGCCAGGTTAAAGAACATAACATAGGTGTATTCAAACAGGTACGAGCCGTCGAACTCGTTGCAAATGCCATACCAGAACAATGTCATGGTGAAGAGTACGTTCTTATAGAAGAAGTTGGGAACCATTTCTGCTAATCGTCGGTAGCTGTAGCGGCCATGAACGAGTAATAACCGACCCAAGAACCGGAATTGGCCCACAGCATAATCTGAGGACATGACCGCTTGTCTTCCCTCTTCTCCCGCAATGCCCACACCGACATGGGCCTCCTGGATCATCGCCACATCATTAGCACCGTCACCAATGGCCAGAGTCATGACATCAAGCGTTTTGCGCACGAGTCGCACGACTTCGGCCTTTTGTGCCGGGCTCACGCGACAGCAAAGCACCGAGCGGCACTGCTTGCACAGCAGCAGAAACTTGTGCTGGATCGCGGGATTCAGTGCGAGTTTGAGTGCATCACCATCGATCACGACCGCAAATCGCGAGTTTGGAGGCGAGTGGTCAAGTTTTGCTGCTTCCAGCTCTTCCCACGAGCCGTCCATGCCAAAATGCTTGTGAAGAAACTCGTCGATTTGGGCAGGAACCGATCCTCGGTCGCCATCTTCGATGCGCACCACCAACAGCTCCATATCATTATTGAGCAGGTTGCACGAGAAGCCAATGTTAATGGCAGTCTCGATCTTGTCACCAGTGAGCACCCATAACTTGATTCCACCATCGCCCAGCAGCGAGATGGTGCGTGGAACACCGTCCTGGAGCCTATCCTCAATGGCAGTGCCACCGATAAGCGTCATTTCACGCTCAATTAGCTCGGCCACTGCATCCAGTTTCGCTTCGCGATCGTGGATTTCGGCAGCTGCCTTCTCGTGCTGGATATTCCATTCGGTGTAAGCTTCAAGCGTGAGCTCGCGTTCAGCAACACAGAGCGTTCGCAGACCCTCGTTGGCGAACTCTTCGAGATGGACAGCGGTCTTTTCGCGCAGAGCCTGCTGGTCAGGCGAGCTCTCGCGAGTCAGGCGTTCGTATATGACCGAGTCAGCACCTTTACAGATCAACAGGATGCGGTTGTCCATTTTGACAATCGCACTCATGCGTTTACGGGTCGAGTTGAATTCGAGCGTGTTCAAAACCTGGAATTCGACCTCACGACCTTGGATATTGAGTACAACCCCGCGGCGGATTCGCGCAACCAACGCAAAGCCCATATCACGCGCCGTACCCACTAATGCCGCCTCATCAGGGCTCTGGGCCTTGAATTCGACACGACCCTTGTGTTTCTTGGACTTCTCCGTCAGTACCGAGTTACACAGTGCCAGACACAGCATAAAGTGGTTGTTGGCAGTGGCCTGTGCGGCGCCATGGCGACCCTGGAGATCGGCCACAAAGTCTGCCGACACAAACGTGACTTCTTCCTCAACGATCTGCTTGTTTTGCGAGATCGAGCGCAGCTGTTTGAGCATTTTGATGCGATCCTCGGCGATATCAGCCTCCATCTCACGCGCCTCGACATCGACATCTACACCTGCACGCTTGCGCAGTCCAGCAAGTGCTTCAGTATATGCCTTTCCATATGCAACGCCATTGATAGTGCATTTCTTGAATTCCATTACATTCTGCGTCAAGGTGCCGGTCTTATCTGAAAACACATACTCAATCTGGCCTAGATCATCACTGATATTCCATGTTTTGGGCGTACATGGATAGTCGATGGGCTCATAGTACATGTAACAGTCACTGTAGATGAAGAAGGCTTGCGCAGTCTTGATGATTTCAATCGAAATGTACAGTGAAATCGGTACCAATGACTGATACAAGATGAGGACTGCCCAAAAAGTGACAATGCCATCTACAGGAGGTGACCCACCGGGGGAACCTCTCTCAAACCACCGGAAAGTAGAATTCGTGGAGCGTCGTGCCACCCCATTGATCACGGCAGACACAAAGCAAATGATAAACAGCAACGCAAAGTTGTAAATCACAAGCATGTTCAGGTTCTTTTGCAAGTATGAGCGCTTGGTGGGTGTCACACCGGCATTAAGCATGATCTTGGTGTCCATACCGGTATATAGCACCACCCCAATGGCCCAGCTGGTGTTGCGTAATTTACACCCCCGCAACAGCAAGTTATTGATGGTGATGGGTTCCGAGCGCGATCCCTCGGTCGTTTCCCACTTGATAACGCCAGAGTATGTGTAAAGATTGGGCATTGGCGCCTCCGAGTCGATCATGAACTCGGTACGAGCGCAGTCACTGCCCCGCTTGATCTGCTGGCCACACTTAAGGGCTTGTCTTACCTTGAGATTCGTCTCACCATCGAGATTCTTGGTCTCGATGTAACATGCGCCGTCCTCTTCGGACGTAGCCAGAATGGCAACGTCTGCGGGGATCTCCTGGTCGGATCTCACGCGCACAAAGTCGCCCACTTTGACATTCTTCCAAAAGTCGGGGCGGAATTTCGCGTCGAATGCATGCTTTGACGGGACCACAATGCTCTCGGGGTCCCCTGCAGTGGTGCCCAAGTCGGCGATCTCGAACGAGTCACGCGAGTACACCGAGGCAATGTCGGTGAGTTCCTGGCCAAATGCGAATTTAGGTTGAGGACGCACGCCTGTTTTGCGTTCAATGCGATCGGCTTTCTTGCGCTCGATCCAACGTGCTATCTTCATGGCAAACCGCGAGTTTGCCTTCTTGAACCTTCGCCACATGCTCACATTCTCCTCCATCACGTTGGGGTTTTCATAGCCCACCAGCCGTTCCGTGAGCCCATTATTGACTTCAAGGTCCATTAATGTTCGTCGATAATCTTCAATGGCATCCTTGATGGCAGTAATTACCACAATCACTACAATGGGCACGGCAGCCAGCCCTGGACTTTGCACCCCGAAGATGGGAAATGCACCCAAAATCACAATGAACAGAAAGTATATGTTGGCAATGTTCTTGAATTGAAATGCAATGTTCTTGGGTACAAACGATAGAGGCGTATACTTTGTAGTGCGAATCTTATTGCGACCAAAGTATTGTACTGGGACCCCCGACTCATCGAGCAGATCCGAAGGCAAACTCTGGCCAAAGTAGATTTTGCGCGACTCCAGAAACGGCTGTTTTTCGGTCCCAATGTCATCACTGCTGCTTGATTCATCGGCGGGAGTCGATTCGCGTTTCGTGGCGTGTCCCCGTGACCCAGGCTGAGACCACGTGCCCGACTTGGACGCTGATCGGGATGCCGGTAATAGCGTCGAAAGCTGTCTTCCCAGGCCCTTGGCGGGGTTCTGGCCCTTCCTTCGTCCCTGCGGGTTGCGCTGCGTGCCCCAACGCCGGTGCTTGACCCTGGATGGGTCGCGCATCAACTCGCGCTGGAGTCGATCGGGATCGAACGGATCGTCGTTCAGCGAGCTCGAATCTCGGTCTGCATCGTCTCGAAACGTGTCTGCGACCCGCACATGCCGGCTGCGCTGTCTTTCATGGCCTGGGCGCGCATCTGACGCGTTGAGTGGCTCGAGATCACCGTCCGTACCCACGGTGTAGGGCCGGATACTAGGTGCAGGGCGTACTATCTCATCTTCGGCGGCAATCAGGCTCGCGTCAGCCAATGAGTCCTCGGAATCCGCAATGAACGGGTTCGTTGGCGCCATGCTGGAGCAACTGGTCCGGTCCAATCCACGAGGAATCTCAAAGGATGAGGATGATTGAGGGAACTTTGGGTAGCCACCTTCTTACGTCACCGGCCGATCCTACCACAGGTTTCCCCTCTCTTACTGGCCCTAAAGGCATCTTGGCGGTCCGAACTCGATAGTTAGATACTATAGACTTAATATCCTGGGGATTCGATTCACTTTGCCGTGTCCCTGGGACAAATTTGGCGCCTGAAACGGGCCAAAAGTCCCATGTGGGGAGGCCAAATCCTTTAATTACATGTACGCAAATCCATGGGTGTGCTTCATCATCTTGTTACAATTAGTCGCCCCCCACCCTTAAAATTATGGTGGGGGACTTTAAGGCAATTATAGTGGATATCCAGGTAGTTAAAGAGTAAGTCGCAAGAGGGGAATCCTTGATATATCTAGAAAAGCCCAGAACTGGTTTAAATCACGGGCGGGTAACTTGGACCAACCCCGGTACTAAATGATTACGGCAGAAGCCCCCCCGGGGGTCGGGAACGGTCAGGACAGGCTAACCAAGAACCCAATTCCGGGGACTCGGCAGTACTAGAAAAACTAATTGGGCATTTGGGGACGATTGAAGTGCTTGCAGTATCTGGATTAGCTTCTAATACAGCATCTATGGGCCCATTAACGCTCCCAAGATTTCTTCACATGCTAAACATGCGCACAATCCCATACAGCATGCACAGCAGGCCTCGCCTCCACCGCCTCCACCGCCTCCATGAGGCTGCTGGACGTACACTGGCTGCTGCTGGTAGCCATACTGCTGTGGGGGAGGACCATATTGCTGTGGAGGACCACCATAGCCTTGCTGATAACCCTGCTGATACGCATAGTCCCGGTCATGAGGAGGTGGTGGCGCGTATCCGCCACCAGAACCTTTGTAGTAATCCTGCGCACTCATGGTAGTTTCAAGTTAGAGTCCCTGTGCCAAATGTCAAGGTTGTAGAAGATAAGAGGGAAACTAACCACCGGTTCAGCACCACCAGGAAAGAGGCTGTGTGTATACGTATGACACGGTGATGTGTCAGCGAGCCTTAGGCGCGACGCATTGAGTGGAGGGGTGGGTATATATGCACGCTGCACCGCCGATCCCACCATGCCTTAATGATGGCGCAGCTGCATAGCGGGCGACATGCACCGACTACTGCGGAAGTCGTCTAAAAATATCTTTCCAGCACTGTTACAGCAGGCCATGGGGGGGTCTACCCCGATAGTGGGGCCCCAGGCATATGCTGGGATCCACCGAGGAATCCAAGCCTTAGATATATAAATAGATCCGTACATAGATGTGTAATGTCCCGTTGGAGGGTCAACTGGGCTAGACTAAGTTGAGGGTCATGCAGTAGGCGAGACCAGTAGGCAGGGCCTAGATAAAGTCTCCACCGCCAAATCCACCGCTAAATCCACCTCCAAATCCACCTCCAAATCCACCTCTATTAAATCCACCCCCATTAAATCCACTAGACCCCCCTCCAGATCTCCCAAATCCACCTCCAAACGGTCCTCGGTCTCCCAGATTGGGATCTTCGGGTGCTCCCGGAAACGGTGGGTCGTGCCGGATATACGGCGAATGTCCGGTCCCAAATGGCTGCGGATTCATACCTCCCCCACCCATTGGATCATGCAATGGGTCCCAACTGGGCTCCATACGAGGTCTGGGGCCTCCAGGCGGCCACAAATCGCGACTACCGTAGTCACCACCAGGCACATGCTGAACAGCGGGTCGAGCCAATATCTGGTGCTCGTCTTCGAACCCTGGCGGTGCATTGGGGTCCCTGGACGGGCTTGCAGACTTTGGGGTGTCCCGGGAACCTCCGCTGAGAATCCCGGGGGGAGTCGGAGTAACAGCTGCCGAAAGCGGGTTCTCCGCTGACGACGGATCTGCGAGCGATACTGGTTGCCGGAATGTGCGAGCCGCATTATTCTTGGAAATACGATCGCAAATCTCCACCCTGACCTTGGCAAGATCTTCAGGCGTCACTTTGGATGAAACTGTGGCGCTGTAAACGCCGCTCTCGGGCACGTTGGCCGTGATCGTGTAGCTATCAGCCGAAACTCGAGTCACGACTATCACTCCAATAGCCGAGTCACATATGTACAAGTTTGGTGCAGATTGGGCCCATTGTGCTGGCGGATCACTGGGTAATGTAGGGTCTACGGTGCGGGCCAGCACGAACAGTCGCCCATCGAGATCACCCATCCTGCTTATGTCAGGGACAGCGCCGCAGTAACAAGCCTATGACGCACTAGTGCATATGGGTCCCGAGCGCACTTCGCGTGCTGAGTCACGTCCAGGGCATCGGTGCGGTGACGTAATGGGTGTACGGGATCGGTTCAGTCAGCGGGTGGTTTATCGCTCGCGGTTCTCATTGCCTGCAGCATAATTCGTGGCTAAATGCCAATGCCTATACATGAGTGCCCCCTGTTGCTATTTGTCTGGTTGTTTGATGGATCACTGATCAGCGGTGCGCCATGGTTGAGCATCACTGCGCGCTGAGTCACCAGCACGATGCGCATGGATCAAAAATATCCCCCTACTGACCGGCCATACATGGCCCAAATGTGATTAGAACGTTATATTCTCCCAGCTGCTAATCTCCCGAGCTTGTATTAGCTTTCTAGTGCAACCCAATTAAATCTTATCACCCCTTGGCGATCCCGCTTAATCAGGAGTGACCTGAACGCAAACGACCTAAGCCTACGGCTCCCCTTGTTCGTGTCCGAGAATCGACTAGTGTAGCCTCCCAGAAACCAATGGAGTGGACTGGAACTCCTTCGGTTCTGGGCCAAGGGAGTGTGCAACTCGCCTTGGCCACACTTAGCATAGCGGGCCTTCAGTTCGCATGGGGTATTGAGCAGGCCTATGTCAATGTCTACTTGCTGGATCTCGGCATGCCCAAATCCACTCTTTCGCTTGTATGGCTCGCAGGACCATTATGTGGGCTGCTGGTTCAGCCCATTACGGGAGTTCTAAGCGACCATTGGACATCTCGGCTTGGGCGTCGACGTCCGTTCATGGTGTGGGGAGCGATCTTGGTGGGTGTGGGTCTCATTGTGTTTTCCTACTGCCACGAGGTGGCCTCAATATTTGGTCTGAGTCCCCTTTGGACTGCAGTGGTTGCAATTTTGACTGTGGATGTCACCCTAAATGCATGCCAGTCATGTTGCCGTGCGCTTATCGTAGACGTGCTGCCGGCTCAGAAGCAGGTTGCTGCAAATAGCTGGGCTAGTCGCATGTCCACTGGAGGCCATCTTGCTAGTTACGCCATGTGTTCGGCTGATTTGACCAAATTAGGCTTTGATACGCAGCTCAAGGGCGCATGTGTGGTATCCGCAGGATTCCTGATTGTGCTCGTATCATTAACAGCAGCAGCAGTTCAGGAGCGCGTGTTGGTGCATGCTGGAGACCATACAATTTGGGCCCATGTGCGGTTGATTGTGAGCGATTTGTGGTTTGCCACCACTCACCTCGACAAGGTGCTCGCAGCGGTGTTCAAGGTCCAACTATATGCGTGGTATTCATGGTTCACCTTCTTATTCTATGGCTCTACATATGCAGGAGAGGTTTGGGCACGCGGAAGAACCTCAGTTCCTGCCGATCAGCTCGCCAGACACGGTTCAGCGGCCCTGGTGGTGTTCTCGGCTTCTGCTACGTTTTTTGCCGGCGTCTTGCCATTTGCACGCATGCAGTTGGTGGACTTGTGGACACTGTCATTCGTGGTGTATGCGGTGGCCGTGTTTGCCACGGGATATGTTTCGTCGTACGTGGCTGTGCTGTTATTATACTCGCTGGTGGGCGTGGCCTGGGCTATGACTATGTGGGCCCCATTTGCACTCACTTCCGAGCGGATTCATGAGCTTCCAGCCGACAAATCCAATAACCAAGTTGTCAGTGAAGAGGAAGTAGAAGCGCGGCTTATAGTGGAGACAGACTCGGCAGATTCGCAGATTCCACGCGGCCACAATGAGCGTAGTGGCGTCTACCTTGGGATCCACAATTGTGCAGTCACATTACCGCAATTTGTATCGACATTCGGTTCATATGTGATATTCAGAATGCTTGACGTGAACCCTAAAAACCCTCATGCTGATGGCGGCCATGCTATAGCCGTTACGCTTCAGGTAGGAGCTGCTACGGCCATTCTTGCATCTGTATATGCCCAACGGGTTAAATCAGCTCGATTAAGGGCTACATAGGACTTTAAGACAGTTGGAACTGATCTCGGGATAACTGGGATAAACTGTAGTTATGCATCATACTCCACATTATATTTGCCTGAACTAGGAACAGGGGCATTGGGACTTTGGGAATACTTGAGAACAGTTAATAGATTTCCGAACCTGGTCTGGCTTCTGATGTTTTATGATATCTTTTCTGACATGTTGGTCTGATGTTAGTCGATCATAGTCGCAACATAAGGGCATTGTAATCCTGGCCTGAGGTGGTATAAGGTATTCGAATGCAATATAACTTAATCTAGTTAGTATCTAAGGCTTCTATAGCCATATATAGGATATTCAGGGTAGTCGAATCCCTCCCCGTTGGGACAACCTCACTTCCGCCACATCTAACAGCCCTGCATTCTGGACACCTATTTTCCCCACTTGTACTCGGTTTTATATATTTAACCCATTTTTACCCCGTTTAATTCATGCCATGTTATCATTCCCAACTCTTTAGGCACTGTTCTTCGGGGTCGAACCTCACTAGCCACCATCACTTTTAGGTTCAAATTCATAGTTAATTTCCCTATAAATCTCTATCAGATGCAATGCCCTTAATTTATTGCGGGCGAAAACTTACTTTATGCCGAACCCCTGCGCCTCTGTAACTGCCTGGTTGAGTTTACGCTCCAGCTTCTCTCGAGTCGCATAACGGTAAAGCCCTAGTTGATTGAAGCATGTATGAGCAACTGGAAGCCGCTCCGAGTCTGGGCCTAAGCATTGGATTCGGAAGCGCATGTTCACTATGCCCGTAGCAGGCACGCGGTCAGTGGCAGTGACAAAGGTCAGCAAAGCTGCTTGGCGGATCGGGTCTAGACTCCCAAAGTAATCCCAGAACCACTCTACGATTGGCTCCTGGTTGGCCTGATCGTAGCGCGCTCCAAAGTGCACATACTTGGTGACCGTCCGAAGCGTGGCCACGTCGAGAGGCTCACGATCGCCACGAATCAGCGACTCGACTTCTTCAGGCTGAAAGAGTGCCATGGCATTTCCGCTGGACACTTGCAAAAACCCGCGTTTAAATGCTGCGAATCCCGGCTTCTCTAGCTCGTGGGTTACCAGCCGCTTCACATACTCGCCCTTGGTGGCCTGGGTCACGGGGGGCGCATTTTGAAGCAGTGGCGTGCCATCAGGGGCTGTAAACGTTAATCCCAGGGCCTCTTCAAAGTCATCGCCTTCGTATTCAAGCACGCTGCTTAGACCCTGGGCTAACGATGGCCAAAGTTTGCCCACATCTTCTAGAGAATACGGCGCATCCAGCAGCATTTTGAACAGAATTGGAGGCAGGTTCAAGTCGATGCTAACCGAATTGAACAATGCAAGGCCCAACGCAATACCGGCAGCCATGACCTTGCTTTCATGCTCAATGCCGTCCGTAAACCAGCAGTAATTTGACTCGTCGTCTTGGTCGAAGACTCCCAAAGCAGGATCCAGCAAGGTGCGGAAGAAGAGCAGGAACCACTCCTTTTTAGGGCCGCCTGCATCAATGCCGGGCTCGTTAATGAACTCCACGCGTAATGCACGTCGCTGGGACCGCGGCCATTGACCCAGCTCCGCTAATGAGTCCTGCAACAAGTTGCTACGGCGCACCCGAATGTGGAGCAACCGGATGTTGTGGTGGTTTGTAGGAACAGGAGCGTAGGGATTGCGAGCTAGCCGTGCCAGAAGTTCCCGCTGGATTGCACCATTGACCTCACGTCGAACTGCATGCTCATATACCCTAATTTTGGCCCCCATTGATAACAAGAACGGGTACTGGCAAAACGTGAACCTTCCACGCCGATACGTGCGGGACATTTGCCAAGAATCGAAGTCAGCGCGAATATCAATGTGATCCAGCATCGTGTTATAGAACGCAGACAACGGCATAATGGAGTTCTCAATGGCCCCTGCCTGGAAGTATACTCCCAATACCTTTGCTACCGATGCAATTCGCCAGTCCTCAGCATACCATTCATGAAGTATTGTACTCTGATGACGGGCTGGAGTAGATGGACCCGTAGGACCCTTGTGGCTAAGATGGAAGTTGAGGCGGTGGCCAATGTAGGCATTACACAGCTCTAGCACGCCTCTGAATGCATCATTGTCTTGGTGACCATAATGGCTGACCATGAGTTCATGAATCCCAGGGGGCACGTTGGCCAAAAGCCCGCAGCATACCTCGAGCACCACCCTGGCACGCGACCTCAAAGAAGCATATCGCGCCAGTTTTTGTAATGGACCCGTAATTTTTATGAACATCGAGCACTCAGAAAATACAGGGCATGCCATTACCACTAGCAAATATGCTAGTTCAGGGATTGAAACCTCACCATATGACCGTAATTGCAGCGCCGTTTGTGCACCTTGCAGTACAGCTCGCATGGGGCATGTGGATGAAACTGAATCCAGAACCTGATACAGGGTCAACACAGCATCCATATCCACGAATTCACCGCTATCAAGCAGATGGGGCCGGAAGAACGAAGCCGTCACATTGGCCACTTCGCTGAAACATTCGAGAACCACCGCCTCTAGGACAGCGTATTCGTTGGCCTCGGCAAGATCGCACACCAGATTTAGATCTAGCGGAGTTCCCTCAGGTGCTGGAACAGGATCACTAGTCGTATAGGTCGTGTCACACGTATCACAACGCACACCAACAAACGGTTTACCGCACACAAAACAGTCGCGTGAATTACCAGAGTGCTGGTGGGGCGAATTCTTCGCTAATGCTGCACGCTTAGCTGCCTTGGCCTTGACCTGGCGCTGACGCTGGGATGCTGTAGACCGTGTGGATCTCACAGACCTCACAGACCGCACGGATCGCATGCTACGCCCACTACTACGTAAGGAATGCGCACTAGCAGATCTTCGGTTATCTTGGTGCTCCGGTTGTTTGCCGAAACCACGCGAATCCGGGGCTGAGGGCGCCTGGATTGCCCCGGCGCCTAACTCATCATCCAGATGGGTAAGAGGGAACCGGGGTCGAGCAGGCCGTTTTCCTGGGCTTTGCATGTGCTCAATTACAAGTGGAGGAGTTCTGTGTGTGCTCTTGGCCGCCGAAGCCCCCGTAGAATGTGATCCTGGTGCCAGGGCTCGCAGCGTTCCGATATCAGCATCGGTGGTTGCGGGGGGGCTGGTGGCTTTGCGCGACCGAAACAGTTTCCACGGCATATCTCACCACGTCCCTGCTAGTCCCAAATGGACTTGATGGACTTGATGGACTTGCAAAGCGCTGTTGAACCAGCCTTGAATGCGATATTTCGCAGAGTTGAGAGGAGGGCTGCGAGTCAGGGTAGGTGTATTACGGATTAAGCAATCAGGGTAGGGGTCTCATGCACGGCCTCATTATGAATGTCGACAGCTCCGCATAGGCTCAGCCCCCACAGTAAGATCTGACGCCAATCCAAGCCGGCTAGATTGCTCGCAATTCAACCTGCATTGGGTACTTCATGGCTTCTTTGGGGGTAGCAATCCCAGATTCAGTCATTGTTTATCGTTAAACCCTACCTCGCATTGCTATCGGGACTAATGCATGGGTTTGGCGCAATTACAACACCGCAGATCCCACAAATGCGGGTGACAGCTCTGCACCTTCGGGTGGCTCGGGTGCATTATATTCTTAACTAGTCCCCAATAATAGCTTGAGCCGACCCTCTGACTGTCCTGACAGGTCGAGGCACGCTGACAGTTGGCGCAGCCTTCGCATCGTCGTTATGCCCGTGTCCAACTATTAACCTCCAGGTTTATACCCCACGCGAGGCGCCCAGTCATATCGGTGGAGCACGGATTCTGTGGTAATGAGCTGCATGTACCCTCAATGATGAGGCTGCCAAATGCAGCTGCACCATCATCAATTATGCATTACCCTAGCTAGCTACAGGCTTACAGCTAATGTTTGCGCGGAATAACCAATCGCATTGCATCCACCCCCACCTGGTAATGATGTGTAGTCATGTCTAGCGAGTAACTATGAATAGATCCACGTAACCCGTGCGACTTCCATGCAAAACCCAAATCGATAGAATGGCATTACCCTGCCTGACAGGTAATCAAGCGATTCGGGCCAATATCTGCTATCGCCGACCACTCGCATCCACGTAAGCGGGGTGGGAGTCCCTCGATAAGCATTTGTGTGTAACGCGCAATAATGTAATCCCACGAGTGGTTAACTGCTAGGCATAGCTCCTGACGTAACACGCCGTGGTTCCGAACTAACGCACATCGCTGTCACGCAAAGCAGAGGACCGGAATGACGTCCACCGTACCGGCAGTATATGCCTTTCCCGATATCAGTGGCGTGGCCGCAATGGTGGCGGACCATGTAGTGGGAATCCAGAACTCGGTGCTGAGCAAGGATACGACGCGGCGGTTTCGCATTGGCGTGTCAGGAGGCTCGCTCATTGGTGTTCTCAAAGAGGGATTGCTCGCACGAGACGATGTGGACTGGCAGAACTGGGACGTATACTTCGCCGATGAGCGGTTGGTACCGTTCACAAGTGAGGATTCCAACTATGGACGCTTCAAACGCGGCATTCTTGACAATCTTCCTGACCGCAGCAGGCTGCCCAACGTATTCCCGATCCGTGAGGATCTGCTAGGAGATGCCCAGGAGGCAGCAGATAGCTATGAAAAGACCCTAATTAGAGGGTTTGCTGCTAAGGATTCTGTGAAGCTTCCAGGATTCGATCTACTGCTATTGGGATGTGCGCCTGATGGCCACATTGCATCTCTCTTCCCCAACCATGAGTTATTGAGGGAACGGGACGCTTGGGTGGCTCCTATTGAGGATGCGCCACGTGATCCGCCGCGGAGAATCACCTTGACGCTTCCCGTGATCTGTAGGTCCCACCGCGTGACGTTTGTGGTGGAAGGTGCTACAAAGGCGCCTATCATCAAAACTATTATGGAACGCCCTGATAAGGGGCTGCCAGGATCTCTAGTGAATGAAGAGGCTGCTGGCCGTGTCGCATGGTTTGTTGACGATGATGCGTTACAAGGCGTCTATGTCACAAAGAAGGAATATCAGGTGCAAACCCCCGCACCCACTCGACCTTGAGTGCCAGAGTATTTGGGAGACCACTCATTGAATCCCCACCCGCTAACAATGGTGCCAAGCACTGATACATGACACCACGAGTTTATATGAATGAAGTTGACTATAGTGGAGGAGTATTGGGACCCCTCCACAACCAGAGAGATATATGGAAGATGTTAAGAGTATGTAGGATTCATCACAGAGTCATAACAACTTAGACGTTAATGCTAAGTCAAGGAAGGGTACCATGAGGCACCATGAGGCAACATATGGCACCATGACACAACATGAAACAACATGAGACAACATGAGGATATGAGGATATGAGAGTTGGACCATCTATTCCAAAGGTTCAGCACCAGTGGAAAGTCGGCTCAAATGAAGATATACATCGGTTCCATAGCCTTCCATGGAGATTAGACGGAGATCTCCCCCAAAATACCTTGCGTAGAGTCGAGACACTGGCAATCCATACCCGAATCCAGCCATGGGAGCTTTAAAATCACTACGCGAAGTATCATGTTCCAGAGTAGGTGTTTCTTTGGCGGATGTATACATGTAAGTCCATACTTTGTCAGTGGCGCGACGCGGAATGCCGCCACCTTCGTCGCTGATCTTTATGGTGATGTCCTCATCACCTTGGACAATGATTACCTTGACTTTGGGATAGTCTTCATGATCAATGCCATATGTCTCCACCACCGCGCGCAACGAGTTCTTTACTACCTCAAATATCATATGCGAAAGATGCCCTGGCACATACATGAAGTTGATGTTCTCCTCGTTCGAGTGGAGAACCACTTGTGGGGCCTCGAATAGACCATACCAGTCTTCACAGATGAACCGGGCATTATCAATCGCGGCCTGGGTGATTTCTTTGACATTGGTGTCTGTGCAAATGATGCCAACAAAGTCATCCCGGATGCCTCTGTCCATGTTCAGAGCGATGTGCTGGCCAATCAGCATTCGAATCCCAATCCGACTCATATAAAATCTATCAAGGAATGTTTGGATATCAGTACTCTCAGGCTTGTGATATTCTGATTGCTTCCATTCCACAACTCCTTGGGCCACGGTGGCTACCACACCATCATGTCGGGCTTTGATTTTCTGCAAAGTTTCCGTGACCAGCTGGTTGTACTGCTGGATTTCAAGGGGCCATTGAACCCCTGGCTCTACGGCACTGTAGTATTGCCTAATGGCAGCATCCTGGGAGTTGCTACGGCCAGCGGAACCAGACCCAGTATTAGGGGTCCCTGCGCCACTTCTCCCTGCAAATCCACGGTGATGATGGCTCGAGCTCTCTTCACCCTTGATTCCAAGTCCTAATTTGGCTGGAGGGACCGAAATGGCCACCTTCGGCTTACGATGAGATGGTCGGTACAGCTTCTCTTTGATATCAGCACTTATTTGGGGTGCAGGGAGAGTCACCAGTTCCTCAAAACTCTGGGCGTACCAATTAATCACCCTTCGGATCGAAGGCATCTCTGATAAATGATATGGCAAATGCTCTAGATCCAATACGCGGTGAGCAAGCCGGATCGGCAGCTCCTCGATGATGAACTGGGAGGCTCTAAACAATGTCCCATCACTGGGATCAGTGCCAAATTGCACCATTTCTTGAAGAGTCACTCCACTGGCCGGAAACCGGGCATAGTGGTCGATTTTTCTTCGGAGTTCCGGGGTCTGCTTCCATCCCCCCGCATACACCGCATTGGGCGTTGCCGAGATGTGCTGGTGTTGCGCTTGCTGGCGGTTAGACCCAAACAGGGTCAAAGGCGACCGCCACAATGGTGGGATCGCTTGCCGCCTGAATATTTGCATCACTGAGAGAAGGATCAATGAGGTATTAAGCGGGACTATGGCAGCTTGGCGAATTGGGCCCCGGTAACCGTTATTTAGTCATGCCGCGGTGAGCCACACACTGATCACGTGTAAAAGTCCCTGCGGGGTTCTCCGGGCTTTCCGAGCTCCCCGCGGTTTTGTAAGCACTTGGTGGCCCGGGGGGACCATGGGGGGGATCGTGGCATGGTTATATTCTCTACATGGGTTTACTTGTCTTCACCATGGCTTTGGCGCCTAGTGGTGGACGCGGTTTCAATTAACGATGTCTAGGGTCATATGGGTGTGGAATGTTACCCCGGATTATGTCATATGTTCCTAACCGCTAAATAATAATTATAATTATAATGCTAGGAGCGTAGCCAACCATTACCACAGTATCTCATTATATATCCGGGTACTATACTCCTCAGATGTTGCTATACATGCAGAAAGGTGTCCTGTAATAACATTTCCCTTCTCTCTTGCACTTGTATATTAGATACTGTGTATACTGCTCATCGCGGGTGGTGGTACAGTCATCAAACCGAGTCACACACAGCCTAGGACTCGTCATATCTATTAAACCACAAATCGTATTATTAACTAGTTTGCAACGTATTTTAATCTTTAATCCGGGCACACATGAGAAAAGTGCGGCGTCATCGTGTTACTCATGTGTATTAGTCATGAAATGGATCGGCGAGTACGTAAACCAGCGCCCTATGGGAACTCCGGGACAAATCACGCATCAATTGTGTGCCGATCAGGGATAGTGATGATGAGGATTGATTGGCGCTTGTGTTATGTGCCAAAATACGGCAGCATATACAAAAATTAGTATTTTCCGCCTTGTCACTACGGTGTCTGATTGAACTGCCCCTCAGCCGGAAATTTTACAGTGATAGTTAGTCGAAAACGGGGGGGGGATATTTGAAATGGAAACCCCCCACCTAAAAAAATAGACCGAAACGTGCCGGCAATTTACTTTCGTTGTTACATGAGTAAATAGGTTAAAAAGTAAATTCCTTGACTTGAATGGAGAGGATACAGGGATGGGACCGCCAGCAGCACCAATCCCTTAAAGCACGCGAATCCTCAGATCAATGGTGAGACGGAAGGGCCACAGCCGCGTTGCGCGGCGGTGAGGTTAATCTTAATGTTGTGAGGCCCATGCCTAGGCCGCCTTGATCTTCTAGCAAGCTCATGTTGAGCCCACCCAAGTCTGGTCGTGTAGTTGAGCCGATAGGTCGCACACACGCGCGGTTGAATCGATTTGCCCGTTCTAGACCTCGTTCAGAACTATCGACATTTGGCATCATCTGTTCGGCTAGTTCCGAGTTCAAATACGGCATAGTTGTTACTGGAAGGATTTGAGGGCACAAAAGGCACTTATGAAGCTCGAGCGATGAGTTCAGAGACTATCGAGAGACTTTAAAGTTATCACGAGCTACTTTGTCCTGGACCTGTCCTACATGTAACCCCAACCCTATTCCGTGCGGTGTCGGTTACAAACCCCTGGTCAAATACTTGTCTGCATGTGCAACCTGCGGCTATTGCTACACGCCACGGTAATGCTCATCAATTGGGTACTTTCCACTTCCTATGGCACATTATAATGCATACTCGATTTTTCAGCCACTAAGACCCGTGCTCATGGCGGTTTTTATTCATTTCACGTTCCTTTGAAGCCCTCAAGCCTCAGTAGTCTCGTTCCAATGATCGCTGACAAAGCGGGATTGGCCAACTATCGACCTAAACGACCTTCCCCCCGTCGCCGCATTGACTAGTGTGGAGAAGCGTGCACTGCCGACAAGAGGTGATAGCAATGGCGTCTTTTGCTCATGGCAACCTTTACCGATTAAGGGGGTCTTTAATCATATATACTATAATTTTGGTTCTAGTTCCGATCCGATATCCTTGTTTATGCTTTTTGTAGAGATTGTCCTTCAGCCGCGTGCAGAAAAAAAAAATGGTAGGGCCAAATTTTATTTGGGCCGAAAGCATGGTGTCTCATTAGGTCACATGAGGCCATGAAAATCAGTGCGGCTCAGCCGAGTGTTACACGACCGCCGATCTCATTAGTGTTATCACCAGGTGGCATCTGGCCATCTCGATCCGCAACAAACTGCGCATAGATACGCTGTAGTTTAAGCAGTTCCTTTCGGGAAATAGATGGTTTTGCGTTGGCAAGAGCTTTTCGTACATGCCGCATAGTTACAACCACTTGAGCCGTAGTATCGCTTTGCTCGGGACTAGACGCGCGCTTTGCGGTGGTTGCGACAGTCGAACCACTAGTCCCGCTATTCCCTCCAAAATACCGCTTCGCGGAGTCTAAATCGGTAGTCACGGATCCAGCTTGGAATGCTGGAATATCGCCTGTGTCTCCTGCAGTGGTGGATGGGATCTGAAGCGTGGAATCTAGAACGCCGTGGATCGCATCAAGATACGCATTGTACATCAGGGCCTGGAGATCGGCAGGTGTATATCCCGGGGTTTCCGCAGCCAAAGAGGCGAGATCCACATCTTTGGATAACGACATCCGCGATTGGGCCTGTTGGAGGATATGCAACCGGTCTGAGTGGGACGGCATGTCACATAGTAGCGACTTATCGAGACGGCCTGGTCGAAGCAACGCCGAATCGATGAGGTCAGGTCGCGAAGTGGCTGCTAGTACGTAGACACCGTCGAGGCCCTCAGCACCATCCATTTGGGTCAGTAACTGGTTAACAACGCGGTCTGTAACTCCTGTAGAATCGTGGCCACGTTTGGGGGCAATGGAATCGAATTCATCAAAGAATAACACACACGGTTTTGCAGCCTGAGCTCGGTCAAATAGGTCTCGGACGCTTTGTTCAGATGCACCAATATACTTGTTCAGAATCTCGGGACCTTTCACACTGATAAAATTCAATCCTGTCTCACCAGCAACCGCACTGGCCACAAATGTCTTTCCACAGCCTGGGTATCCATAAAGGAGTAGCCCACTACGAAGCCGCAGTGGACAGTTGGCAAAAATGGGCGCGTACTTAGTGGGCCATTCGAGAGTCTCCAACAGCACCCTTTTCACCTCGGCCATGCCTCCCACATCAGCCCATTTGGTTGGAGACTTTTCGAGTTTGACTCCTCGCAATGATGCAGGTGTATAATCGCGTGCTGCAGCCTCGAATATGGCGGTATTTGCCACGGGTGACTCCTCATAACCATCTGAGTTGGTTAAGGAGTCGTCACCCGAGTCAGCACCCGAGTCGGCCTCCGAGTCCGTGGCGCGCAAGGCTAGTAATGCCGCTACACGCTCGGTTAGAGTCCATAAATCACCCGGTTGGTAGCCTTCAGTGATTGCAGTGAGCTCGCTGGCATCGAATTTGGTGGCATGGGTGCGTATGCCGAGCTTGTCTAGGGCCGTCATGAGGATCTGTTCACGGAGCTGTCTATCTGGAGATTTCACATTGATAATTTCGTCAAATACATGGCCAGACGAAACCAGTGAGTGCAAACTCGATCTATCTTGTGCAGTGGCTAGTACCGTTACTTTGCGTTGAGCCGCAACAGATTGCACCTCATTGCAGAATAACTCAGCGAGTTGCCTGCTCCGTGAGGAATCTGCGGCATGTTCTAGTTCTGCGGGAACAAGTCTATCGAGGTCATCAAATACCAGAATTGCCGGTGCATGCCAGGCTGCCTCCATCACAGCTTTATGGATGGTGTCTCGAATGGTGGGCAGGGCCTTGTCGCCATATGAACCACTGGCAAATCGAATGCATCGGACAGCATTAGCTTCCAGAACTCGTGTGATTTCGTTTAGAACTGCAGATTTTCCACAGCCCCGTGTACCATATACCAAAACCCCGGCACCGCTATTTAGAGCTTGGTGAATGCGGCCCACCAGCGGCCCACGGCCCACAACAGGGTGGGAATTGGGCGATATAGATAATCCATTCGTAGCTTGCTTGTCTGCTACTATCCGTGGCAATCGTGATTCGGCAACTGGGAGTTCGGATCCGAGCTCATATCTTGTGGGAGTCCCGTATTCGAATCCTGTTTGAAGCAGTGCACCATGGGGAAGATGGGGAGAGACTGGGGGGATGATATATCCATTACCTACATGGTCAAGCCCCACTATAGATGCGAAATCAATGTCATTGCGCATCTTTAAGGTCCCAGTTTGGACGGTGAGCGGCCGTATAGTCACCATCCCCGAGCTCTCTTTTACGGACGCTGGTCTGACCTGGAGTCGTACACCAATCTGGCCACAAACCTGGAGTGCACAGCTAAGTCCATAGCTTAGCCTCGCTATTCCAGTCGTAGACTGGGTGCTGGACACTGTGGCATATACCGCCTTTGCCCCTTCGACTTCGTCCTTTGGTTCTGAAACAAGGGCATTAGGGGTCACGATACTTATTTTAACAAGTTGTCCGTCTTTAATTGATGGAATGTCCCCTAATAGCTCGAGGCGGTGCGAATCGGGTGCCTCCATATGAGGATATGCGGCTGCCCTGACTAGAATTGCTGGAAGCGATGGTGGGGCATTTGGAGTTGATCCTGAGACGGGGGGGGATTGAGTCTGTGGTTTTGCCAGTTTTGGTGCTACAATCACCTCTGAGTCTGGGCTGAGCCGTGCAAATACCACCCCAGGTGGTAACCTTGGTTCAGTCTGCGTCACGTGCAAACTGGCGATAGCTGAGGGTGATGGAAACACGGTAATAGGATGCCTTGGACTAACTGCCCGGACCTGGTTGATCATATATGTCTCAAGGAAGCCAGCATGTGTCTCCACAATATCCCAGTCGCCAGGAGTTGCAGGCTCCAGCCATACACGGTGGGCCACTGGCGGCGCTGGGCTGATCTTAATTGTAACTTTGGCACCGTGTGCAAGATGACACCCTTGTGCAAATGTTGGATCAAGTTCTACTGTATCTCTGTTCCCCGATGCTAGACCTGTCCAACCTACTGCGACGACCTGTGCAGTCTTTAGACCTCGCTGGGCACTCAGCTCCACGACTACATTTTGAGCCGGAGTATCGGAGTCGATGAGTAGGTTAACGATGTTCTGGGGTAAGTTTGCAAGACTAGAGCGCAGAGGCACGAACGCAATTTGGGCAGTAAACGCCATGATTGCCCGATCCTGTCTCGGCTCTATCTATTGTGTGGGGAGGCTCGGCTTACGCACTACCGCCCGAGGTTGGCTCAGGTGCACATTGGTACCTTCTTATCGCTGGACAGTTGAAGAATATGCCCCTCGTAGTGGATTTTAATTACTGTTCTGTTTACACCATGGTTGCCTGATTCTTGAATTCTTGCTTCACATTAGGTTCCTCTCCATCTATATATATATTACGCATTCTACCACTATAACGATTGAAATTTACCATCATCACTCTTGCATCTGGACTCCAAGCTATTGATTGATGATAAAACATTTAACCAATCACGGAATTTAATACACACTCTCAACAGAATTATATTAGCGAAATTATACACCTGCAATCTTCACCTTAGACTATATCTGATACATATAAATGAGGGGTAACTGGATTCGGCGGGGCCTCCGGGGTTACGCATAACGCATAACCCAACTTAGAGGATCCATCACGCGTAACCGCCCATGTAGGTTCTAGCTTCATAGTGGCTAATTTCACGCAAATAATATGATAACTCTGATTCTTCGCTAATGACACACGAATCCTCGAATTATTGCGCACGCACATCTTCCGGTTCATTCCGGACCTGAGGCATATGCGCCCAAACAAGCGCCACGTTCAGGTCAGGTGACGACATACTTGTAATCCCGCGTACTCACGCTGAAGGAGTGACGATGGCAGAATGGACGCTACTGGGTGCAATGTCGAGCACACTAGGGTGGGCCTATGTTGTTTGCTGGGGCGTATCTTTATATCCACCAGTGATTCTGAACCATCGTCTCCGTAGCGTTGAGGGGATGTCTATAGACTTCGCCTACCTGAACTTTTGGGGGTGTGTATTCTACCTGGCATCGGTGTCGATGTTGTATTTCAGCACGACGGTCCGGTTGGAATACGCACTGAGGCATAGCGCTGCCGGAGGCGGGGCGCGGGCGCCTTTGATCCGGTTCAACGATGTCATATACGGCATGCACAGTTTGGCACTCGTCCTGGTGCTATTATACCAGTTCTATCTCTCAGGATATCGAAGAAGCCCCACCCAACACCTGAGTGCTGCTGTAAAAGTCCTGACGATCATAGGTCTCATCCTAGCCACGGGATTGCTGATGCATGCCTATGAGATTTCCACCACGCGGCGTCACTATGAGATCGTCGATGTGGCCAATATGTTTGGAGTGGTCAAGGTATTCTTGAGCTCCGTCAAGTACTTCCCCCAAGCTTATCACAACTACAGACGCAAGTCAGTGAAAGGGTTTGCAGTGCATGGGTGCGCTATCGATATCATAGGCGGGGTGTTTTGCATCTCTCAACTGGTGCTTGACGGATACATCGAAGACGATATGCAAGGGGTGGTCAAACACCCAGTGAAACTGCTACTGGCTCTGGTTGCCATGGCATTTGGGGTAATTTTCCTGATCCAAAACTTAATGTATCGTGGACACAAGGAGGAGGAGAAGCTGGCATAAAGAACGTTGATCCGCGCCGGCGCCGATCTTCTCTCCAATAATAACTTTCATCATTGTAACCGTCTTAGATCATTTAGCGTATTTAATTTGCAGGATTTTTTCGAGGATTGACCGTATATCGATATTTCGAATCATAACGTTATATCGTTAATTCAAACGGAGATTTGAAATGCCTGCCAACGTGATACAATCATGTGGGTTACTTATCTATCTATACTGGGTTAAATGATAGGAAGGAATGTGTCATCATATATAGATTTGGTATCTCGTAAAAGCTACCAAGGTAGCGCCGTAGAGACATTATTAATAACCCCGCGTATTGGCAATGCGAATACAGGAATATTTATGTATGTCGAATAAGTGGGGCTTTTATATACCCATATACTGTGAAAGTAATGTCTCACGCCATACTGTAAACCATCGATCATTCAATCACTGGTGAACTGGGTATGTGGTCATCCGTTTAGGATCCACCCTAAATGAAAGTTAGTGACATACTACTAGCACATGTTTAGTGTTAGTGGGCTGGATGCATCCCGAGTGGGTTCGCGTGTCGCTGATTCCGAAAGTCATATATAGGTTACAATAAACTAGAGCCATGAAAATTGAAATTCCATATACTAGATGGACACCTGACCCAGCTCAACAGCGGTTCAATCCCACTACTCATTCTATTTTATCATCGGATGAGCTTATTTATCTATTATGGCCTATCATGATTTTAGTTAGTATTAATATCAAGCTACCAGGTGCCTGGGGCTGACGCATATTTCAGTATACGCACATACGTTCATGGGTCCGGGCCCGTTGCTCCCGGGCCATAGTGGCCAGAGAGCCGATTGGGAACCATGGAAACCTCCTCCACCACCACTGAAGCCGGAGGAACTACAACGAGGTGCGATAGAGAGCAGAGAGATCCCGGATGAACAGTCTCATGACCCCGCACCGTTTGTCAATGCTCTTCAACAGTGGTCGGCATTACCAGCATTAGGACACTTTCTGACAGCTGCCATGAGATGCCGTGAGCTTTCATATCGAATCAGAGTGCCATCTGTATTTAGGCCACCTCCTCGACTCACTCTCACAGACCAGCGGCGGGCCGCGTGGCTTGCCGATCTTGCGAACAGGCACGTGCCTCTGAGGCGCCTGGCCCGAGCAGTGCCCCATGGATTGGCAGGGAGAACATTACTCGATGCCATGTTGGCAGCCAAGGTGCCCATTACTAGAGCAATATGGTTTGTGCGCTGTGTTGGTACGAACGAACTACGTAGCCTGCGGCGCAAATCAGGAGTTTTGGAGGGACAATGGCACATTCAATGGACGCAGGACGTCCTTGAATGGTTTGATGCGGTCGCGGAAAGCTATGGATCGTCAAAAAGTTGGCAGCAAGATATTGCATATGCGACGAGACTTGTGTTCCACCTTGCAGCAGAACATTTGATACACGGCGATGCAGTGACATCGTGGATTGAAAAAAGGCTCGATGGACCATGCCATGAGCACTTGTGCCATGTTTTATGGCCCCTGTGGACCCCTAAGCGGGCCCTTGGAGTGCTGAGAGCTGCTGCGAAAAGCGATTCCCAGTCTGTTGTTAACCACTTTGCGGCGACACATAGCGATGAGTTCTTCGTCGAGCCAGAAATATGGCCTGAACTAGGTCCCTTACTCGAAAAAGCGAGTACTCAGAAGTGGTTGCGAGTGCGTGATCGTGTATTGCCGTTTCTTGTTCACGTGCCAGCATCTGCCGTCGACCAGCCTGAAGAATGGGCCCCTGCATTGAGAATTGGCCGAGTTCTCGATGCTTTCACTGTCCCATACAAATTTGCTGACCTTGTTTCGGCTATAAAATCGTCAGCCAGTGATGCTCCTCCGGCCATGTTGATGTCGACACTGTTGCAATGGACAGTCCGTCGAGGCGACCCGTCGAGCGTTCAACTATGCGTGGCACTTTGTAGACGACTTGCACGATCTGGAGTTGCCGTGAATGAATATCTTGTGGCTTTTCTAATGGGAAACGATGCCATGACCACGTCGACGCTCTATGATCTTGTCGCTGAGTGTTGGCGTGTAGGACTGTTCAATCTCGACACATATTTATACCGATTAATTGCATCTGGAACGTTATATGCGTCGACCTCTTCCAGTGAACGCCAGCGATGTATTTTGCGGAATTTACCACTGTGTGCCATGGCTGCATCGACACGAGCTCAGACGCTGATGTTACTCAAAGAATCACCCCCTGCAGCATCAAGAGTGGAAGTTTTGGTCGATGTGGCTAGAAATATCCTTGCTGGAAACACCACAGTGGCTCCTACTGCCGCTGTAAAAGCACTTACCAAGAGCGAGCGCATGACACTCGCCCGTGAAATGATGGCCATATACGATAAGCAGCAAGGAAAGGTGGCTGAGGAACGGCTGGAACCCTTTGTGACCTTATTGGATTTGGCATGTGGGGGGTCCATTGCCCCATTTTATCACTTCTTAGCTGCCACGCTAGTCACGGCACCCTCAACCCAAGTGGTGGCATTTGCAGTACGTCAGGTTCATACGCGACTACTTACATTTGTGTGTGCAGGGCTGATAGATGCCCTTGTTGCACGGTTCGTCGACAAGACCCGGAATCTAGGTACAATTAGTATGGACTTGGTGCGACCTTTACAGTCGGTAGTGCATTCACCAGCACTATTACTGGAGCTCAATAAAATGTTCATGGCAGAATCTGCATCTCGACCATTTTTGCCTCCACCTCAGGCCCCAACTCCCGCTGCAGTAGAGAATTTCGATATGGCGCTGGACGCTGCTATTAAGGGTCCTGTGGTGGATATGGTCACTCTCTTTGAGCTTAAGGAGGACCGTGAGCACGCTAAAGAGTTCCAAGAAGGTGTTTTGTCATGGATCCATACCCATTCAGGTGACTATAGGGCGGTTCTTCGACTGGTAACGTATGGTGTGGTGTCTATTGCAGCCATCGATGGTGATGGTGCTGATATTGCATTGATAGTATTCCTGCTACTTGTCCCTGCAAACCAAGTGGGCTTGATCTATGAGGAAATTGTGCATCTGGAAGAAGGTCGACGGGAATTCCTAGTTGCTGCTCCGCTACCAAGGTTACTGGATATTTTAATCGAGGCTTCACGCGATGTTGAGCGGCCCAGCATTGCCCGCGTGGCTCTGGCATATCCGGATATCTATATCGATAGAATTGTGCGCCAGAGTCTTGGTGATGTTGACTTATTGGAACGGTTGCGGCGGTTTACCACGTCAAGTCGTTCTTTCTTGGAACTGCTACGTCGTTGCAACCCATTCAACTTGCGATACTATCAAGGAATGGTCCTGGTGGCTTTAGCTGATATGGACCCAAGCCAAGTCGCGAAAACTGTGCTGGATGCTGCTGAACGACTTCCAGATCATGGTGTGGCACTGCGCAGCTTACTGGCGTACGTTGCACCTGAAACGAAGCAGGCTGTTCTACAAAGAACCGTGGAAGCTTTTCTGACGTCTGAAGTAATGCCACCCCCAGCAGCAAAGTCATATTTGACCTTAATGACCACCCTGGTACCGGGCGCCTCTTCCATTGTTGTGGAGCCAGAAGTAGTGGCCACATGTGTAGACCGTATTGCTACAGTGAGCTCGAACTCTAATGGAAATCTGATCTCGGCGGTGGAATTTGTGGTAAAACTGGCGGTTGTTCAGCCAGGTGTTCGGGCGGTAATTGCGTCCTTTTTGCGACGACTCCAGACGCTTTCCTTTAATGTTGCGTCCTATAGGGTGCGAGCACTTGTATCTGATGCACTCAGAATATTAGGTCCATCAACAGTGCATTTATTTACCGCAGAAGCTTCCGAATCGCTATCTGAATTGCAGGACCAGTCAATGAAAACCTCAAATCTTTCGGCCAGTCCACCTATTTCATCGAAACAATCCACTGCATTGAATCAATCCATTGCATTGAATCAATCGAATCAATCGAATCAATCAAAAACCCTGAATCTAACAAGCACACCAAATTCACCGCATCCTTTGGACCCGTTGGATCCAACCTTCACAACAGCGCCACGGGATTCATCCAATATATTGGCACTCGAAAATGTAATGCTTTTTTCTCGCAGTCAGGACTTATATCGCCCTCTGGGTGTTGGTGCTTTTGACCTCATTGAAAATTCCAATGCTCAGCCTGCTATTAACGACACACCCATAGATCTGGCACGGTTTGAAACGTATCAACTACAGGGATCCACCGATTCTGAGGGGTAGCCTAATTAATTCTTTATCTAAGTTATTGTTCATAGGTAGTATATATTTTGCACGTGTGCTAAGTAGAAAACCGTACGCTGACTCCATTGCCACAACCAAGCGTTACTGACATGCCCATAGGCGGCTTTGATGGACTACCTGGTATAGGTTCCAGACTTTGGAACTTCTGAGACAACATACACAAGCACAAACTTATTTCCACTAATGCGAACTGCTGGCCCAAACAGATGCGTGGTCCTCCACTGAATGGAATATATGCCCACGGATGAAGGGAAGGAATGTTTGCGCCAAGCCAGCGTTCAGGCCGGAATGTCTCAGCATCCTTGCCCCAGTACTGAACTGTCCTTTGAAGCGCATGAGGGGACATTGCTACGATGGTGCCTTTAGGTACAAATACCCTTTCAGACTCGTCGGCACCACCACCCCGGGGTAGTGTGGTGTCTCTTGCCGCTTCTTTGAAGTTCAGTGGTACCGGAGGAGCGAGCCGAAGTGTTTCGCTAATCACAGCATTTAACATGGGAAGTTGTTTTAAATCCTCGGCGGTGTGAGGCGGAGCGTCTAAACACTCTTCACGGAGCTGGCGCCAGATGTGAGGGTTATGCGAAAGGAAATACGTAGCAAAACTCAGGGTGGACCCAGTAGTATCTCTTCCTGCAAGGAGGATGCTGATGAGGTGGTCACGGACCTCTTGAAGGCTTGAACTAGACTTTGCAAGCTCGTGGGCTAGAACCCAAGTGCTGGGGTCACGAGGTACCACCGGGTTGAGGACTATATGCTCGACAAACAATTGAATTCGTCGTCGATGGAATGCGGTCTTTGAATGATTGAGAATATATCCAAGACTACCCATAATCATGATTCGGAGAACCAAACTCTGTAGCACTTGGTACGACTCGATGAAGTCCTGAGACGAGATCGGGCCGATAGGGCTGTTAATCACCAACAAGGGCGCTTTTTCAGTAGCAAGGGAATGAACACTTACCCCGAGTAGAAACTCAGTCGCGGTATCCATGGTGAACATATGAAATAGAGTCTGCATGTCAACAAATTGCGCATCTGGAATGGCTCGAATGAGGTCGTTAGTATGGGCTTGAATCTGCTCGAGCCTTGATACTTGGTCTCGAGCAAATTGAGGCCGTAGTAGAGCGCGACTATGTTTCCAAGCGTTACCATCTAGCATGAAGATTCCCCAGCCGAATGCAGAGGCCAAGATGCGAGACTTCTCGCCATTGACAAAATCAGTAAACTGAGACGAGTATACGGCCCGGATATTTTCTGGATCCTTTGTAATGAACTCGAACTCGAGTAAAGACTGTTTCAGGATCGTACTCTTGTTGTGGATGTCAAAGTCAGCTTGGCGAATTTCCAATAGCCTGTGTTGCTTAACAGCCCGGATCTGGTCAACAATTGACGCGATAGCCAGTGGATGCCACATCTGCCAAGTGGGTTTCCCACAATTGCCGTACTTTCGTGCCTTGTACCAATAAAGTAAGGGCCACAGGAACTCGTAGCTTAAGGCGAAGATGGCTGCCAATGCAACGATGACCTCGATATATGCTAGCATGTCTAGAAGGAAGGCTCAGATAAGAAAAAAAACGGGGCGCAGGCGTGTGTTTGTAATTTCTTTCGATCCAGGGCTATATTAAAGATCGGCACATTCTCCCGCCGAGCCGCGTGCATCATTCTGTGCATACGCGAGTATATGCGCAGGGCGGGTGGTCAGCGGGAGATATGCGTTACACCCCGCGACCCTCTCCCAATCTACGCTGCGTCAGCACAGGGTCCCGACTAGTAGTGCCGGTTGTGGCGTCAAGACACTAGCAAATGGATATTCTTCTCGGTGTACGCACAAAGGACTCGGTGCTTTTGGTGACATCCAAAGCCCTTTCTCGCGGTATCTCAGTGCTTAAAACCGATGACACAAAGGTGCTGGCTATCAACGACCATACGGCACTGGCTTACAGTGGCGAGCCTGGTGATACATTGAACTTTGTTGAGTATATCAAGGCTAATGTCCAGTTATACGGACTTCGTAATAGCATTGAAATGAGCCCACATGCTGTCTCAAGCTTTGTGCGCAAGGAGTTAGCGACGTCGTTGCGGTCACGTCGACCCTATCAGGTGAATGTTCTGATTGGTGGGTATAACAGCCGTGAACAAGTGCCAGAGCTCCGTTGGATAGATTATTTGGGTGCATGTGTTGATCTACCATATGCTGCCCATGGCTATGCCTCTTACTACGTCCTGTCGACGCTGGACCGTCACTGGAAGCAGGATATGTCCGTTGACGAAGGCATGGCTGTCATTGACAAGTGCATCAACGAGCTCCAATCTCGGATGCCCATTGACTTCAAGGGCGTTGAAGTTCATGTTGTTGATAAAGATGGTTTTCGCAAGCACCCCGCTGAACCGTCAGCCTCCGCGAGCGCCCCTGCTACAGAGTCTCGAATGGAGGTTCAGACCGCAGCATAGTACATTTTCACTAGTTTGTTAAAATGTTTAAAATCAGGATTTTTTTATAATTCGAGTATTTTTTTTTAGATGGGTCAGAGCCCAAGTTGTCGTGATTTTCTGGACAGTAGCTTTAAGGCTTGGTCGAAAAGAAGCATTACTATTAAGCACATATGGACAGTAGCTTGCAGGAGCTGAGCGCTGCATACGCAGGCAAGTCGCCCGAGGAGGTGGCTGCCGAGCTAAAAACGCTGCCATTTTTCATGACAGCTGCAGAGGCCGCCGAGGATAACCCTCAGATCGAGGCGCTACGTGCAATGGCCTATGAGGGCGAACCTCATGAGATCGCCGAAAATTTTCGCCGACAGGGCAACGAGTGTTTCCGGGAGCGGAAATTCAAAGATGCTATTGAATATTACACCCAAGCTCTAGATCAGAAGTGTGGCCGACCAGAAATCGAAATCGCGTGTCTAGGAAATCGAGCCCAGGCTCATCTTGAGTTACGCAATTACCGTCAGTGTGTGCTTGACTGCACGCAAGTGCTGGATCGTGACTCGCATAATGCGAAGGCTTGGTACCGAAGTGCCAAAGCTCTCTTAGCTGTTGATAGACCTGATGAAGCTGCGGCATGCTGTGAACAGGGTCTTGCGGCACATCCCGGCAATGAGGGCTTGATAGAAGTGCAAACCCGCGTTCAAAAGAGACAGATTCAACTTCTTGAGCTTGAAAGGGCTCGAAGGGCTCGTGAGGAGGCCAAAGAACAACATGCACGTACCCTGAAGCTCGCCATGAATGCGCGAGGGCTAGAGCTGCGCAAGTCTGTGGCATCCACCCATGACAACCCGACAAATCTACAATGTGAGCTTTCTGATCCCATGGATGCTTCGAGTGAACTAATGATGCCATTGCTGGCTTTGTATCCTTTAGCTATGGAAAGCGACATCATGCGTAGCGTCGGGGAGACCACAACTGTCGGAACAGTAGTTGCTGAACTCTTTGCAGAAGCACCTGCATGGGCCAATGCAAGTGAATATAATGCCGAAAATTTGGAAGCCTATGCCCCTACAGCATCTGGTGGTCTTGCGCGGGCTGGATTCCAAGCCACGCTGGCAAGGCTGTTTGCGACGGGTAATATTATAATGATTGATGGAATGGCACGACTTTACATTGTACCCAAGCCTAAAGCCAAGCACTGGCTAAGCAGCTGGAGCAAAGATGCGGCAGTTAAACAACTCCAAGAAGTGTAGAGGTTGTCTTATAGGCTATTTCCCTTAGAGCCACCATCATTAATTTCAGTAATTTAAGTCAACTTAAGCCAAGCCTAACTGGAACTGGAATCAAACCATCTCGGATTCTCAGCGTAGAAGCGGTACGTTTGTTCAAGCCCCCATTCGAGCTGTGTTCTGGGTTGCCAGCCTAATGCCCTCACTTTGGATGTATCCATAGTGTACCTTAAATCGTTGAATGGTCGATCATCAGTAAACCTAAGTCTTGCTTTAGGTGCTGTGGGAGTGGCAACTGCAGCGATATTCTTTAGAATTTCAAATACACCCAGGTTGGTGAGCTCATCAGATGTGCCAATGTTATACACTTGGCCTATGCTTCCCTGCGTTCGCACCACATCAATAGCTTCACATGCGTCGGTAATATACATATAGCGTCGTGAATTTTTCCCCGACCCTTGCAAGCGGCAGGTCTGGCCCTGGGAAATTGCCAGCGAAAATGCCGGGATGATTTTTTCAAGATATTGCTGAGGCCCATACACGTTAGAACACCGAACCATTAGTGTGGGAAGCTGGAAGCTGCGAGAATATGCACGGACAACCATTTCTGCTGCAGCCTTGGAAGCCGAATAGGGGTTTGTCGGTAGTAACTCAGTTGATTCATCAACTTCAATGCCAATGGCACAAGCATCTCCATATACTTCGTCGGTGGACACGTGCAAGAACAACGGCGGGGACAATCTCACTCTACATGCCTCGAGTAATACTTGTGTTCCGCGCACATTGGCATCCAGAAATTCTCCTGGGGTTCCAAAAGATCGGTCGACATGGGACTCTGCAGCGAGATGTACTACTTGAATAATATCATAGTCGGCAAATATCGAGGCAACCACTCCCGCATCTGTGATACTCCCGCGAATCAGGGCAAATCGGGGTGCGTATGAGTGTAACTGGGCCAATGTGTTCAAACTGACACAATATTCGATACTGTCAAGCCCCACTACAGCCAAATTGGGATATTTATCGAGCAAATACCTTGTCATAGCTGCCCCGATAAAGCCTCCACAGCCTGTTACCAGAATACAGCGGGCCTCTGGAGGGAGCAAAGTCCCCATTTTTTTCTGGTCAACACTCGCAGAAATCCACTTAAAAACACTTCAACAGACCTTTTTTCTCAACCTACTTGGCCCAAATGTAGATTCTTCAAGCAGTTCAGAACGAACCCTCGTGATGGTGTAATCAACCTTCATACTCCCCAGGATATTCAAGAGGCAGCGCAGGTAGTTCCGGCAGTTTGAGGGATGCCCCGACCGCGGTTCACACCGCAGGGATCTTCTGGATCCCGTAAAAATGGAACCAGCGGCCCATTCGGCACCCTGCACAGCATGCAGATACCCAACACAGCTTTTCATACCGATGATGCGTGGGTAGATAGATATGCGCCCCAGACATCGGCTCTGATTGCGATGAATCCCAGCAAACTTGGGGATATTCGGACCAGATTGGTTTCTTCAGATAGACTTATTGTAATCACGGGCCCAGCAGGTTCCGGAAAATCAACTGCAGTGAGGGTATTGGCGCACGAACTTCAACAAGAGCTAATAGAATGGCACGCCCCAGAGACAGTTGTTGGTGAAACTCAGATAGTCGAAGCACTAGATGATTTTCTACAGGGTGCGGCATTGGGTCCCCACAACTCACTGATTCTTGTCGATGACCTTCCCAATTTGTTCCACGCCGACACTCGTGATGCATTTGAAGGGGCCTTGCTGCGATGGCTGGACCATCGTACGTCCGGCCCAAAACTTGTTGTTGTGTTTACAGAGATTGTCAAAGCAGCTCCATACCACGAAGCTGCCGTAGCGGAACGTGTGTTTGGAAGTGTACTAGAGGGTGTACCGAGGAACCGAAGTTTCTGGATAGAGACTAACCCCGTGGCAGCAAGATATCTGCGAGATGCAGTCCTTCGTGTGGCAAACATGGAATTAAATGCTACTGCGACCAAACTAGTCCCTACGGACAGACTCATAGGAGGAGGCGATGTACGCAGCGCTCTCAATACCCTCGAATTCTGGGCACGTGCTCCTTCAGCTGGGACGACCATGATCAGTGATAGAGGCGCCGAAGTGAGGTTCTTTCACGCTATTGGTAAAATAGTTCACGGCACAGATCGCGGGGATCTCGAAGAAGTCATTGAATCATTTGCAGATTCACGTGAGAACTTCTATCTAACATTGCTTGAAAACTATACTAAAGCTAAGAAGGGCGCATTGCCTATCGAGGCAGCTGCTGAAGCCTCGCAGTGGCTGAGTGACGGGGCTTTGGGACTACCTGGAGCAGCACTAGCCGTGGCCCTCATCATTAAGGGCTCGAAAACCGTAAACGGCATCCAGCGATTCCAGCAACTCGAAGGATCCAAGCAATCAAAATCACACCACCAGCATATAAGCCACCGCATTGAACTTAACCAGTTGCAACAACGTTACGGAGCTCGTCCTCAAGAGGTTCTTGACCTGCGCGATTTCCCTCTGGCATTGAATCACGCATACGCTGACCAGGAAACTCTGGAACTCGACCCATGGCTGGACTCTGAGTCACAGCTAGAGGATGAGGCCATGGAAGATATCATAGAAGAGGAAGTTATTGACTCAGACTCAAGTGATGGAGTCATGAATACCTGTTCAGGACAGACCCTCAATGCCATGAACGATCAAGCAATCGACGAATCGGATTCTGACGGGTTTAGTCACTTGGCCCCTGATCCTGCACTATCAACCACCATCGACTCTGACGACTCAGATGGGTTTTCGTGCCTCAGACCAGATCCAGCTCTTGTCCGAATTTGACCATGGTCACCTTTATATACTACTTACCGGTGAATAAGATCCTAGAAAGTGGGGTTCATAGCACATTGCAAACTAATATATCATTTCGCGGCATCAAAGAAGTTGGGGTCTTCCTCCAGAGCTTCTTTGATAATGTCAAGACCGCCCTGTAGTTCACCATTAATGTAAAGCTGAGGGTATGTGGGCCAGTCAGAATATTCCTTCAAACCCTGGCGGACTGCATTATCTTTGAGAATATCAAAAAAGCCAAAACGAACCTGGTGCTCCCTCAAAAGTGCTACCATCTGGCGACTAAACCCACACTTAGGCTCAGCCGGTGTACCTTTCATGAAGAGCATCGCAGGCGCTGCAGACACCAATTTCTTGAGTCGGTTATCGAGATCCTCCTTAGATTCTTCGGCTGGCTCACTCTGAGGAGTAGATGTACCACTAGACCCTACAGCACCGGTAGATCCAGCCTTACCGGCACTATCTGCGCCTCCAGCAGACCCGTTGCCGGCTGTGGCGTCCTGGATCGCGCTAGCCAACGCCTTGGGGTTGGCATCACTCAGCTCCTTCAGAATCATCTTATTACGCAGTAGCACAAAGTATGGTACCGCACTCACATCCAATAATTCAGCAATGTCTGGGAACTTATCCGCGTCGATAGACACAAACTCATGCTGGGTATATACTTCGGCCAAACTGTCGAACACACTTTTCATGTACTTACAGGGCTCGGCCCATTCAGTTTGGAAGTACAGCACAATCAGCTTAGCTGGTGGGGCTGATCCCGTCAAAGCATTGAACTGGTCTTCGTTCACAATCTCCGTGACGGTCATGGTTCGATGAAATTCCACACCTCTTTTATCTAAGATTCGTCATCAGAACTGGCGGCGAAGCGATTGATCTAGGTCCTTGAAAGACACGTGACACATCGTGATCCGCATGATAGTGTCTCCCCTCAGCTTCAGGTTCGTATTTCGCAATTGAACAGTGGGATGGAGTTAAAAGTCTCAGAGCAATAGAAATAAAAAGATCCCAAGATGGAATTGACTATGATGTAAACATATTGAGCGAGATCCACCCGATTGGGGATAGGAGAGCAGTTGAAATTGTAACTAGGCTAGACTGCCTTACATATATATACATAATAATGGCTCCAGGTTCACGCTTGTGGTATTTGGTGTATGTGCTAGTAAATTCAAGTATTATTATATCAATTTGAGGACCAGGATAATGTGGAGTATACTATATTAACAAGGAGGACTCATACATGCGACGACCAAGGGCGCGTGATGCGCGCTTTATTCTAGAGAGCTGCATGCACATACGACCCTATCACTTGAGTCAACTGATTCGTCAATAGATGGGCCAACTATGACCAACTAGCAATTATCTTGATTCACAATAACCTTTAAGAACCTGGGTAACCATTGGAGAAATCATCGGGAATGAATACCACCCCCGTACAACCATCGATAATGATAACTTTGCACAGCAGAAATGTCAGGTCATATACCAATTCTGTACATTTTGAGAGTAAACATCTGACTTCCAACATTTCTGTTAATCCTTACTGGTTGCCCACCTTGAGGATTTGCCTAAGGCCCGATAACACATTATTCCAAGAAATAATTGATTTATAATATATTAAATTCAAATATAATAATGTACCATATCCCGCAAAATATGACAGCGGCTACCTCTATGAAAAGAAAGCAAAAGCAGTTAAGACAAAGCTGGAAAGTGGAAGTTGAAACTGCTGCGATCTTTTCGTAGCCGATGTGCTTTGAGCTGATGTTTGGTACTGCAAGGCGCAGTTCAGGCGAGTTCGGAGTGCAATGGGATTCTGTATAGGAATCTTGAACAGTCTTCTTAAGCATTAAGTTAAAAGAAGCGCTGTTGAATTCTGTGGATTACTGGCCGATGGCAAATATTCATAGAAAATACTTGGGGGTATGCTACTGAAGTTATCCGGTATTAATTGCTGTGAACTTTTGAAGGTAACCTCCTCTCAAGCTGATGATGCAAAGCTACGCTTTGCGGACTTCAGCTGGGAAATCTTAAAATGGCAATCGGATGTGCGAAAGTTTGGTCTGTTTCGATGGATCTGGCTTGACCACTGAAAACAGCTTGGATAACTATGTTTCTCTTTGGAGAAGCTTGGGAAGCCCCGTTCTGGGGTGACACAAGATAGTTATCTGGTTGATCCTGCCAGTAATATATGCTTGCATCAAAGATTAAGCCATGCATGTCTAAGTATAAGCAATCTATACAGTGAAACTGCGAATGGCTC